>CM068370.1:113250717-113610717 GCA_034769895.1 Magicicada septendecula
GAAGTATTAGAAGAGGATATCTGTCAACTAGTGAGACTAATATGAAAACACATGAAACTTCCGGAAGACTGGTATATAGTTACAATAGTACCTATCCACAAGAAAGGAGACCAACTCACTTGTGACAACTATCCTAAATATGGTCTATAAAGCTTTGGTGTAGATAATACATGATAGACTGGAACCATACACAGAATACGTTATTGGTAAATACCAATGTGGTTTCCGACCAGGGACAGTCAATCAAATCTTCATGGTTAGACAGGTCATGGAAAAACATGGGAATTTGGTATATAAACACATCACTTATTCATTAATTTTAAGAGCACTTATGACAGTGTGGACCGAAGGGGACTGTACAAAGCATTGAAGGTATTCAAGATACCAACACACTTAACTAAATTAATCCAAAAATCTCTCTTAAAAGTAGAATGTAAAGTTAAAGTGCAGAAAACTGTGTCACGTTCGTTCAGAACTCAAACTGGCCTCCGACAAGGAGATAGCCTGTCATGCTTGTTATTTAATCTAGCATTAGAAAGAGTGATAAGAGGTACAATCCTAAACAAAAGTATACAACTTTTAGCATACGCAGATGATACTGATCTAACTGCCAGGGCATAATGAGATCTCATTAGTGCCTTTACAGCATTAGAGAAGCCTCAAATAAAATTTGACTGAAGATACACTTGGATAAAACAAAATATATGTATGCTACCAACAAACTACCACTAAACCCAACCCTTCAAAACCTTGAAATAGGCACAAAAAATATAGAGGTAGAAAAAGAGTTCATATATCTTGGCTCTCAGTGAAACCAACACTGAAATAATAAGAATATATCTTGCAAATATATTATGCAATAATATAATAAACTAATATGGATATAATATAACTATAATAATAAACTATATTATGGATTAAAAAAGCACCTGGCATCATCACAAGAAGCTCAAAATGCAAAATTTACAAAACACGTATCAGGCCAGTGCTGACATATACTTCAGAAACCTGGACAATGACAAAAATTGTGAGAGACTTCTAGGTTGCTGTGAAAGACGGATTCTAAGAACAATATTTAGAGGAGTACAAGAAAATGGAATGTGGTGGAGGCACTATAATTATGAACTATACCATCTTTACAAAGAGCTGGACATTGTCAGGATTATAAAAATATACAGGCTAAGGTAGGTTGTACGCATAGAGAGAATGGAGGAAGGACAGCCTACAAAACATATTTTCTATCAGAAACCAATGAATAGTAGAACAAGGGGAAGACCCCGAAGTAGATTCAAAGACCAGATAGGGGAGGACCTCAGAAAGCTGCACATAAGAAACTGGAAAGCCAGGGCATGCAATAGGGAAGAATGGAATCGACTCTTGGAGCAGGCCAAGACTCACCAAAGGTTGTAGAGCCACGGCTGATAATGATGATGGTATACAATAATTTTGATAAATATTCAATAATAATTACCATTATTATCACTGTAATCCTTTTAGTTAGTATTTCCGTCAAAAGTAAGTTTTTTTTTAATTTTTCAATGAATATGACGATCTAACCTGTTAACACATATATGTACCTTTTATAACCAAATAACAAAAAGTGGTTAACACTCACAATTTGTTTTTGTAATTTCATGACAATTAACTTAGTCAACAACTGAAATTGATATTGCTATAAATAATTCTTCTTGCCTGAGCTGTATGTACAGTAACTTAGTTTACTGACTGCAAGTGTGTAATTTTCAGACAACAGAAACTACTTGATACAGGTCACAGTAGCATGTTAGGAATCAAAACACACTATTTATGAAAAACTAGTTACTGGCACATGAACATATAACTTGTGAAGAGTGAAAACTGAATGAAAGCTAGTCTCCTTGTAAGCAAACGATGATCATACTTCCACTGAAAATCCGACCCGTATTCTTACTTGTGTGACAAATATACCTTACTCTTTCCTCTCTATCGAAACCCAGTTGGGGGTGTTCAGCATAATTTTAATTTTGTATTGCTAACAACAGAAAAATCATTTATCACATTATGACTGTTACACGTTTCACAGCCAGAGTTCATTCTTCTGTAGCAAATATTTTTTAAATCTATAGCACCTTTTTTTCCTTTTTTCCCTCCATCATGCCTAACTATCTAGTTACATGTGCCAATAGAGTGTCCATTATGTGCCGATACACTTCTCCTCTTCTGTGTCTTCCCTGCCATGGTACTGACATAGTTAATAAGTTTTTCATAGCCTGATAGTTAGCCAACAAACTATATTGCCTTGGGAATATAACTGCCACATGATGGACCAAGACCTTCGCCAATCATAACAATACCAGCCAACAGCTTAATCAATATAAGAAGCTAGCAGAAATCAGCAAGTTCATGATTATTCCTGTTATGGTCAAAACAGAAACTGAGAATTAATTATCACAGTTGTAGATGAAACATCTGGTTGAAACATACCACAGTCTAACACCTCAAAAACTTAAAGAAACCAAGAGTACCATAATATATTTAATATTTTTAGATACAGCTGACCTGTATTAGAAAATCAGAAAATTCTACAATAAGGTAAACCACGGTAGGAAACCCTTCAAGCCCAGGACAACAACTTGTCGTGACACTGACGGCACCCTACTTACAGAAAAGGGAAGATCCTCGAAAGGTGGTGCAAGCACTTTGAACCTTTTATTTCTAAGAATGACGACGTGGACAACTATGTACCACCTGTGCTAGAGGAACATGAACACATCGAACCTCTGGATGAAGATGATGTGATAGCTGCAATAGAAAGCCTTAAAAACAACAAAGCTCCCGGTTCTGATGATCTTCCTGTGGAGCTTTTCAAAAATGGTGGCCCACAGCTGGTTAAAAACCCTTCAAGAGCTTGCCATTGATATATAGGTAGAGGAGAAACTGCCAATGCAGAAGACAGTTATATGTCCAGTTTATAAAAAGGGGATCAACTAGACTATAACAGCTACAGAGGCATTTCTCTTTTCCCTGTGGCATATAAAATAATGTCCCATATATTGTACCAAAAACTGCTTCTACATGTTGATCAGGTGATTGGTTGATATCAGTGCAGATTTAGAAGAGGAAAGTCGACAGCAGACCAAGTTTTCACACTCCAACAAATTCTGGAGAAAGGTAGGGAACATAAGCTACAAACCCATCACCTCCTCATAGATTTCAGAAGTGCATATGATAGCACTGATAGACAAGAACTTTACAGTGCTCTTGAAGAACTAGCCATACCAAAGAAATTAATAAGATTGTGTAGGATGACAATGCTGACAGTGAAGGGCATGGTGAGGATCCAGAATGACTTATCAGGAGAGTCTGACTATGGAAAGGGAGTCCTCCAAAGCGATGCTCTTGCTTGCCTCCTCTTCATTCTTGCCTTAGAAAACCCTAAGAGAGATGCTGGAATAGATTCCTCCAGGACTATATTCAACAGGTTGTGCAGGTCCTAGGATACGCTGATAACCTAGATATAAGCGGGAGGTCCTTTCGAGCAGTCACTGAAGCCTTTCTTGCTCTTGAAGGTTCCGCAAGGGGCTGGGTCTTATAATAAACGAAAGCAAGACAAAATACATAGTCTAAGGACAGGAAGCTAGAAAAGGAGACCTCATCCAAATTGGCATCTATTCCTTCGAAAAAGTCAACAACTTTGTTTATTTAGGATGCCAAGTTAACTCTGATGGGGGAAACAACAGAAGAAATAAAGCGAATAAGCACCTCAGCTAATACGTGCTTCTTTGGTCTCAGACCTCTGTTCCAGAGCAGAACAATTGCCAGGAGCATCAAGCTGCTTCTGTATTCTAATGTACAGAACTGCTTCTGATCCCCCCAGTTCTCACCTATGGTTCTGAGACCTGGACCATTTCTAGAAAGTCTGAGTCAAGCCTGCTGGTTCATGAATGCAAAATCCTCTGCAGCATGTTTGGTCCAATATGTGTGGGAGGTGAATGAAGGAAAAGGACCAACCGAGAACTGAACACTCTTCTGAATGAACCAGATATTGTGAAAATGATAAAACTTGGTAGACTCAGGTGGGCTGGACATGTGATCAGAATGAGGGAGAATGAAATAGCCAGAAAGGCACTCACAGAACAGATCTATGGCACCAGGAGAATTGGTAGACCCAAACTATGTTGAAAAGACAGTGTGAGCTACGATGCACACCATATACTTAGGACCTGGAACTGGAGAGCAGCTGCACTTGACCAGGACAACTGGCGGAAGCTGTTAAAGGAGGCACTGACTTAGTAATGGGTTGTTGCGCCGCTGAAGAAGATGAAGAAGATACAGCTGACTAAATAATAAAACCAACAGAACTGTGATATCACTGTACCATTATTTACGACTTCAGGAAAGAGTACATAGGAAGCTCACAAACCAGGAGACTGAAGACAAAAATAATCAATGAAGACATTCTGAGGTATACTAAAGGACAAAAGCTAAATGGTTTGGACACCTACATAGGAAAAAAACAGAAAAAATAATCTGAGATGACTGGAAAATGGAAGGTACAGGGCAAGACACCCAAGGAAGACCAAGGATGAGATAGGAAGATCAAATGTTTGAGGACTTGAAACTTATGAGAGTGATAGAGTAACTGTGGAGTGAAAGATAGGAAAGAGTGTCGTAGAGGAGGCTCACTTATTAAAACGAACTAAATCTGCAGACCATTGCAGTGCAGTTCAGGAAAAAACCTTAATGAAGGAAACCATGTAACTGCTGTTGTGTAATCAGGAAGATATAAATGAATGCATGCGAGCATACAACATGGAATATTAAATTATCAGTAATTTAATTACAGCTTTCAATCCACATATAATAATGACTTGCATGTGTACAGCTTCTTCAGCTGCAGTTCTTGTACTGTGTATGCTACATCAAGTGTATAATATGCAACACTTTTCAGTTATTTAATTACTCTTGTAATCAGTTATACATGTAGCTAATTATTGCTTCACTTAAAACAACTGTTTGCAAGTGCATGCAATTGCACACGTTATGTTTTTGAGCTGAAGGAAACTATTACAACTGTTACTTGGAGGTGTAACTGCTGAATATTTTTTTCATTTAATAGCCATTACTGTTTTATACAGTTTAGTTTGTTTGCTATGTGCCTTTAATTGTTGTATTATTAAGGTTTTACGCCTCCACATTATTATATACATTCATTTAACAGGAAATGATATAATTAGTAACTACTGGATTTATATAATTTTTCATTTTGTTTTATTTGTCTCCAAGTCACGTTTATTAACTAATTAGAATTAATATTAGGCATTACCTGTATTAACTTCCCGTCTTGTGACTTATCTGTTTTAATTTCTAAAACGACGCGTTTCGAGGATAAATCCTCATCTTCAGGTTTTAATATTACAAAAACATCAAATTCACCCGAATGGGGTCGTCAATTACTTAAAACACATAAAAATACCACACATAACTTTACATTGATATAGTCTCGGCACAGTCCGATGCGCATCATCTCGTTGCCAACGATTAACTGTTGTACTTTATCCTGTATGACCGTTATCATTTCCCGTGGACACATCGATATCGATGGCTGTGTTGTACAGTAGATTAGATCGAAACGAAACTTTATCATTAAGTAGTTGGTCCGCTTGTAACTTAGAAGCCTTGTATATCTCATATTCCTCCACAGCGTTCATGTATGCACCTTTTTTGCAATTATGAAGCAGTTTAAAGTTTGTGTGGAAGTCTGAGTACTTATGATTATACAGCATTAAATGTTGAGCATAACTAGATCTTGTTTTCGAGATATCACTTTTGGGTAGGTGTTCCTTAAAACGTTCGGCTGATTGTCTGCCCGTTTGTCCTATATAAAATTTGTCGCAGTCATCGCATTCAAGCTTGTATACTCCAGTTTTCTCTTCATCCAGGATGTGAGTTCTTTGTCCCAAACGTTTTTTGATGTTATTTGTGGTTTTGAAAGCCGCTGTGTTTTACGTTTCTTTACCTCATTCTTTACAATGACTGGTAGAAAAATTGTGTACTCAATTACTATAAACTTAGTATCTTTTTTAGCTGGGCCGGTTAATCTGCTTTTACTATTGATTTTTACTGAGTGTTTTCTTACTAGCTTGTCTACGATTTCACCGTTATACCCATTAGCGATAGCTATACTTTTGATGATATTAGTCTCTTCTACTCTGTCTTTTTGCTCAACGGAAATAGCAAGCATTCTATGAACAAACGCGTTGAAGGCTGCCATTTTTTGGGAATATTGATGGTGGTTTCATGGGAATATGGATGATGGGAATATTCATGCTGAATCGTACCATCCATATTCCCAAAAAATGGCAGCCTTTAACGCGTTTGTTCATAGAATACTTGCTATTCCCCTTGAGCAAAAAGACAGAGTAGAAGAGACTAATATCATCAAAAGTATAGCTATCGCTAATGGGTATAATGGTGAAATCGTAGACAAGCTAGTAAGAAAACACTCAGTAAAAATCAATAGTAAAAGCAGATTAACCGGCCCACCTAAAAAAGATACTAAGTTTATAGTAACTGAATACACGAATGTACTACCAGTCATTGTAAAGAATGAGTTAAAGAAACGTAAAATAACATATATGTTAACGGAATATGAGATATACAAGGTTTCTAAGTTACAAGCGGACCAACTACTTAATGATACAGTTTCGTTTTGATCTAATCTACTGTACAACACAGCCATCGATATCAATGTGTCCACGGGAAATGATAACGGTCATACAGGATAAAGTACAACAGTTAATCGTTGGCAATGAGACGATGCGCATCGGACTGTGCCGAGACTATATCAATGTAAAGTTATGTGTGGTATTTTTATGTGTTTTAAGTAATTGATGACCCCGTTCGGGTGAATTTGATGTTTTTGTAATATTAAAACCTGAAGATGAGGATTTATCCTCGAAACGCGTCGTTTTAGAAATTAAAACAGATAAGTCACAAGACGGGAAGTTAATACAGGTAATGCCTAATATTAATTCTAATTAGTTATATAATTTTTGTTTATTACTAAATGTTGCCATTATGTTAAGGGTTAGGTAAATACTGCTTGTTGGTGACAAGGTTTAGTTTGGTGAGCAGGTTGCATATAAATCAAGATTTTTGTAATTTTTTATTGTTTATAAATTATCCTTGTTTAATCACAATCTTGATTCATAAAGCCTCCTATTCTTTTAAGATGGGCTACTCCATGAAAATACTTCATTTCACTTCAGTAATGTTTTTATAAAGGACGAACAATTTGAAAAAAGTGGAATTAGCTAGATGGACAGAGGTAACGCAACCTATTTGACTAAATAAGTTAAAAAATAATGGATAAGGGTACAATGCAAATATAACACTATAACAAGGATATGTATACTCATTGTTTCTTATAGACTGACTCACATTGCAACAAACATGTACAACTGATAAAGCCATTTATTATTAAATAATGTTTAGAATCAATTTAGCAAATAAAACACACCTTTATGATATATCACAACAAGCTCACATATTGACATTTCCTACGTTGAATTATGAGCCACTGTGCTGAGCGTTCATTTGTTTTCCTGTCTTGGCTTTCTCCTATCATACAAGAGTTAAGATTTTAAAAATATATTATTTTTTACTTGCACTCGATATTCATGTTCAAAAAATGAGGTTAATATAACAGAAGGGAAATCAAGTAAGAGTTTGTAACCTAGCCTGAGACTGCACTTTCCATAGGTTATTCGTTATGCAATCTACTAATTCTACCATAATATGAGTAACACTCTTTTAAGCTATAGACTGTGTCAACAATCATACTAGATATGTTTGGTTCCTATTAATGTATATGATAAAATAAAACAAAATAAAGAAAATTCTTTTTTGTACGCCTTATGGATGTTGATATCATACATGCATTCCATATGGGCCAGGTTATTTTACACAGGCACACTTTACTTTCCTTTTTCATAACATTTGTATACTACAGATATCTTTCTGAAGATGACTGAAGGTGCCTCACAGTTGTCTATGGTGAGGTTCCACTTTCCAAAAAGCGTATATTTTGGTTTAAAGAAACACTTATGCATGGTTCAGAAAAATGTTTAGTGCCTAGAAATTACAAATATGTATGTGAAGGATACACTTAGTAAAAAAAACTCACCTAACGTTGAACATAGTAGTAGAGTAGAAAACAGAAGTGCAGATATGGTGCACCATAGTAAGGCAATCTGGTGCATAGCAGACCAGTAAACTGTAAACAAAACAAAACAAACTAATCAGTATCTGTCATTATGATGTACGTAAGAGGATATTATAAGTATACAGAACAGTGTTTTACAAATTACTTTATTTTATAGGTTATGACATGGAAGATTTAGAAAAGGGTTAGCAACAGAATCGAATTGCTGGAAATATGGATTTGGGGGAGGATGAAAGAAATATTGTGGATAGATAAATTACACAAGAGAAAGGCATTGTAAAGAAGCAAAAACTTAAAGAAGTAAAGAAGCAGTGGCAAAGCATCAGGGGAGACAAAGGTAGACACTGTCTCCCCAAATAATTTATCCATAAGATAATTTATTTTTATTTATGAATTAAGTTGTGTAAGTTACTAAGAAAGGATACAAAACTAACTTAAGAAGTCATATCATGCGACATGACGCGAGTATGAGCCATGAAACCTTGCAATTGTACAGTGAGGTGAGTGTCAGGGTAGACATTACTTGAAATGTCTTTTTAACAAGGCTGGAGGTTAGGAGGGCTTCGGTGGACGACAATGGGAGCGGACCTTTGCGCTCAGCATAAAAATGCGTCCTGTACATCACATCAGAAGACACGTCTCCCCCAGACTAAAGAGCATAGAATTCTCGCCTGGCCACCTGTGTTTGTTTCATTGTACCCGCATGTATTTGTTTTTGTTGATTTTACAAATTATTTTTAATTTTGAAAATAGTGTTATAGACTAAAAAGTATGTACCCCATTAACGTACTAATGATTTAATAATACATTGTTTTAAGTGTCATCCTTTTGAATGCTTTAATATACTGTTTACTTGGCAAAATGAATACAGTTAGTACCAGTTCACCCACAGAAGTATTTGGTATAAACTCTGACAACTTTGATTCACTAGAATTTTTGTTAAAATACGAAAGCAGTATGTTACATTTAGAGTGAAAGGTATTGCTTAAGTTACAAATATCTCGGGCGTTTTTAGATTTGTCACAGAAGGATGGAAAGTTGTCAGAAAATTTCAGAACGTTTTTTATAGGTTGCTCTCTGGTGGTAAACAAAACAAAACTCTGTGCTGCTATTACTGTTTGATATTTAATGAAGACGAACCATGAAGCAAAGTTGGAGTAGGCACTATAAAAATTTTCAAGCTAAGCCGCTAAACATGCTGGTAGCAAAACTCATATAAACAATTCTGACATATTTCACATGCTAGGACGTAACAAAATTGAACATTGTTTGTCCGAAACCCCTAGAATTTAAGCAGTACAGAACAATTAAAATGTGGCACGAAATCGAAGCATAGTAGGTCGTTTGATAGATGTTTGTTATATAGGGAAGAAAGAGTTAGCTTTTATGAGTCATAAGGAAAATGAGCAATCTCTTAATAAGGGTAATTATTCAGAAATTTAAAATTTATTAGCAGCAGAAGTCTTTTATACACAGAGTGATTCAAAATTGCACTGCAATCTTTCGAGAGCTGATTCCATAGCTAAAACTAAGGAAATATGAGACACTGTGTGCAAAACTCATTTACAAGAAAATATGAAAATTTGTGTAATGCCTACAGTAATCCGGATTTGTCACCATTAAAAAATGTCAATAAAATTTATATTTTTCTAGCAATATTTTCTAATTAAGATTCATAAAGGGCACCAATAACAATATGATAGCTTTTCCTTGATATTTAGGCCAAATTATATAACAAAATCCATGTGTTTCAGACAGTCACTTAGTTATTATCTGATAGAGATAGCATTACCTCTATTTACCATAATTTTAGTGCTTCATTAAGAACGTCACCAATCTTAGTAAGAGGTTGCTTATGGCTGGTATTTTTATGTCTACCCAAATTATTTTGTCACGCTTCGCCACTGCTATAGAGCACATCTGAGGGTAATTGGACCGGAAATATCCTGAAGGGAAGTTAACTATTAACAACGGGTTTTGAGATAACAGTGAAAAGACAGAAGATGAGAGGGAGGAGACGTCTGAAACTCTTGTACGATGTGCAATGTAGAATGTGATATGAAGAGATGAGGTTGACGTCTGTATCATATACAAACAGAGATAGTGGTGGTGTCTAAGCTGAGTTGCATGACACAATATTATGGTGATGATGACAATGTATAACAATTACACTATTATTAACATCATGCCATACAAATCTCTGACTCTCCTACTGCTTGCAAGACAAATCTATTTGTTTTTTGTTTCAAATTTTAAATAAACTCTTTTGTAATATACTTAACATATACAAGTTTTTCAGTATTATTAGTGATAATGTATTTACAGTATTCTATTAAAAGTTTAGTTGGTGGAGTTTTATGATTACTTCATAATTCATAAAGCTTCTATTCAATGTGCCAATTATTTGCTGTAATTTACATTAATTATTAAATAGTTAGTTTTAAGTGATATTAAAATATATTATCATTTAAAAATATTCACAACTGATTCTAACAGAAATTTTTTATTTTATGTTGTATAAAATAAATAACAAGTTTCAAGTTGTATTCATGACAACTTCTTTCTAAAGGTTAGTTTCTGTATATGAGTAAATCTCATGTTGATGCTCAACTGATTCTGATTTCATATCAGATTGAAAGTACAAACACTTGGCCACAAAGTTGAGTTGATAAAAAATTTGGTGACTGAAATAAGCAAGCTTTGTTACATGAGAAGTCTTAGAGGCTGATGACTATTTCAAATCAGCTTTATGTAACTTGGAGCATTTTTTACTCTCTCCTTTTGTTGTGTTTTGTTATGGAATTGTTGACGGTTAGAAAGACTGCAGTTGAAAATTTTGTTATTGGATCTGTTTCCAATTCAGCTCCACTGTTTATGTCTGTAAAGAGTTACTGTTTATTTTCTGTTCCACTCACAGTCCACCTGTTGTAAAATGTACAGTTGTGACACTGCTTTCTCATTTTCTTCAAATGGATTTCTCTTCCCCTCTTACTCAACTCCAAGTTTGCATCATTTCCTTTGTAGTGCTATAACGTTTTATTGCTATTGTCCACTTTTGCTAGTATATCATTAAGAGCAGCACAACTGTGTTGAGCTATCTTGAAAATGTTTAAACTCTATAATGGTTAATGAAGTGTCAGGGGTCCAGTTGGGATTTTAGATTTAAGATTTTTGAGGCCCTAGGCCAAGATTTCTGAGCCCCCCCCCCCACGGCTGTGAAGTAATATATGTACTGCAGAAGTAATTTGATGTCAGACTAAATACTATCAGATTTAAAACCAGTAGACTACTCTACTATAAAAAAGCATGCTTTCATTTAGTAAACTTTTTAAAAATATTCAGAACCATGCAAAAGAATTGAGCAAATTAATTTTGTTTTTAGAGAAGAGTAACCTAACTAAGCTTATTCAGAAATTTAACATAATAAAGACAATAAATTTCTTTTTTATTGTCTAGGTATAACACATTAATTTTTTTCTTATAATTTTTATAAAATTAAAAAAGTAGGTCTAATTTTTGTTTAATCTTTGACTAAAGATACAACAAGCTAATGGTACACTAATATTCAGTGACTATGTAGCTTACATCGGGGGCAATATAGCGGACGTTCAAAATTCGCATGTGCAAATTAGTTTTGCAAGGATGCCAACGCCTTAAAAATAAGCGCGCAATATTTAAATAATAACTGTCTTCCATTTGTATTATTAACAAAAATTGATCATTAATTTCAAAAAATCGTACTTAAATAAATCAAAAGTGCCTCGTACTTTATGACAGGTTTTGTGCCGTGGCTATATTAAAAGTAAACTCCACGGCAAGTTTTCATTGTAATTTGGTACGTTTGGTGCGTTATCGCCGCATGTTAAACTGCCCGCTAGCGATATCGAGATTTAGCCAGCCGCCGTGACCTTGATCTGTGACGTCATTTAGTTGGCCATGCTGCCCGTCCTTATAACACTTTGCTAACCTTTTCCTTAGTTCTTTGTTTAATGGCCCGTTTAACAAATTCTTCTTTTTATTGAATGCTTCTTTTGCTATTGCAATCCTAGTTTTTATTTCTTTCGTGCTTTTTATGTCATCTGTAACTATGCTTCCCAAGTATTTGAAACTGTTTACTTGTTCTATTTGTTCGTTATTCAGTCTAATATTTATTCTTTCCCCTTTCCTACCAACTACCATTCATTTTGTCATTTTGTCTTTTTCTCATTAATCCTCATTCCGTACTGTTCACACTTACTGCTTAAGTCATCTAGCATCGTACATACTTCTTCCTCACTTTCACCTAATATTACCATATTGTCAGCAAATCTTATACATTCAATCCTCCTTCCCCCCAAGCAAACTCCTCTCGTTCCTTTAAAGCATTCGGCTATAATGTCCTCTATGTACATGTTAAACAAGGTTGGTGACAGGCAGCATCCCTGTCTCACTCCTCTCCCCATTTCTATATCTTCTGTTAATTCGTTCTTTATACTTACTTTTACTGTTTGATTTAGATATAAATCTTTAATAAGTCTTCTTTCTCTCCAATTCACTCCATGTCTTTTAAGTATTTCCATTAGTTTATCCCATTTAACTCTATCAAATTGGTGCTTATAAAATTTTTTAATTGATGTTCAGCTTAAAGAAAAATCAAGACGAACAGAATTATAATTGTAAAAGAAATCTGTCTCAAAATCAAGTGATGCATTAATAAAATTTTGTTACTGTTAATCAAGTGTTTCTTTGCAAGACCTGTCACGATGGGCCCAGCGCATTTTATTTCCATCTAGACAACGCGCCAAGTTTTAAATATTAAGTAATGCCCTCCCAATAAAGTAAAGTAGGACTTTTATCTTCATTTTAACATTTAAGTTAATAAATTTAACATACAAATACAACATATTAGTGGTATAACAGTGCCCTGCAGTGCTTTTGGTGCTCTTCCGGGACAATTTTAATTAAAGATGTCCCACTTCAAAATTTCAAATTATTGCATTACTAAATTTAGAATCTGTGTGCTTTTAATTAGTGAATCACTACAGTTAAATATAATCAAATTAAATCCACGAATCACTATAATTCTAAACCTTTAGATGCAACAATTGAATCTCATTTAAACAAAATAATTTGAATAAAGTAGTGTTGCTTTCTTAACTTTTTGTGTGTGGCACAGCAGATTTATTGGTTCAGGCAAACAAGACACGTATCATACTTATGATCTCCTACATAAATCAGAATATTTTTTCATAGGAATCTTCGAAAATTTTGTGCCCTATTGGAGCCTGGTGCTCTGGAATGACTGTGCCACTACAGTCTACACAAAACCTATCATTACTCACCACATACAGTACAACTAAACTGATCATTTCGATTTCAGATTTTAATGCTTACACCTATGGATACGTGCACTGACCTAAGCATCATTTTTGCCAGTTACAACAAAATTCAACCAATTTTACTAATTGGTACCAATTTTTACCAGTTTCAATGCATTTCAATGCATACATGTTTATCATCTTGTTTTTATGTTTTTAGACATTTAACATAAAAAAATTACATGATTTTTGTTGTTTTTCTAAGTTATGAGAATAATTTATTAACTTTTGCTGGTATGTAATTTGAATTTTTTTAATCACCTCATTATTAGCTACACTTCAAATATTTTTTTGTATTCAAGTATTAGTATCAACATGAAGGGTGAAGTTGCATGAACAGTAACTGACAGTCAATGTGTGCATAATTGTAGATTTATTGTAATTGTACTTGTATTAATTGTAATAAAATAATAATAGTATATAATAGTAAATGTAAATACTGAAGAAACAAATGGAGTACCCGTTTTTAACAATCAACACTGTTTATCTGTAACAGTGGAGTACAATTTTAAGCTTCCAGTAATTAAAATTTTCAATATCATTAGAGAAAGCTTGGCACAATAATAAACTATAAAATGCATCTTATTTTCTTGCAAGATTGTCTACTAACCTGGAATATTCTTCAAAATGTAGACCTAAATTAGATAAGCAAATTAATACACAGAGATCAATACACCAAAATGGAGTCACAACAACTTTACTTCCTTTTGTACTGAGTCAATTGGTATTTATAAAGTACAAGAACAAAGGCATACAAGAGTAACATGTGAACAAGGAACTGAATCACTACACTGCAATTTTTCAAGGCTACAATACCTTCAATATTAACTGTCGCAACTACACCTGATTGAGTTACCAGTATATAGAAAAAACAATGCATTTTTATACTGTTTATATTATCGTATAATTTGCCTGGCATACCTATCACTAAAGTTATATGCACGTAGGTTAAACACACACACACACACACACACACACACACACACACACACACACACACACACACACACACACACACACACACACACACACACACACACACACACACACACACACACACACACACACACACACACACACACACACACACACACACACACACACACACACACACACACACAACTACAACTTGTCTAACACATCTAAAAAAATTAAGTTATGAAATATTCAAATAGTATTAAAGTAGTGTACATAATTCAAACTATTTTATGATAGTCAATTAACCTAAAATATCATGCTTACAAAATTTAGGGGACAAAAGGTTATACTCGATATAAAAATAATTAAAATAATTTTTACAGTCCGATAAAGTGCTATAATGCCCTTGCATGAGTGTATTCCTGTGTGTGTGTGTGTGTGTGTGTGTGTGTGTGTGAGAGAGAGAGAGAGAGAGAGAGAGAGAGAGAGAGAGAGAGAGAGAGAGAGAGAGAGAGAGAGAGAGAGAGAGAGAGAGAGAGAGAGAGATGTCACTTAGGTGACATATAACTTCTCTTCGACAAATGCTATTTGCAATGTTGGTAAGTATAGGACAGATAAATATTCTAAATACAGGTCAACAAGTTTGCAGAACTAGTTTGTAAATCCAGTTTCATACTTCACTCTTCTATTTGCAACAAAACCAGTGAATATCATGCAAACATAAGAATTTGTGTTTGAAAGCTTGGCTATTCTCTCAAGTGCAACACAGTGCAGGAAAATATCACACACTACTATAGCTGTAAACACACAGCTGTAAACTACAAGTCACACACAACCCAATCACTGTAATCTGAAACGTTCAGTGATCTTTCAAGAAAAAAGTACTGTAGTTATTTTGGCTTTATACAGGTGTATTGACTGGGCCACATAAGTCTTACAGTAAAATTCATCAAGGAGCTATTGGGAGTAACTTGTCTTTTATACGGTTGCCATCTAAGCTTTTGTCTGCTGACATATCTGTTTGGCAGTAAAATGGTTAAACTATAAATTGTATTCATTCGATTCACTACACTAATTAGAGTCTGAAAAGATTGTTAACACTCTTCATCATGTTCTTTTTTTGTGTTCAGCAGTGCAGGGAAACTGAACAAGAAAACACTCTGGTAAACTCCACTGGAAACCTATTATTGTAGAAACATAAAACCTCCAGAATTCTTCCCCTTAAAAATAAAATTTTTATAAACTCCTCCAATTCTGGTTGACACCCCTTCTGCATTGTTTGGAGCACCTTTACCAAAACATCTTATCTAATTGGGTGTTGTTAGTGTAATTCTTTACATATCAAAGTTGCACCGTTGTATTCATGGTGTATTTAAAGTATTCATAAATATTTATGCATGCATAACAGTAAGAAAAATATATAAGAATCTCGGCAGTTGTTTAGCGTGTGACGGTACATAGGACCGTCTAAGGATTTATTGGTACAGGGAAATAATTTTATTGTGTTTTCATGTGTTAAAAATGGTTAGGTTAACTTTTCCCAATATTTTACATACAACGCAGTTCGCCAGAGTAGCTTGACTTCAAGGTCATGGGCGTACGTGACTTTCAACACATATTTGGACCAAGCAGGCCTCGAACAATGTTAAAAAACGTCATAACCAATACGAAATCGCAACAACGGAGGCGTAAGACAATGCCGTCATCCGTTTTAAACAAAAGAATGATGACGGAATAACCCCTTCTACATGGGTGAATTGTACAAAGCTGTCTGCCCAGTCTGCAACATACACTCAGAGCGTTAGCACGCTAAAATATTCGCTGGCGAAGTTTTGCCAGTAAAAGTGTTTTTGAACAGTTAAAATGTGATTAATAAGTAATCAGTACCTGTTAATGTAACCAGCAACATACAATGTAGATATAAACTCAGTGCAACGAAAGGACAGAAAACAGTGAAGTTCGCCGACCACCTGGCTTGAGATGGAGAACGTCTGAGTGGAAACTACAACTACAAACTCAGGAAAGTTTCAAATCTTATAACCATTATTCATTTGATCAAACTGAGCTCAAAATTCTAATTAAAACGTAAAGCAAAGAATGTACCAATAATTAATATAAGGGGGAAGAGTGAGTGTGCACGTGCGAGAGAATGCCGGCATTTTTGATAAATGAAGCATTGGTTTATGTTTTAAGAAATTTAGTAAATTCACTCAAAAAATTAACTGCAGTCTATTTAAAAATGCTTCTGTAGCAAATTAAACACAAAATTGAATAATGAAAATTAATGAGTAATTAGCTGGACGGAAGTACGTAGCCGCCATTTTGTTTAGGGCGTATAAGACTCCATTTTGATTTGTAAACGTATGACGACAATTTTGAAATATTAAACAAAACTCTTATTCCACATACATGGTGTTAGAGTCATTATTTCGAAAAATCCTAAACTGTTTCTGTTTCTCGCTTAGTAAAGAACCTTGGACCCTTAGTGAAAAAAGTAGTGTAGCAGCAGCGCCACGTGCACAGACCGGATGTGTTGTAAATTATATGGTAAGTACCACAATAAGATTGTTATTATTATAAAAAGTAAAGTAAAAAAGAGTTATTGTTACAAATGCCGCCCAGAACAGGGACTTTATATAAAGTCCTACTTATATAAATAAGCCAGAAAAGAAGGAGGTTGGGTATCGAAGTAACACATGAGTAAGAGGTTATGTTGTGATTATTAGGTTATGTTGTTGGTAAGTTAGATCTATATAAAGCAACACTTTGAAATAAAGATATTTCGACAAAATTTTTCTCAAAATGGCAGACAATAATGAAAATGTCAGCATCACTGACAGTGTAAATGAAAGCCAAATAAGCGTAACTGAATCACAAATCATGAGTGAAGGAGTTCACTCAACACCAGTCACGATTAAAAAGGCTGAAGATAATGATATGATAAAGATGATGAAATTGCTTTTTAATGAACAAAATGCAAAATTTGAGGAGGTAAAAAATGAAATCAAAAAACGAAATGTTAACTCTGATAAACAAATGGATGAAATGCATGCACATTTCGATAAAACGAAAGAGAAAATAGTAGCATTAGTTAATGAGAAGTTTGATAGACAAAAGAATAAAGTAGACGAAAATTACGAGAGTAAAATGGGGGTAGAAAATAGTAGAGAATCAAATAAATTAAATGAAAATAAAGACGACAAGGTAAGTAGTGGTGAGAATTATGATAATAGAAGTAGAAATATGGTGTTAGAAAATAACTGTGTGAATATTGAGAGTGGTGATAAAAGTATAATGGGAGTAGAATTTAATAATGAAGTGATAAAAAGTGTTGATGAATTAGAGAGAAAGTATAGAGAATTTACAGGTAAAGGGGTTGCAGGGGGTAAATTGTTCCCGTAATGTTGTAGTCGGGGGTGAAGAAAAGGCTTCACGCGTGTATTTGGAAGACACATGGTCTGCAAATAGCCATCCCTGGACTTTTTGTGCACCTGATAGGTGGTGCAGTAATTATGAGTTAGTGTTCCCTTTCGTGTATCATGAGTTCATTGGAAAAGCCAAGATGAGTCATGATAACGTTGTGTTACTCTTGGTGTGGTATGAAATAGGTCAGTGGGGTTGTGAGAGATATTGTGATGAGAGAGAGAGAAAGAGAGAGATAGAGATTTTTAAAGTAAATAGAAATTATGAAGAATTTGTAGTAAGGTTAGGTGGAGAGAGAAGTGATAATAATAGCAAGTATTTACTTTATATTGAAGCTGATATAGAAGCAGTAGATCATGTTGTTAAAGATGATAATATAACTTACCTGATTATGACAAATTATACTAAGGGCGACAGGACTATACTATATGACGACACGGTGTATGATATAATGATATGGAGTAACCCTATTCATTACAATAGTTTTGTGGAAGAATATGAGAAAAGAAATAAGTATTACATTGATGATACTAACATAATGTATTCAATGATAAATGATTTGTATAGATATAAGATTCGACTGTTGTTTGATGATGGTGGATAAATTGTTTTATTGTGTTTATGAACATTTAATTATGTGAACAGTGTGGGTTTAAAATGGATTGTATTATGAACTGATTAATGGTCAATGATAACAAATAATAAGCTGAATTGTATATTTTTTGTGTGTTAATGTAAAGGTATTTGTGTATTACATTGTGTTGTGTATTATATGTATTTTTATGTAAACCATGTATGTAATAGGAATTTATAGTGGAATTGATTTAATAATAATTATAATATTTTTGACTAAATAAATAATGAGAATAATTGTAAAGTCTAAGGTAATTAAAGTAACTTTGTGTTGGTAAATTGTTTGAATTAAATAGTTGAAGATTAATTAATTATTGTTGTACAAAAGAATTTGATAATGAAGTTAAATAATTTATGAGATTTGGATTATCTAAGGAGCAGTAAATGATTAAAGGTTAAACATAAATATGGTAATAGAATGTGTGGCTAGGAGGTTGCTACAGGGGTAGCAACGGTAAACAAATATTAAGCATTAAGTATATGATGTCGATAATGGTGTTGAATAAAAATATAGTTATGATTCTGTTGTAAAGAAATATTAAAATCAAGAAAACTGATTAATAAAGTTTAACTAGTTAGATTGTTTGCCATAATAAAATTGTGTTTTGAATTATATATGATAGAGATATGGATAAGTTGTTGTTGCTTTTTGAAAACTTAAGGAATTATTTTACGTGTTGTTATCTTAGTATAAGAATTTATTCTTCTTGTGGTGAAAGAATGAAGTAGTATTGACTGGAGTCAGAAAGTTGGTAAATGTAGGAATGCCTAAGGAGAAAGACCTTCTGTCATAAATCTTGTTTGTTTGTTATTTGAGCTTAGGAATTAAGAAAACCAATGCCTCTTAATATAAACCAATGTAGCTAAGGGGAGACATATCAGTTGTGGA
Organism: Magicicada septendecula; assembly: GCA_034769895.1. Classification (NCBI taxonomy): domain Eukaryota; kingdom Metazoa; phylum Arthropoda; class Insecta; order Hemiptera; family Cicadidae; genus Magicicada; species Magicicada septendecula. The sequence continues at coordinate 113,270,144 of CM068370.1, forward strand.
TATGGGATTATACAAGGCCACTATTTAAATTTTGCATTCGATGTTTCAGAGTTTAGTGATGCTGTGACGGCGGTCCTGAGCTGGCCAGCGTGTCAGAGCAGGAACGTCAAGTGCCTAAATGGCCTTGCGGTGTTGGGATCTCACCTGAGAAGTCCAGTAAGGTCAGGCAGGTACAGTCACTGTCATTTGGACCAAGGGTAAGTGACTGATATTCTTTTTTATTAAACACTACAGGGAGTTGTGGCGACATATCTGGGCTGATCCCTTTAGGAAGTGAGAATGAGTCAATGAGAGTTTTTATGTTTCGACATAAAACCTCTCATTGAGGGGGTTTTGTGACGGTACATAGGACCGTCTAAGGATTTATTGGTACAGGGAAATAATTTTATTGTGTTTTCATGTGTTAAAAATGGTTAGGTTAACTTTTCCCAAGTTTTCACAGCTGGTGTCATAATTATTATAACTACTTTCCAGGCATCAGGCCATGCTGTTACTCAGCCTTTGCCACAGTACTGTGGTGTTATTGACGGAGACCGTGTCAGTAAAGTCCTTCAGGCACGAAGATGGCCACCAATGGTGTGGTTGAAACGTTTGCAATAAACAATATAGGAAGTTGAAATTTAATAAATATTTGATAGTCTCGTGTGAGACTTTATTATAATAAAGTACTTCATTTCATGAGCATTTTACTAACGTTTTCCTACTTTAGAACAATCCTGAGCATAGGCCTCCTTCAGTCCCTTCCACTGTTTCTGTACCAAGCTACCCATCTACTTTCTTTTTACTTCCATGTTCCATAAGGAATGGAAGTATGGTCATTGTGAAAAAAATCGTGTTTGAGATAACGGCTGATTCTGATTGTACTACCCTCAGAACATGAAGAAAAGTCATTTTTCGAAAAGTGTGTGTGTGTGTGTGTGTGTGTGTGTAGAATTTTTTCTATGGCAAACGATAACAGCCGCAAATTCAAACAGAATCAAATAATTTTTTACACATGTGCCTGAGTTGTAGAAGACTCAAGGCCTATTGTTTTTGGTGAAGGTCGGTTAAGGGAAAGGGGTAGTTTACCTGCAACATTTTATGTTTTAACAAGAGTAAAGTACTTCATTTTGATAAATAAAGTATCCTGATAAGAAGATCATAATAATCCACTGTAGAAACGTAGATGAAATATCTATAAATGAAGAGGGTAGTTGAACGGGGTGGGGGTAATTTTCTATAAATGAAAATTATAGTTGAAGGGGGAGGGGATAATTTTTTATATGTGTACTACGTTATCGGCAACAAAGAAGTAGTTTATTGATAAAATTCCTTCCCGGGCTGTTTGGCCGTAGTCCAATATTTTCTGCAAAACCAGACATTTCAGCAGTGCCATCGACTGCCTTCATCCAGGGGCGGCCTTAAGGACGGGCCAACCGGGCCGTGGCCCGGGCGCAGATTTTTAGAGGGCGCCTAAATAATGGATAAAAAAATTGAGTTTTTCTTTCCTTTATAAATAAATGAAGAAATGAAGTTAATAAATGAAGTTGTTCTCTCAAGCAGCTTAAATAGTTTACTCTATTATCAGTGAATGCTACTGTTTGGTACATAATAAGACAATCAATATAAATCTTCACAAAGCGGTATTATTTGACGTATTTTGACATTCACGCTCAGCCACAAAATGGCAACAAGATAGGCAAGACAGCACTTCGCTCACTGACGCATACAATGCCTCGAAACAGATCGTATAAGTTCGGTAATCTTCGGCAGCTCCCCTTCTCCTCCACGTGAACATCGTACCCCTCATGCTTCATCCTTCTTTTGTTTCAGTTTTCTTTTGTTATGACTTGTCACCGTGCAACTGCCAGTGGTGCGAATAACAGTGTAAAGTATTTTTAAGTGCGCGTTAAGTGTTTGATTTTTCTTATGTTATCTAGGTATGCACTTTATTGTTTTTGTTTTGTTACTAAGCTGCCTAGTTGAAATAATTAGAAATTCAAAGCAAGAAGAGAAAATGTTTTTAAATGGCAGGCAGTGAAAGTCAACTTATTTTATCATTTTAAACAAGCTTTAAAATTGTATACAGTTTAATTGTTACTAGTACAACATTCGGGATGGCCATTCGATCGATGGTTTGGTTTGGTTTGAATGGCAGAGCCTAATAAATTAAAAAAAGAAAGAAAAATAAAACTTACAATGTTGTTCGTTTTAACTCAGTTTGTAAAATTTTGTTGAATTTTCGTTTCAGTACTCTGAATATTTTTGATATATACGAGTGCAGTTTATGATTTCAAAGACTTTTAAAAATGGCTTCTATCCACAGACTTTCAGGAGCTCACAACAGAAAGAGAAAGAATAAAATATTCAATGAAAATAAACAAGGTGCTAAGTTCATGCGTGGTTTTCTTTCTCAAAGTTTAGAAATAGAAACTGATCAAAATAGTCCAAAAGAAGATGTAACCAAAATTGATTTTTCAAATGCTAGAGAGTCAGAACACGTTTTTGATGGCAATGTTCAAGACACTAATGATGAGACTGAGATGAAGGAAACTGAAGAACCTGGGACAAGGCGCCAAGGAAACGATTTTTCCCTTGACAAAAATATTATGATTAATTCATCAAACCCTATAACGGATGGACATGAAGATGAAGTCTTCATGTCAAGTCACCCTTTATCCCACAGTGACGTTACCTCGTGTAATTTGGACGATATCGGGGAATGGCCTACCTTGACTCATCACATAAGGGATCAAATAATTAAAAATGGCACAAAAAAAATTGAGGGTCCAGATACAAGATTTCCTGTTGACTTAACAAAATCCGATTCAAAAGTATCGAGAAACAGATAATTCTCAGTTTTACTGCAATAGGAAACTGCCCAATAATGAAAAATTGTATTGGAGATATTTGCAATATTCTGAGTCAAAGAACAGAGTCTATTGTTTTAGTTGTAAGTTGTTTGGGAATACCCACTCTCAATTAGGGCAGAACTCTATAAACAACTGGAAATATATAGGCGATTATTTAAAAGATCATGAAACTTCAAATGAGCACTACACATGTTACACCAAATGGGTTGATGCCGAAAAAATCTTTGTTGTCAAACGGGTATTGATAGGGTAGTTGAAAAAATGTTACAAAAAGAGGTAGATCACTCGAAAAAAGTTTTAGAAGGTCTAATTCCAATAACGGTATTTTTATCTGAATATAACCTGGCATTCCGAGGAAATAATGACCAGTTATTTGCAAAAAGTAACGGACATTTTTGGGACTTGTTGCGTTACTTGGAAGGTACGATGTAGTTATTGGCTGAACACTTTAGAAAAATTAAATCTAATGAAATCCATGATCATTATTTGGGTAAAACAATCCAAAATGAGTTGATTAGTTTGCCTGGGTCTGAAATAAAAAATGATATCACTGAAAGAGCAAAGCAAGCCAAGTACTTTTCATTAATATTAGACTGCACGCCCGATATCAGCCACCAAGAACAATTGTCATTTACAATTCGTTTTGTTGAATGTACTGAAACAGATTTTCAAGTAAAAGAGCATTTCTTGTCATTTTTCGTATTGATGACACTATTGGAGAAAGTTTGACAATGGCCCTTTTCAAAGCAATTGAAGGGACCTGTGGGTTAGGCATGAAAAATTGTAGGGGGCAAGGTTACGATAATGGAGGAAACATGACTGGAAAATATAAAGGAGTGCAGTCAAGAATTTTGTCAATGTTTCCTAAAGCTTTTTTCAATCCTTGTGGATGTCAGTCACTTATTAGTAATTGGAGATGCTGTTGCTTCATCTGTAAAAATGCTTCTTTGTTTGGAGTTTTACAACACTTGTACATCCTCTGTTTTCATCATCTACTAAAAGATGAAAATACTCAAGGAAAGTCAGTTGACTCTTACTGTCAAAGAAGTCTGCGAAACTAGATGGGAGTGTAGAATAAACAGCGTAAAGACAGTCAGGTATCAAATGGGTAAAGTTTGTGAAGTGTTACAGGCAATGCAAGAGGAACTCATTGATCCAAAAGTGACATCTGAAGCCAAATCATTGGAAAACAATTTAACATCTTTTGACTTCATTGGTTCCCTTGTTTTTTGGGATGATATATTGTTTCAATTAAACTTGGTCAGCAATACCATGCAAAACTCTAACAGTGACTTATCAACAGTTACACATCTTCTTGCAAAGTGCCAAACCTTTTTAAAAGAATATCGCGAAACTGGACGTGTAGCAACACTCAAAGACATAGCTGAAGACTTGGAAATTGAAGCTGTTTACAAGAAGCAGCCTGAGAGAAAGAAAAAACGGCAATTTGATTATGAGTCCTGAGACGAAGCCCCAACAGATCCAGAGCAGTTGTTTAAAACAGTTGTCTTTTACCCGTTTATAGATCAGACTCTGATATCCATCGAACAGCGCTTTACACAACTTGAGACTCATAACCAACATTGGGGTGTTTTGTACAACGTGCAAACTCTTCCAAAATCCAAAATCTTGAAACAAAAATGTTTGAATCTTCAAAAAGTTCTTCAAGATGAAGATAAATTAGGAGAAAGTGACATCGATGGCAACCACCTTTTTGAGGAGCTTAAACATCTGGGTGTATTTCTGAAGAACTATGAGATAAAAACTCCTGTTCAAACTTTGCAATTTATTTCAAAAAATAACATGACTGACTGTTTTCCTAATATATGGATTACATTGAGGGTTCTTTTAACAATTCATGTCACGGTTGTTAGTGGAGAACGCAGTTTCAGTAAGTTCTAATTAATTTAAACTTACGCTCTACAATGACGCAAGACCGCCTATCATCTCTAGCAACAATTTCTATTAAAAATGACATTGCAAACCAGTTAGATTTAACGAAAATTGTTAAAAGTTTTGCTGAAGCAAAAGCAAGAAGAAAGAAATTTAACTAAAATTTCAAACTTTGCAATTTATTTCAAAAAATAACATGACTGACTGTTTTCCTAATATATGGATTACATTGAGGGTTCTTTTAACAATTCATGTCATGGTTGTTAGTGGAGAACGCAGTTTCAGTAAGTTCTAATTAATTTAAACTTACGCTCTACAATGACGCAAGACCGCCTATCATCTCTAGCAACAATTTCTATTAAAAATGACATTGCAAACCAGTTAGATTTAACGAAAATTGTTAAAAGTTTTGCTGAAGCAAAAGCAAGAAGAAAGAAATTTAACTAAAATTTCAAAAACCATAATATAGAGTATTTTTTTTTTATTTTGAAAGAAAAACCTTAATGCAATAAATATGGGTGTGAAATTTTTAGTAAAAATAAACTTTACATGTGAAAAGACATTTGTGTTTTGATAATATCTGTACATATACTTGTAATAAGAATAAATGTACACTGACTGAATTAAAATTATAGGAAACTGTTTGAAATTGATTCTTTTTATTTGATGTTTTCCACTCGCATTGAGCGTCCATGTGAAACACTTATATAGGTGAGTTAAGTTACAGATGTATTAAGTTAAATTTTAAAAACAGGCCTTAGTGATAGTTAATGGGTTTCAAGAAACATAAAAAAAATATTTGTTAACATTTGAAAAGTTATTTAGTATAAACTTTAAATTTTTTAAATAATTTCATGTAGACCTACAGAATAGTTTTTTTATGTGTAGGGCTTAACTGCCGCCACTAGTATGAAATAGTCATGATAAAACTTTTAAATTATAATATTATTAAATTAGTACTGATAAGAAAATAAGCATCACAATTTTTTTTAGGGGGGGGGGCACAAAATTGTGTCTCAGCCCAGTCAGACCTAAAGGTTTGGGCTGGCCCTGCCTTCATCAGTGAAAATCAAGTGCGAAAACGTTTGGTGGTATACGTTAGTGACCACAGTACTGTGGTTAGGGCTGAAGCAATAAGTAGAAAGAAGTAGTTTCTATAGAAACATTTCATGTCGAAAATAATTTTAAATATAAATCTTAGAACATGGAAGTCATGTATGGTTTTCCATACTGATATTTTAGTATTATCATACCAACTTGTTGCAGGTTGCCCTCTTGATCATTTTCTCCATCATTCATGGTGTCCATTGTACAGCTTCTGTTCAATCCTTTCTCTTTGATTCTGACAGACTGTTCTGACTAATCCCACTTCAGTCTTGCTCCCCATGTCAGTCAGCGTTGTTCTACATTACTTTCCCCTTTGTCTTTCAGTGTGCATTCAAGCATTTTTCTTTCCATAGTTCCCCTGAATTTATTTTACATTTACTCACAATCTGTTTTCCTGGACTCTGTGTTTGAAAGTCATATTTGACAATTGGTAGAACAATCTGATTGTGCAAATTTGTTCGCAGATACAGAGGTACTTTTGTCAGCTGATATCCTTCTAAGTTTCAAAAACGCAGTTCAGACTAGTTGTTTTGTGTAAAGGGACCACAGTTATAATAACCTGTGCTGAAGTGCGCCTGCTGTGCAGTACACTTTACATGTAGGAACAACTCACTCCCCATAAACAATTGCACATCAGCAGACTGTTACGTAGTACACGTGTTGTGAGTTTGTTTTGTAATTTATGTCACTGAGTAATAATTTATTACTAACCTTTTTTGCCATTTATGTTGTAGCATAACAGAATTATCACATTAAAATTTTAACTTAATACAACATAAATAAAGAAGAAAATGTCCATAGTGAATGAGAATAATAAATGATTAAAGATTAAACCAAGAAACTGTACATTAAGTCAATAAAATGGTAATAAAATCACACTAAATAACAAAGAAAACTCTTGGTCAATAGACAAATAACCTACAATATAAAAACCCAATAAACCCAGTAGGTTGGGGGAGCAGTAAAAAGGAAAGAAAAAAGATAAAAAGGTAAACACAATTTTAATAAGGGAAATTTATAAAGTTAAGAAGCAGAGAAACCCCAAGACACGAAACCGATAACAAGTTGACAATATTCAAATAAGATGCATTGAATTAATGCCACAAAGACTTGAAAACACAAGAGGAGGAATTTACTTATATAATAAGAAAGAAGAGACAAACTATGTCAAGGTTCCTAAAAAGAACATAGAAATAAGAAGAGCTATTCCCAAAATGTTGATAAAGGAATATATACCCATTTGAAACTAAATTAAAACCCATATATGTTAGACCCATTAACTCAAGTTACAAGATACAATACAATTAAAATAAATTGTAAACTAAATGTAAGCCTAACTAATTTAAGAACAGAGTAAAAACAAACAAAAGACTACCATTAGTGTAGGAAATATAAGGTGAAATACCATAATAAATACAATAAAAGTTAGAGACTACAGTGAGTGTAGAGAATAACAAGTGACGCACTATAATAAAAAAATAGTGTAGGAAATAAAAATTATTTAAAAAAAAAGGACTACCATCAGTGTAGAGAGATACAATATAAAAAACATAAGAATAAAAGACAGTCTAATGACTGAGAATAGTTTTAGTAATAAAAGTGTTTTAAGGATTAGGTATAATAAAAAATTAATAGATATAAGATGTTTTTATCACAGTTAAGTTGTTACCAGAAGAAACCTAAATACAAAAGACAGTTAATGACTGACAGTATTGCTAGTAATAAGATGTTTTAGTATAATTAAATTTGTTACAAAGGGAAACATAAAAACAAAGGACAGTTAATGACTGAAGGTATTGTTAGTAATAAGATGTTTCCATTATAGTTAAATGATATATAAAAAATAATAGGCATAAGATATTTTTGTTATGATTAAGTGATATAAAAATTAGTAGATATAAGATGTTCTGATGTATTCAAAATAATGTTAAATAATTTTCAAGTTTGTCAAGGCAGAGAAGGCAAGTAGGTAATAGGAATGTTGTATATTTTATTTATTAAATTGTAAACCATATAAAAAGTATAAGTCAAACTAACACCCCACAATAGAAAAACCAACCAGTATTGTGAATCAAAATCATCTATCATACAGTCAAACTCAAATAAATAAATTCAATCAAACTACATAATATAATGAATAGAATCTAGTCTATACAACACAAAAATATGAAAATGTAATCAGTACAGATACAAATAATAACAAATGTAATGACAAAAGAAGAAAATTAACTTTATTTGGAAATAGGTAAAACTAGGCTTAAGGAGTACTCAACTCAAATAAAAAGTAAATTAATCAATATTTGTGTATTATAACGACAAATTATTAACAACCAGCAATAATTATGGAGTGAGTAATATTATTTCATGGAAATATTAACAGAAAAACACTTGTAAACCATTTAAATACTAAATTTGTAAAAAATATGAGACCTACAATAAATATCAAAAATTGTAAATTTTAGGCTTATCTGAACTTAAAACAGACCCAGTTATATATCAAATTATGTAAAATTAACTTAAGAATATTGCTGAATAGTTAGATTTTCGTAAAATTAATAAATAATTGAGTTACAGCAATAAATAGGAAAACTTATGTATATTTAGGAGTTGAAACAAATCCAAGACATACAAATTTATAAAAAGACAATGGGAAGAGGAAAAAGACATTTTATAAATTACCCCAAAACGACGACTTTCAGTCAACAGTTAATATTTAATCGTTAATGTGAATAGTTCAGAAATTACTGACAGAAGACCAAAAAGTATGAATTAGTGAAAAAACATGGAGTGCAACCTCAAAAAGTGTAACAGAGGTTATCAAATGAAATCTAACACCAACATTTGATAATTAACACCAAACTAATCCAGAACAACTACAAGAATAACACCAGTTACTAGAACGAGAAAGCAACCACCATTTTGAGGAATTTTTAAACCATATTAGCAGAACACGAATCCAACACATTTGAACACCGAACACTGTACCAACCAACAATCACAGAACAACATCACCGAAGAAGGAAGAACACTCCACACTATTTTCCAGGAATATGACAACTTCGCAGAGAAAGGAATTCTCATTTATTTCTGAGGGAGAAGATCCAACATCGTGTCGGCATTACATCGTAGAAATCGAGGTGACGGTGGCCATACTTGAATTACTAACCAGCGACTGAACACAGCCTTATCGAGTCAGTGACGTCATTCTACGGATGGTTCGATTTCATTTTAATAATTGACAATTTGCATAATACTGTTATTTTTTTCAGCAATAATAATTTCTTTTAAAATAGTTGTAAGCATTGTATCTTGTTCCTTGCCCTCTCTGACCATTTCGACAGTTAAAAGAATCCGAAATATTTAATTTTGTAAGCATTATACTTTGTCATTTTGTTCACTAGCGACCCTAGCGGAGCTCAACTAAAGCCTGGTCCACGCACATCAGTGTGGCGCATAATTTTAAATGTTAATGAATAAACATAATTATTCAGTTACAAGAGTTTATATTTATTTGTATAGTAAATATTAGTTAGTTATTTCTTCTAAAAATTATTTAGAGCCGTTTAAGAAATATACCAGAAGGAAGAAGAACAGCAAAGTTACAAGAGAGGATAATAAATCCGACAACATAAATAGATTGTCTATAGAAACAAATATTTTCAAACGCAAAATCTCACCTATTTAATCAGAAGTAATTGAAAAGCATACAATTAATTAATTATTAATTAATTAATTAAACAAACAAATATTTTTATAACTAACAAAAAATTTTTACTTATCAACACTCATTACACTTTTATTATATTATTTATTATACATTATTTATATTTAATTTTATTTGTAGTTTTACTACAATGTATTAGTCATTAACTTGCATTTACTAATATAATTAAATGGCTTCCTGTTTGTCTAGTGCATCTAAAAGGGAATAAAAGGCCATTTATAATATTGTGCAAACAACCACTGAAGACACGGGGATGTCTCAGTCAACTATGAACCGTGTTTTGGCAGAAGGAAAAAGTTCAATCTTGACACATCCATCTTCTACATGTTGTGGGTTAAGAAAGGCTGGGGCTGCGCACATCCTTATATGCAATCTATTTTCTTGGTTTTCTCGGTAGTCGCTGGTAAGACCAAGTTCCTATACTTTCCTCCACAAACACTTCTTCATGTGAAAAAAAACAACCGTTTAACAAACATAAGACAAACATAAAAATAAGAAAAATTCTAAAAACTGTAAATAAGTTTTATCAAAGTACGGAGTAGATGTATTATTATGTTACATGTAATATATAACATCTGTGAAAGACGGGTTCTAAGAACAATATTAAGAGGAGTACAAGAAAATGGAATGTGGCGCAGGCGCTAATTACGAACTACACCTTCTGTACAAAGAACCGGACATTGTCAGGATAATCAAAATACACAGGCTAAGGTGGGTTGGACACAAAGAGAGAATGGAGGAAGGACAGCCTGCGAAACAGTTTTTCCACCAGAAACCAATGGAAAGTAGAAAAAGGGGAAGACCCTGAAGTAGATTCAAAGACCAGATAGAGGAGGACCTCAGAAAGCTGAACATAAGAAACTGGAAAGCCAAGGCATGCAATAGGGAGGAATGGAATCGACTCTTGGAGCAGGCCAAGACCCACCAAGGGTTGTAGAGCCACGGTTGATGATGATGTAATATATAACATAATACATAAAGTTAAAATGAAAATTGATTTCTTACAAGAACATCAGAAGCGTGACAGTTTTGGTGGTGTTCGTGCACTTCTCATGTCAAATGTTTGTGACTTCATGGTCTACCCTCCTTAGGTACAGTGAGCTGTACCACTGTCCTCACTTGTCGCAACATTCTTGTTGTCTGCACTCTTCACTGCCCACACTCTTCGTGCCACCAGTAATTTTCAACTGATTTATTAAATACAGAAAATATTTTTTTTGTATGTAAGTATGAACATCATTCTCAAGGACTACATTATATGATTCAAACAAACTGAATCAACTAACTTGAGTGACATGAACAATGCATACATCTCAAACTTCAATTAAGCTTGCATCCATAAACCAAATGCCAACCAACATGTTCATATAAAAGCAATTTATTTAAATATTTAACTGAATTGTTATTCATCTTGTAAATAAAAAACCTGTAACTTAACCATTACAAATTACAAACAGAATTAACACTGTTGCATACCACTATAGACAAATTATTCCAATTAGCGCTTTCAACCTTCACAGCACCTCATCAGATCGGAAATAACGTTATGATGAGCTGTGAAGCTTGAAAGCGTTAATCGGAATAATGTTTCTTTAGTGGTGTGCAACAGTGTTAATTCTGTTTGTGATTATAACCACTAACACAACTTTATCAATTAAAATCACAAATTAGCCATTTGAAACCTCTCAAAATGCACTGTTCTGTTTGCACAATACCAAGTTATAATATGTATAAGAACAGCAAAATCTTTATACAATTATACCAGACTGACCAATATGCAGTCATTTTTACATAGACAGTTTAGAATACAGTACAGTAACTCATTCTTATTTCAACAGACAGGGCTAAATAATAAAACAGAAATACATGAATTATTTCATAATTCATAACATTTAATACCGACAATGATGACATTTGCGAGTACAGAATACAAAGAATTAGGTTTATTGCAAACAATTATAAGCCAATAGTTATTGTTGCATCCCTCTCGTCTGCAGGTATGATTTTCTTGTAACTCATGGTCACAGTAACCTCCCTCTAAACTGCCACAACTGCTCAACATCCACACAAGTGACTGTGAAGGAGTTGAAAGCCAATGTTTACATTGGGCAAGATCACAGAGGTCATCAGCTATGTAAATGACAGCAGTAGGTCTTCCTGACTTTCACTTTACATACTGAAAGTACAGTAATGGTGACTGAAGCAATTGCAACAAACATATTTATCATTATCAGAAACGTGATTAAATCAACAGGAATTTTACTCTTGGATTTTGTTGTCCATGACGTGTCCGTTTCTTAACTAAATATAATTATTTCACTATGACTTGGAACACAAAATTGTGTTCTGAGTCGTAGTGAAATAATTATATTTAGGAATTTTACATTGCATTAAATGAATCTGCAATGCTAGTACCTCAAGATTTTATCATCTTAAAATCATTTATTGTTGTATTGACAATTGTTGTATGAAGATTTTACCGTATTATAATTGTACACGATAATAAACAAATAACTGTGTACTTATAAATATATAAGTGAGCGAGATGTGGGCTGCTTTACCAAGGTGCAAGTGAAGTTTCAAAGTGAGAGCTGCCTCAGGCAAGGACCCTGATTCAGTTAATAACATTTATTCTATATTATGCAGCTCAGTACATAGCAATCAAGGTCACACAAGTAGAAAACATAACAAAAACAGCTGATTCACTGTCAAGGAGAAAGTAGGTGCACAATATTTTGTTCAGTACATATATTTTCCTATACTATATCGAGTGAGAGGCATTCTTTTTCTAGCACGTAGGTCAAGGCAAGTATTTAATGTGTGCATTTTTATGACTGTTAACATATCTTGTCAAAATGGACACCAATATTATAATTGCACAACACAATGCATCCACAGGAGTAGTTTCCAATTTGCAATTTTTGCAAGCAAATTTGTGTTTTAATACATAACAACATTTTCAAAAAAAACTGTATCAGAAATGCATTTATACACAACATGCATAAATATTTATGCATCAACATGTATATCACCATACCTGATGATGATGGTGATTCTTTTTTTAGATGGGGCTGAGCAAAATCTTCAAAAAAGATACCAAAGAGGGACAAAGCACACTCTTTCAGTGTATGGGATTCCTACCCATTAAACACGCGCGCGCGCGCACACACACACACACACACACGGGATGGTGCCATTTCTTACCTAAAGGATTGCCTTATACTTGTCTGATACTCTATGTTTAACTAAATATAATTATAGCACTACCAACTCGGAGCACAAAGTTTTTTATTGGTAAAAACGTTAAAGTTTTACCTTATAGTCTGAACCAGTTTTCGCTTATTATAAGCTTTGTCAGCTTATTATCCAAACATCAAAAACAACATGGATATTCTATACGTACACACAAAAGGCCGAAAACTAGACACTCTTGAACAATTGGAAATATACAAACACACAAAAACACACACAAATGACATCCTAAATGAACAGACACAATTCAAATCACACGTATTATTTGAACATATCACACCCCACACACACAACATTGATCCTTCAAAAGTCGATGCCATCACCAAGAACAAGACGGACAGCGCTCCCAGTGGCAGCCTCTGACGAAGCTTATAATAAGCAAAAACTGGTTCAGGCTATAAGGTAAAACTTTGACATTTTTACCAATAAAAAACTTTGTGTTCTGAGTCGATAGTGCTATAATTATATTTAGTTAATCAATGGACACGTCATGGACAACGAAATCCAAGAATCTATTTTTAACTTCTGTGGCATCCTTTACAAATAATAATAATAAGACGAAGAAGAAGGAAAATAAAAAGAAATTTTTGTCATCATTAAAGGTATACTGAAGAAAAGGCAATAAGTTGGCTTGCTACAGAGGTGTCAGTACTACATTCAGCTTACTATTTCTATACTCTAGATTAGCATCCAGGTGGCGCACCCACTCTTATCTAACAAACTTTGCTTATGTTGAATAATAAAATATACATTCAAGGTGTCAAAAATATAATGATATCTGCTCAATGGAGAGAGAGAGAGAGAGAGAGAGAGAGAGAGAGAGAGAGAGAGAGAGAGAGAGAGAGAGAGAGAGAGAGGGTATGCATAAGGTAGATACACTGTCCCCCCATACCTTGTCTCTTTCTCTTTGGCTTCACAGAGTATGATCTACAGCTCACACAAAAACTTTAAAATGTTGTCTGCTTACAATTCACACATTAATTTACTACAAAATAATATTGACACAACTTGTATTTTCTTTTTTATTATCTTGTCACCATGTGAGAATTGCATGCCATTAACTCAATGCACACTAGAAGTTGTGACACACTTATTCTGACATGACCATAACTTCACACAATTTACATCATTTTGTAGTATTCAGCAAACATGGTATTTTCACACTATGGTGAAAGTCTACATGTCACTACTTCTAAATCAGAGTTTACAATAATTATGCACACTATTTGACTTTCTTGTTATTTTAAACTGAGTTAAACACGTATTAATAATGAGCCTACAAACTTATTATATGTAAATCCAAAGACTCTCAAATCTAACACTGCACCCCACACCTAATTTCCACTGATTCTATCGTAAGAGTCTTCTTCTCAACCATGGTGTTATAAAAATTCATCATTCCTTTGTTGCAAGATTTTTGTGAGACACTTCTTTCCTCCTTCCGGACAATTCCACTGAAAAACATTTTGGGTCAACTTTGATTGTTTATGAAGAGTACATGTCTGAAACGTCTGAAGCCCTCTCTTTGATATTTTATCTGTTTTGTGTGGTGAAATACTTCTAAATTCCTCATTTGTAACATATTTGGAACTACATCATAAAATGTTCTTACTAAACATAGCTTTGTCTTCAGCTATATTTTGCTAATCACTAAGTGTATCACTCCTATCACTTCTAATGTATAGGCCTACCGATTTAGAATTTATAATCACACATGAGTGAGTAAAGTGAGAATTGGGTGACATTAATTCGATAAAAATTAGAAGTTGCAGCACACTTTTCTATCCTAACATGACCATGACTTACAACTTGCATAATTTTGCAGATGTGTTTTGGGTCTCTATTGCTTCGAATACATAGTAGCTACTTATTATTATTGCTCTCAAGTACTTAACTGGTATTGGTATTAAATTACTGATAAAACAATATTTACATCTGAAGCAAATATATATAACAACCAGGAAATCTAAAAGAGCTATGTGCCAAAAACATGTTTCTGAGTTGTTAAGAAAAACTGTGTAATTATTCTGTTTTATCGAATGTGTTAAAACATTATCATATAAAAAATTATGGTTCTTTTAACATTCTACGAAAATTACAAAGTAACATTTAAAAAAAAATAAAAATAAAAATGAGAAAGCATTTTGAATTTTGAAATTTATCACCATCATCAACATCTGCAAAGATTAAACCAAGGATGGTTTGTTGTGGTCTCAAACAGGCAGAGTCTAGAGCTGGTCACTCCAGCACTTCCTCGGACGTCCCACACCTCTCTACCCCTTTTGCTTATAGATCCATAGTCATTTGCCTCATAGTTTATGGCAAGATGTTCCTATCAATTCAGCCAATACTGGGCAATCCTGTCAAGTATACTCATAATATTCAATTCCCGCTGTATATTTTGAAATTTATGAAAGAGTTAGGTGGCTCATAATTTTTGCCACTCAAAATGGCCACTCTAAGTTGTAACTCTTGATTGGGAAACCTGAATATTGGGTTTAGTAAACAAAGTTTTAGTTTTATTCATATCAATAAAAATTTTACCACTGATATAAAATATTTTATAATTATAAGCTTAACTTGTCAGGTCATAATAAAACGAAATACCTAAGATGAAAAAAAAACAATGAACCAGTGATTCATTACACAAGTATATTATACCTCATCCATTTGTAATAAATTATTTATATAGAAAAAGTATAGGAAAAAACTGTGAGAAAATTCTATATAAATAACTTCTGTACCACGAAGGGTTTGAGAAGCTTGCCAAGCCACTGCAGAGGCTTGCAATCATCACATAATATTACTGTACAGTACAATGCAACCAATGTCCTAACTGCTGCTAGCACACATGCACATAAGAAACCCTTTTATTATACATGCATTATAACTGCATAACTAATAGTTTGAAAAAGGTGAAACACAACTTACGTATAAGATAAACACACATATGCATGTACCCGCACGCACGCACGCACGCACGCACGCACACACACACACACACACACACACACGCACGCACGCACACACACACACACACACACACACACACACACACACACACACACACACACACACACATACACACACAATGAAGGACAATACATAAGTTTAACTATAATTACTACAAACTTTTTTTAATAAAAATTACAAAATTACAACATTCAGGGTGTGCAAATAGGGGTGAGAAGGGGTGGTGACCTGTATGTCAACATTGGGAGATACTGATTCCCTCCCAAATACCCAAAAACCAGAGACAAACAAAAATAGTTGTATGCACACACTTTAATATAAACTGTAATTCGTAATTTTTTGTATGCACGCAAACAGTGTCACCGAAAAGTGTACACGTTCTTTTAATACTGTTTGTTGTTTAATATTTTGCGTTTTATTTTACTTTATGCTGCTTTCAACAAAACTGTTTAACTGGTTTTTAAATATATATGCTTTCACTGAAAATAGATTGTAGTATTTACAAAAATGAACAAAAAACAAAACTTTCATGATTCAATTTTTTTGAAGATAGGCCAAATTCCAACTTTGCACTGGGTACTAATTTATCTTCCCCTATCACTGATTTAAAACAAATGGTTTACAACTGCTTTATTTCACTGGTTCAAAACAACTGTGACAGTGTGTGTAAATGAATTTTTATTGATTTTTTAATGACCAGTAAAAAAAAATTAGGAAAAACTTATTATAATTTTAAAATGTAGTAGGGAAGGTTTAACTATCCCACACTTACGAAATAATAATAATAACAATAATAATAATTTCTGTTTGCATCACCAAAATGGTTTAGGGAAGGTACACTTTCAACAGTGGATACAGTTCCATTTTGAGTGCGTCCAACCAGACCGTAATCGTATGTCCAGCGGTATCCCGAATTTTGCTAATCCTTTTTTTTATATAATGTAGTCCCGTGTACTGAAAATCGTCCTCTCTTACGCTTTTCTGCATGATTCCAATTCTGAATTACTTTCCATTCATCCTACATTCTTCTTACGTGGACACACAATCTTATCCTTCCTTTTCCGATCTCATCTGTTACAATTTTTCTCGCTTTCAGTCACCTTCGCTCGTTACTTCTAATACGTTTACTTCAGGATCTAGCAGCCTCTCATCTCTAAAAAATCGATTTCATCTGCAATTAATTATCCCCGTGTTACTTGTTCGGTGTTCGCACTTATATCCCATACGTCGGATGCTTTCTTTTGCTGATAACTCTTCTGTCACTACCGTTTTTCTGCCGTTGCTCTTCCGCTCTGCAAAGTTTTTATTTGATTTCCGTCCCTGACCATTATTGGCCTCGGTAATAGAATTACTGATGTCTCAAGTAACTTTAATGGATTCAAAAACGGATATATAACGGTCACTTATACTGTTATGTGCCCACAATATACTGTACATTCCGGTGCGTCCCATTAACCGTAAAGCGACACGACGGCGATCGCGTAACGCACACAGACACACATAACAACGCAATTTGTGTCATCCGGAAACTCCCGTACTCATGTGTAGTTATAATCATAATGAACGGATCCTCTTTTGGGGTTATACAAGGTGCGCGCGGCGGTCAGTTCTGTTCGCTCTAAGCCAGATGTGAAAAGAAAAGAGGGCCGCTGATTTATAATTTGTTACGTTGTTATTTTCGTGGCTGCATACAAACTAATAAAGCTCAGAAATTAGTATATACGCTGTCGTTAGATCACAAATTAGCAGTTTGGCCGCTGGCAGTGCTGATACAGAATTATTCGAAGTTATAAATTAAAACACACACTTTTGTTACAATACCTCTAGTATATTGATAGTCTTGAGTCAATAAGATAAGAATAAGTAAAAATATTTGGATACCAAAAGGCATCAGTGTACACCGTTCAAGACGCGTGTACGTGAATCAGTTTTTATTGTTGATACGTGTTTCACTTTAATCAAAATGTTAATGTTTGACGATATCGAATGCGGGATATAGGCCTATATAGCCTACGTCTGACGACGGAACGATTGTTTCGAAACGCGTCACAAAGCTACTACAAGAAGTCACAAGACGGAACTGAAATAAGGTAAAATATTAATTCAACAGGTGGAAAACTATTCTACTCACATACATCAAGGCATGATACGAAGTATTTTGGCATGTTTTCACACATTTTTCACTTAATTTTCAAAACTTAAAATTTCGGGGCAGGTGATTTATCTCCCTTGAGTGCCACGCCCCCTCATGAGGGGAGCAAAGGTGGACACGAGGAATGTTCTAGAACGGGCGGTTGTCGGTTGAGGGCGACCAAGATTAAGTTACAGAGATTGCGATAACAGCGAGGACAAAGTTAAAGTAAAAACCTGAGAAACAGTGCAGCCGACTCAGTTTTTTATGCATATAAACTTAAGTTTCCTTCCGACTTAATTTAAGTTAAACTTAACTGGGTATTTCGTACTGACGGGAAGATACTGTTTTTTTTTTTGACATCATTGCTACCTGATTCCTGAGCAGCCACGAAATTTGAGAAAACGGCGATATTTTTGTGTTTAGCCTACGTGCACAAGGTACGGTCGTGAAAAAATTCGTCGTTTTTATTCAAACGTTGCAACAAACAAAATGTTGCCTCGTTTTATGTTTCCAAATATAGCATTACATTATAAAAACTATCTTACAGGTTACACAAAATTATTAAAACGCGATTGGGGGGGGGTAATTTTGATAACTTAAAAAGTAGCTAGTACACTGTATAGTAGTGAATTATGGTGACACAAAAAAAAACGGTTTCCCGGGCGTTTGATAAAATAAAAATAAAATTTATTAATCCTGCAGTACTGAATAAGGAAAGAGGTTCGGTCACTCACAATATGATGACATGAACTGTCCATAACCGTCCTGGGACCGGACTCCTAGGGAAGAAAGTGGTCGTCCAGTGGTCTAGTGTGCACATTCACACGTATACGAAGTTCGTGACGTGTACTGTAGCTCGACGCGAACTGTAGCCTAATAAACGACACGAACGGCGGGTTTGAGGTTTCTGCTGCGAGCAGGCGGGTGAGATATACGATATCTACGCGCAATCCCGTACAGTGTAGATTCTAGTCTTGAAGAGACAAGAATTGTTTAGAAGGCGTTTTGCTTGACAGAGCGCGGTAGCGTTTGAGAATATTAAGGAGCGTCGTTTTCTACGGAGTATAATGAAAGTTAATTATAATGAAAGAATGAAAGCATTTCTATCGTCTACTACTGTGCTGTAAATGGAATATTAAAGGTTTAAGATACATGAAGTTTTTTTGTATCGGCCATCTATGGACCACATGCCAATTTCAATTCTTCTTTCTTTTCTTTTTCTCCAATATTCTTTCATCTTTTCACTGTGTCTCTTCTTCGTGTCTTCAGTCCACTTTGAACCCGTGTTTTTCTCTCTCCTACCCTGGATTCTTTCCATTTTTAACACTTTTGCCCAAAAAACTTCTCTTTCAATTGCTTCTTCAGCGTTTATATTATTTTTTTCTAAATCCTTTTGGACTTCTTTAATCCAACTTGATGTTGACTTCTTCCCCCACAGATATTTGAAGATCTGCTTTGTTAACCTATTGTCGTCCATTATATATAAACGTCCAAAAAAATAATAATCTTCTTTCTCTCATTGTTTCTGTTATATATTCTATACTTTGATATATTTCATCATTACTTCTTAATTCCCAACCTCCTGAAGTTTTTCGTGGGCCTAATATTATCCTAATAATTCGCCTTTCCAATACTTCTAGTTTGTGTAAATTATAATTCAATGCTACACATTCACTTGCATATAGGCATTACATGAAGTTTTATTGTAAACATAAATTCAAAAGCGATATATATTAACACTAGCAAAATACCCGTGCTTCGCTACGGAGTTTCACTTTGTACGTAATTGTACAATTATTGCTCGCTTAATAGTATAGGATTAGATAGATTGTACAAATTCTCAACTCTTAGTTTGTTTATTTACATTCATAGCAACAGCTATTTATTATTTATTTCGAGAAAATCGTTAGAGCGTTTCCGAGATAAAAAGGACACACATTTATTAATTAATTGAACTTCGAAATTTTCTCGACTATAAGAACCTGCAAACAACGAAGTTTTTTTCAATGTAAAACAATGATTAAAACCTCAGGACTAAATGTATTCGGGGTTTCCAGTAAACTGAGATGTCAACCACTTCATTTACAAAGTATGCAATTCCCGCGATAAATTTCAGTATTTGGTTTTTTGCCCCTTAGGAGTGAAAGTTTTTAAAACCGTTTCTTAGTGAGCACCTAAGACCTATGATGAAGCTATGTTCAAAGTTTCATTGATATCTATTCAGTGGTTTCAGAAATATCGTGATCAGTGAGTTAGTCAATGGTATTTGGGTTATATAGATATCTATATCTAGCCAATTTACCCAGCGTTCCTCGGGTTCATAATTTATTCATAGGCTCATAGGCACCTATTCTTGTTCTAACGTTATATTAGGCCTACTTGTATATTGTATAATCTTCCTTATATTGTTACGTTCGCATTCTCACTGGAGGAATACTCTGTAGCGCACCTGTTTAAGACCATGTCATAAACTGTATTCTTATATCTGGAGAAGAATTCTGTTGCGCGTGATGCTCCTGCTCGATTTCTAACTCTGGGAGAGGGCGAACAGCTAAATTAGTTTTCAATAAAATGTCTACAGTACTTGCACGCGCTGCGTATTTAACTGTCGTTTTATAATTCATTGTGTTAATGTTGAAATAAGGCATTTGTTAAATTAGTGTCTCCTAAACTTATTCCAACAATACAATACCTCTATAGATTTCAGCTTATCAATTTTTAAATTCAAACTGAAGCAAGTGCATTTATATTGTCTGAACACTATGATCTGAATACATTCGCTATCAAAACTTTGTTTTTTATACTCGCTTATAACTTACTTCGATCTTAACTTATCCACTTTTAAATTCAAACTGAAACAACTCTGAATTCACACACTATTAAGAAGTTTCTTAAGATGCATACACCACCTTTGATAGCATAACCTATATCTTTATTTATAAAAACCGTCGACTCTGGCCCCGCCGTCTTTCGCGGGATCCGACCTAAGACTCCCCGGGTTCCGTGGATGAACTCCGGGGAAGGCCCGTCGGACGAGTCCCGCGCTATTTCCTACGCGGGAGACTTCCACCGATGCCATGGTAACCAGAATCTATTCTATTGGGTTGCCGTAGTAACCAGATCTAATAGTTTTTTAAGACCCAAAGGACCCCCCGAAAGATAGTATAGAAAAAACACCTATCTTATGTTGGTTCTCCCGTTGCGTAAAATATTTGTGCAAGTTTGGTTGAAATCGGTCCAGTGGTTTAGGAGGAGATGTGGAAGACCCCAAAGGACCCCATCGAAGAAAACACCTATCCTATGTTGGTTCTCCCGTTGCATAAAATATTTGTGCCAAGTTTGGTTGAAATCGGTCCAGTGGTTTAGGAGGAGATGTGGAAGACCCCAAAGGACCCCATCGAAAAAACACCTGTCCTATGTTGGTTCTCCCGTCGCGTAAAATATTTGTGCCAAGTTTGGTTGAAATCGGTCCAGTGGTTTAGGAGGAGATGTGGAAGACCCCAAAGAACCCCCATCGAAAAAACACCTATCCTATGTTGGTTCTCCCGTTGCGTAAAATATTTGTGCCAAGTTTGGTTGAAATCGGTCCAGTGGTTTAGGAGGAGATGTGGAAGACCCCAAAGAACCCCCCAAAGGACCCCACCGAAAAAAACACCTATCCTATGTTGGTTTTCCCGTCGCGTGAAATATTTGTGCCAAGTTTGGTTGAAATCGGTCCAGTGGTTTAGGAGGAGATGTGGAAGACCCCAAAGAACCCCCCCAAAGGACCCCATCGAAAAAAAACACCTATCCTATGTTGGTTCTCCCGTCGCGTAAAATATTTGTGCCAAGTTTGGTTGAAATCGGTCCAGTGGTTTAGGAGGAGATGTGGAAGACCCCAAAGAACCCCCCAAAGGACCCCATCGAAAAAAACACCTATCCTATGTTGGTTCTCCCGTCGCGTAAAATATTTGTGCCAAGTTTGGTTGAAATCGGTCCAATGGTTTAGGAGGAGATGTGGAACATACATAAAATGGGGGGGGGTTGCCCCTTAGGAGTGAAAGTTTTTAAAACCGTTTCTTAGTGAGCATCTACGACCCCATAAGAATATACCTTCAAATTTTGAGATCATTATCTTCAGTAGTTTTTGCTCTACGTTGATTCTCTGTCAGTCAGGACAAAGCCGCTTATATATATAATATAGAGATAACCACTGTTTTCAACGGTAACAATTCCTATTTTTACTAGCTATCCCCAAAAAAGGAATGTGTTCAGAAAAAAAATACAAAAGGTTAGGTGCAAGTTTCCGACTCGACTTCCAAAAGATTACTGGTTTAAAAAACAAAATGTAAAAGCAAAAATGATACGTAGAGCGTAGTAGGGTTGGCCGAATTAAATCACAGGTGGGACGGGGGATTGCTGTTTAGATAAGATATCTTGGCAGATGACCGTTTTATGTCTTACTTTTCTGTATTCATTCACAATACTCGTAGTTCGTCAATGACTCCCCGTTATAATTCGAAACTTAAAAACTGTTACTGCTAACGAAACTTTTGTACCCTAAACTATCAACAAAATGTGTAAACAGTGTGTGCGTGCGCGCGCGCGCGCTTTATTCTACACAGTAATCACGTGGTTTCCAACATTTTCCTCAGCTGAAAAGAGTCGGCGTTAAAAGATACACGTTTTTCACAAAATCAATATTTGGACGCAGACATGAAGTGGTATTTTCTCTGTTACAAATAAAAAGCCATAAATTTTGTTACAACACTTATTTGTTCGTATACTGTACCACCACTTTCAGAGAAAGTGTATGAATGTTAAAAAAACACTGTTCATGCGTCACATATATTTTTCGTACATTCTTTTTTACTTAACATTTACTCACTTAACACATTAGTTCCTCTTTACATCTGATGTTAAATTAAAATGCAATATAACGTGCATTACGTAGAAAATAAAGTGTACTTAAGCTTTTACAACACACACGAAGAATCTATCCTCTCTGTTCATTGGCAGATTCATATATAATTTATCAATTATACAAATGCATAAAAATTCTAAGAAAACTGAGCGTTTTATTCATGTAACTTACATAATTGTAAAGCGATTAATCTGAATACTAATTTTGCTAGTACCAAAATTAAAGCAATTCAAATTTTCAAGTCAGTACCACTGGACATGAAGTCGCATTAAAACAGACAAACTTTGTTTTAAAAGCCGTCGCACAAGGGTCCAGAAAAACCCCCTGTGCGTCCAGAGAAAAACTTTTTTTTTTCTTTTACTAAAAAATACAAGTTTGTAAAAAGACGTCGCGAGACAGATATTTATACTTCGACCTTGAAGTTGTCTCACAACAAAATCCTGTCTTAAATAGCCTAGATTTCACGTTACGTTAATATATTATTAAGCATGCTTACTACGCATAACTTACTTAACAGATATGTTCCTGGTCCGTTAATAATTTAAGGGACTACGAAATTCTGAATAAAAAATGTTATTCTGCGCCACTGTGCATCGCTGACTTTCAAGGAATTATTAAACATCGAACGTAGGTTTCATTTTGTAAAACAAAACCACAATATCGTTAACAACAGTCTGCGGTTAGTGCAAAAATCATTCATCACATCATCAACATAAAAAGGGCCACCATCTGCTACATAATTTAGTCATTTGACTATTCCTTATTCAAGTATATGATTATCTTCACTAACCAATCACAAAGTTGCGCTCACATCACACAAATGAAAGAAAGAGGATGTGGAGGAGGAGGAGGAGGAACAATCTCGTTAAAATATCAGGATTAATCGGAACAACGTGACAGCATCCTGTAAGGACCGAAACCTAAAGTAGAGGCGAAGACCAACCGTGGATGGGGCAGACGAGGTTTAATAAACCAAATCGTTCAGCAAGTGAAAGAATCACAAAAAGTAAAGACAGGCCTCTAAAGCTGCAGTAAAAACATTCTACCTATAGGAGGAAAAAATCCAAAGCAAAATCTGATTTGTCACCATGAAGTAAGTGGCAGCCCCATCGAGTGTCTTATCTAGATACAGGGTGACATCCTGTACCAGATAATTTTCGAAATACCCATAACATTCGAGTAAATCGGCCGGACGGAATTAAAGAGAACTTACAACTCGTATTTCCGACGCTAACACACGTTATCTTTCACCCACAACAACATGGGGGAAACTGACATCGTTACAAAACTATTTTGGTCTCCTCGTGACGTAACTTCAGTGCTATAAACACAAACACTTCAAAATAAAAATTGTTTAATTAATTTGCGCTAAGTAAACACATTAAAAACAGACTTCGGGCGTAATTTACTAACACTGTATAATCACCCCGCTGACGCACGAGCAACAGACTATAAGTTCGAGCCTCTGTTGCTTCTCCAAACCCACTGGATAAATATAACAAGACCAACAACAACAACAAAACAGATTCATTTCTGCACCACCGAAGTGGTTCAGAAGAGGCAAAGTAAGGTGTGTGACCACCATTACACTTTAGCTATGTACTATCACTAGGGATATGCTTAGGTCGCGAAACAGATTTTTATATTTCGACCTCGAAATTGTCTCACAACAAAATCCTGTCTTACCTAGCCTACAGGATTACCCCTAGGCGAGCGGTTTCGATAATTTCTAACTTGCGTACCCGCTGACAGCCCTTTCTATACATAGTAGTCCTCTACCAATTTCAATTGCTATAGATTTGCACTTACAATATGCGCGTTTGATATCATATAATTAAATAATATAAGTTGCTATTAAAAAAAACAAAAATGACATTAACAACTGTGTGTTTTCATTTAAAAAATCGGTACATTTTCAACATTCACATGTTCCCTGGCTCCTTCACAAACTCTCACGAATATATAGCGAGATCTTCGGATCTTCGAACTTGCTTGATGCGCTGGCTTTGTGAAGTCATTTTCGAAAGATGTAAAGTACAATCTGAAATCCGTGCCCTGATAGGACTGCTAACCCAATGATCAGTCGGTCAGATCCTCCTGCGGAAGGATGGATCTACCCAGTCCCTCCGCAGGCAAAATACCAAGGCAGGTATTCGGCTGTTTCTATGTACTGTTCAACATCCCGTTCATCAGTTATTTATTGCCATTAGTAATTTTCTTCTTGTGTAACCCTAAATGGTTAACAACGTGTACCATATTCTCATATTACAGGCGGGGAACTGTTGCCCTATATAAAACATATCACAGACTAAAATTACATTCATAGGTAAAAGATTACCTTCATACCTAGAAAACAAAATCAATTGTAAGTTTTACATAAAGGGGCAAGAAATAAAAACCTGATTAAAAAAAAAAAGATCAATTAGCAAATATAAAAGAGTTCCTTCTGCGAACAACAGAAGTCGAGCGGATTATAACGAAGAGGATATCAAACCTAGTGTACAGCATGTGTGTGCGCGCGAGGGAGAGAGTTACTCAAGTCGTGATGAAATTTACTTGCTCTAATTATTATTTGTTATAATTATTTGTATTTTAACCTAAGGCGTTCATCTTCTTGAAAGTACGCGCACGTAGTTTTGTTTGGAGATATTTTTACGATATACGCCTTTTAGATACTTTATCTAATTTATCAGATAGAACGTAATTCACCTTCACTTTCTCGAACTATTCCTTCGCGATTTTGTGTTTATATTTAGGAATTTATGTGTCTATCTCATCCTATCATTGTTGCTTCCAACTGCTAATTTAATCATCATTGCACGTGTCAAAAATATAGGAGGGATACAATTTCCGCTATTCGAACACGTTTATTAATAGCAAATCATTTATATTTTACACTCAATCACACAAGCACACAACACGCGTAGAAATCGATTAGCGTACACGTAATTTACGTCCATTAAATTACACTAATCATATGTGAAATAAATTACACATGTAACAAACATGGTCGAAATTTATCTGAAATTGTTAATAACAGTGCTAAAATCCTTTTAAAATACATCAGAACGGGAGCAAATTAGTACACTGACGTGGCAAGACTTCTTTTGCCACAACGAAAACCTCAAAACACTTGAGTTTTTTAAGGTAAAAGATCAATGGATCATATTTTTATTTTATCGTCATACTATCGAAAAACTTACGGATTTCTAATAGTTTTCACTTCGATCGTTCAAAAAGCGAGTAAACACGTGACTAGTTCATGTTAACAGAAATGATATCGAGTATCTTTTGTGCCCACGTGATTTCTTTGCCATACGAAAGTATGTGTGATTGTGTGTGTGATTTCTTACACACACAAAACTGGGAGTAGATCACTAAGCTGAAACATACTTAAAGACAAAACTAACAAAGCACTTTTACTGTAGTTTTGAACGTTATCAGCTTTATAAAAAGTCTTTTAGTTAAATTGTTATGCGTAGTTTATTGCGGACTTTTAAAATTCATTTCTTTTTTTACATCCACTGTGAGCGCTATAAAAACAGGGTGCGTTTATCACCCCCCCCCCCAAGTCGATTCAACCTGTGGAAATTAGTCTCTACAGTAATATCTAAGTGGCCGAAGCGTAGTGCTGGCCACACAACTCAACTTAGGTAGCCTATTCCTCTGCATTTTCTAACCAAATCTCTCTGTGCGTGTGTGTGTGTGTGTGTGTGTGTGTGTGTGTGTGTGTGTGTGTGTGTGTGCGCGTGCGTAAATATAATGTTTACACTTTTGTTAATTAATACTATTAAGTTTTTTAAAACTATGGCATTTATGGGCAAATACCTCTTGCAAACTAAAGTTGTATTGGATAATAAGAGTACAGAGCAGGTGTTCCACATTTCCGTTATCTTGGTTGTGACTTCACTTATGACGTGAATTATGGTGTTATCATAAGTTGGCTACGTTTTAGTCAATATGCGGGACATTTCGTCAAGCATTATCGAGGAAAGATACTCGACTGAAATTTTCAAAAGTAACGGCTGCGCCAGTGTTACTGTATGGCTCCGAAACTTGCGTTCCGGTGGGAAAACGTCTGCGTACGATACAGCCAACGGAGATAAGATTTTTACTATCTGTTGAAGACTGCACACGAAGAGATATGTACTCTTCGCAAAAAATTTAACATTTTTAATATCCAAGATCGTATTGAAGAAAACGAAGAGACGGATTGCTCCTCTGAATAGGATGCCAAGATGGCAGGTTGCCTACGGAAGTTTGTCAATACAAACCTAGTGGACAAAGATGTAAATGAGACTAGGAAGCGCTGGTAAAGTGGACGTATTCGTCTGGGACCGGAACAGGTGATTCGCCTATTCCCTTATGGAAGAAGAAGAAGAGTCGTCTTTTAATTATTACAGTTTTGATTTTTAAGTTATATAATTAAATCGTTATTTCTTTCAGGAAATCGTATCCACCTGTGGAACTGGTTTGTAGTCAAGTCGTTTGAAATATCTGTGTAATAATACTTTAATAGAA
Source organism: Magicicada septendecula (assembly GCA_034769895.1). Lineage (NCBI taxonomy): Eukaryota > Metazoa > Arthropoda > Insecta > Hemiptera > Cicadidae > Magicicada > Magicicada septendecula. The sequence goes on from CM068370.1 coordinate 113,297,503, forward strand.
AATAAGGTAAATAAATAAACTACATATACCCTGTATATAGGCTACTAGAAGAAGAAAAACCTATCAAAGATAAAGACAAATTAGTGATAATAATTATAACACACTTATCATTCCTGCTGTTGCTTTATTAATAGCACATTAATAACAATTCAGACAACAGTTATAACAAAAATATTAATAATATTTTTACTAATAATTAATAATACTAATAATGGAGAACGATACTCACGCTGACAACAAATGACTATAACAGCATACACCAAAACGACTACGGTACTTGTGTACGAAGTCAAACAAACGTATTCAGTATAGTGAAGCTACTGTATTTCTGTACAACCACAGTGAACAGCACGCTCACTTAAACAAACGAAGTGCAGTAATTATTGGAGGAGGCGTTCGTAACCAACAACAAAGGAAATAAACTAAGACTATTAACACACATTTTATACTAATCAATTCCTGCCGGCTATTACACTGGCAGCAACGTGAGTTTCCATTGGGACGTTAATGCTGTATTTCAACACATACAGAGGTTTTATTTAAGACGCTAAAAGTATGAATTTACACATCAGTTTTTCTCGTGCTATTTTCCTCATATTTTGGAGAAAAATAACTGTAGGAACGGAGAAGAAGTCCGCCCACATTCAGGACCGGGATAATAGTAGAGCAACCCAAGAAAGACTGCATGCGCGTGCGGACTAATTACGAAGAACGTTCTAAACATTAATGAAATATCCACAATGGAAAAATTTTAAAGCAATTACGTTCAAATAAAAAAAAATAGAATCTATCGTTACGTAAGGTGGATCCAAGATGGAGAAAATCAGGGAAATTTCCTATCCTAAAATCTTGAAAAAAAAAAAAACAAATTTCCTCAATCCTATTAAGAGAAATTTATTTTGTTTCTTAGTTTTATTTCTATTAAAACATTAAGCACACCGTCCGAGAGTAGGAGCAATGGATTTAAAAGGATCAGACTGATTTATTTTAGAAAACAATTTGAAAATTAGAAACATTTTACTCTTCCTACACTTTAATCCCCTCCTCAAAAATGCCTCTCTGGAGTCACCAGTACAGTACGCTATATCATCACGACTTCGTGTCGATTTCTACTCCTATGATACTTTCAAGTTACAAAGATATGTTAAACAGAACGTTACAGTACCTCTAAACGTTTTAACTATGCTCCAGAAGAAGTTTTCACATTACGAGACTTGGATGAACGTGGCATTAAGATTTTCAGACGAAATGCTCAAGGAAATAATGGCTAGCTTTAATCTTGGAGAATTCTGAAAGCACGAAGCTTAGGCAGAACCTAATACGTATAATCTACATAAAACTAAATTAATAATTAATTTAATAATTAATAATTTAATTAATTAATAATTATTACAAATGGTAAAAAAATTCCAGTAACTACAGGAGATAAAGCTTTGGAATGACTAGACTGATTATACTGGACCTAACCTGTCTAGGAACACATCTCAAGTGACCGACATAGTGGTTCTATTATGAGAGACTAAAATAAAGTTGGACACAAAATGTTGCTAGAACGAAGTACGATAGGTGGACTGAACTGATTACCAAATGCTATTCTGCATTTATGAGAGAAACAAGAGCGTTTATTATGACGTTTAATGTGTATACGCTATGCTTAGAAGAGAGTAACATCAAAACAAAGAACATAAAACTTTTTAACAAAAACAACAACAGAAAATGTAAAGTGAAAAATACAATTATTTCTGAATAGTAAGATTAAAACAAAAAAGCAACGTATTAACAAATGAAAACAAATTTATTATTCGTTCAGTGGCCAATATATTCTTTTATGTTATTCAGTAAAATCTCGAAAACTTCACTGGAAGCGAATTTTGCGCGAAACACAAAAAATGGGAGACACAACATGTGTATCACCTCGCCTTACTGCGAGTTGGTTCCTTTTTCAGTGATCTGTACAAAAACCCATATTAGTGAAAAAGCGAATGCTTTTTTTACGTGGTTTTCAGAAAATAGTGAGTATTAGATTAAAGGCATATTGGTTTTCATGTGTAATTTCAATTTCCATGTTAACCTTACATCAAATTTTGGCATCACAGGAACGCATCGGTGTTATATTAGCGATATTTGTTATTATATTAGCGGTGTTATATTTCATAAAAAATATTTGTCATAAAATATGACAAAGGAAAACGACTGCAATCGTCAACAAACTATTTTACAGCATACAGAAATAAATTTTAACGAATATTTAATCTAAAATTAGATGCGATATTCACTACATATCGATGCCAATAAACGCACAATCGAAATAGGCTATCGAAATGAGCGCGGGTATGGTTATTGGGACAGTACCCTTATTTTTGTAAAGGAGCCTAAACGGCTCATCTTAGTCTTTCGCAACGTAGAATGGTAAAAATATCCTCAGAATACACAATTATCTTCTACTATAAATGACAAACATTAATTTTAATTTTACTTATATGAATAAAGAGTATACACAAGCGTATAACTGCAAAAATTCAGTTTTTATTTAAAAAAAAAACACAAATATGTGAAACATAGAAAACACGTCATTTATCCCCAATAATACAAACATTAGATACAAAATTAAGCAATCAAAATAAATGGAAAACGAATAAAAATGCAACGATTTTCTAAAAATGAATGTTATATTTTGTATTTATTTTCGTCTGAAGAAAATGTCGTGAAGTATTTCCGTTACTTCGTGAAACACTCTTCTACAGCCGGTTCCCTTTAACTTAACGCATGAATGCAGAGACAATCGATTTCACAGCAGAAAACAGTAATCTTGTGAATTACGAATGTAAATTGTTATGAAAGTCCCTAAGATTTTATACTTAACGCGTTACATCAGGCAACAGAAGAATATAAATAACTTGTTTCACGATGTGAATGGGTTGTGAGTTAGTCGGTAATTAAATTATCACATGCAAAACAGCTATACGGGTCGTTAAACCCATGCGTTCCTGATGTCGGCTTCGCACCTCAACGATTCGTCATTAAATGTATTTGTTTCATACGCTCCGCACGTCCGACACCCGCCGGTACGTTTGCTACAACAGGCGGTGCGCATATAACAATGTCTACGTAGAACTGTTATTTCAAAACTATATATGCTGACGAGTCGATATGTGAAACACGACCGCGAACATAAAGTACAAAATAAAACAATAGTGCCAACACACGCATATTCGAACAATAGCCTGTGTAGAAATCTTAGCGTTTCGTCATCAAATGAATTTCTTTTTTTAATACTATACGCTTATACTAAACAATAAGACCCGATATATCGACGCGTACTGTAATCAATTCTAATTTGGGATTGGCAATTAAAATTGTTGATCAATAACGTGAACTGGGGATTTTATTAATTGGGAAACGTCGGAATATATAATAACAGCCTGAGGTAATGGCTGTCGGAGGACCTCAACTTTGAAGGCAATGGTGTGGAAGAATTGAAGACATGTAGATAACTGGTCGTTACAATAAACAAGAAGATTAACAATAATGATGAAATAGCAGAAAGAGTAAGGAAAGGTAGAAGGTGTCACAGAGCTAAACTCGACCTAATGGAACAAAACGATAAGGAAGGAAACGATAAAGAAAATGTACAAGAGTACTGCTCAAAGTTTAGTAAAATACAAAGACGAGATGTGAGTATAATAAATGGGAGCAGGAGCAAACTGATGGCGACGGAACTGGATTTCCTGCAAGGGAAATCTAAGCTAGAAAGAATTCGGAATTATTAAATCGATGATTGCAAGAGCCATAGGCAGATACAGCAAGCAATTTGGGGGGGGGTTGATTTTTGGGGAGGGATATGAAAAGTTAGATCATACTTTAATGGTTTAAAGCAGTAGTTCCCAAAGTTTTCAGTCCGCGGATCCTCCAAAAATTAAAAATTTCATGGATCCCGTCTGATTTCTGAAATAAAACAAACAGTAAATATGATATATACTCTTATATTTTAATTAAAATGTATTAAAATAAAAATTCTCTTAACTTGAAAAATTATAATATTAATGATATTAGACATAGTTTAATGCGAACAATGAAGCTGCTTTTGGACAATCATCTCTGAAATATTGGGTTTAATGTCTGACAAATTCAATTTTAAGTTACTCTCGACTTTATTTCAAGTTTATTTCTTAACTTTGACTCAAGTACGTGAGCTGAGAGAATGCGGTTTCACACAAATAAGTAAAGGGAAACACAGTTAAACAACACTTCAAAGCTTTTTTGTAAGCTCAGGTCGGTCACTACATATAACTAGACGTAAGTTAGATGTAACTGCGAAAAATTTTAATTTTAAAATGAACTATCAGTTAGTGAATCTTCTTGTAGTGTAAGAGAGAGGTCAGATGACAGCCCATCAGTAAATGGATTCCTTATCCACATGTCACTATCATCCGTCGCTGGAAAATATTCCCTTAGCTGCAAGTGTAGTTGCTCCAAATGAGACTTAATAACGTGTAGGATCTCCTTTGGAACATTATCTCCTGACATCTGGACGAAATCTGCTATAAAATGGAATTGTTCGAAGATTTCAGAGTCTAATCTCTGAATCCACAGCTTTAATTTTTTTATCATTCCTTTGGTTTTATCTCAAACCTGTAAAGTAGTGATCCCTGCAGGCTTAAAGTGAGTAAATTCAGATGACTGAAGATATCAGCAAGGTATGATAGCTTCAAAATCCAGTTAAAGTAATGAATTCTGTCTTTAAGGTTGAAGTTGGAATCAAATAAATAGAGCTTTACTTCATCCCTCAGTCCACAAAAAAAATACTGGAATCTTCTACTAATTGTTTTAAGATTCTAACATTTAAATTTTGGAGCACAAAAAAGGAGACAATTACGGTACATTCTATTTATTTGTTTTCTTAAAAATTTCCCTGAAAGATTGTCGCGGACCCCCTGGGGTCCACGGACCCCACTTTTGGAACCACTGGTTTAAAGTGTAAATTTTGGGAATGAGTGAAGTTAAAAATACACTGTGTCATCAACACAGTAAAACTGATTAACATACAAATATAAAGTTATATCCGTGTTTGTCAATTCACTGTTCTGTTAAATACTACTCAAGTACTTTAAAATATTCACTACTCATTTAAGTTATGTATCAAACAAAAATTAACTTGGAGGTACGGTACAGTTTCAATTGAAGTAATTTTAGACAAAAACAATGAACTTACATAACGTGATATGAATTTTGCATCAGTCACAATCACAAAACCATTCTATAATCACAAGACAACGACAAAAATTTCGTCTTACGTGACCATTGGGGGGGGGAATTTCCCCCATCCCCCATGGATCTGCGCCTGACAAGAGCATGAACACACAGTAGCACTAGTGCTGCGAGCAAAAACGCACAACTATTTGAAAAAACAGTTTCCTGAAGAAAAAACGAACGAACTGTTCTTTTCCGCGGAGAAAAACTGTTCTCCGTTTTAAAAACAACAGTATTGACGACTATTCTCTGTTCGGAATGAACCGTACGTTTCATTGGAACTTTCGTTGAGCTGTTTGACGTAAACTGTTCGTTTTCATTGCACGTTTGTTGAGCTGTTACGAGTAAACTGTTCGTTTACATTGCAACCTTAGTTGACTTGCGTTCGATTGTTGTACTGTCCTCGTTCTGTTTAGCGCAGAATTAGGTTATATTCAGTTTTGTTTCAGTTACTATAAAAACATTATTCAGATATTCTCCATGAGTTTTGACGAAACAATTTAAAACAAAAAATGCCTTTTAAGATACTGGTAAATAAGAGCAATATTGATTTAATGCCATTGTTTAAGTTGCATAACCATCCATTTAAGAAAAATACTAAAATGAGCAGTTATTTGAGTGCTCAAAACAAAACGTTTTAACAATATAATGGTAAAATCAGTAAATGTAAATAGCAACAGTTCATTAATTCAACTTGTTTTTACCAACAGTTTTTTTTAAGGAACAGTACGTTTTCGTTTTCCAAAAACAACAAAAATGCCCACCACTAAGTAGCACAGAATGAAAAAAACAATATGGTGCACAATACTGTAATCTGGTGGATATTCCAGGGTAGGGTAAAAAGTTTCGGGCCTTGCATAGAGATATGGCACCACTATGCTCATTATTTTGATCATGTATGATTTCATCACCAAGCTGTTTGGCGTTAGTTTGATAGTCCGTCACAGTAAGCGCCTCAAGCATTGTTTTTAACAATGGACAGGCTTGAAATTCGCGCAGTGATTAAATACTTTTTCTTGAAAGGCCCAATTGCAACATAATTTAAATAAAAAGAGTTGAATTCAATGTTGAAGGACTGTACTCCATCGAATATAGTGGTTAAGAGTTGGAGTGCTGAATTTAAAATGGGTCGAAAAAGCACAAATGACGAACCACTAAGATGTATATTGTTTCAACAGATTAAAATCAGCTCGTTTTCTTACGTAGTTTAACTCTACATTTCCGTTACGCGCGCTTACCATTGCTTTTTACCGGCATCTCTCTGATGTGTAGCTCAAGGAATCAGATGTCTATCGTTTCGGTCGCAGCGGCGAGTTCTTAATTATCTGTATGTCAAATGCGTATGGAATCCAACATACTCCAGCAGACCCAACCGTACATTGGTTCGGTAGGTGAAAAAATGTTTTTTCAATTTCAGCACGTTAGAGTAAATTAGTCTTTTTAATTACATATTTACTTTTCTAGAATTAAGGGAACTCAGCTCTGCCAACAAATCCTACTCTCACGTCCTCGAAGACTTTGGTCGCGTGGCTCCTGATTACACGGCATGCAATGGGTGTATGTTATGTAGCAGACGAGAGAGGATGAAGGGCGAGTTTCCAGCGCCCTTTAATTAACTGGAACAGACCAGCTAAGGTATGATAACCCTAAAAGAAGAGTTCCCGGTCCTCCAGGTTGGGGGCTGAGGATAGGACCAGCTCCTCTATCCTCAGAAAACAAGTCAAATTGCTAAAAATCCTAGAAAGATACAGCCGGAGACAATTAAACAGTCTGCTTTGGAGTCCACGAATAACAAAGAACAATAAAATCAGAATATATAAAACTATAGTCGAAAGTATAGGCCTATATGGAGCAGAACTGTGGAAAATTAATAAAAGAAATAAATCCATAATAAGAGCTATGGAGATGGATTACTGGCGGAGGTGCTGTAGACTAACAAGACTAGATAGAGTGAGAAATGTAGAGATAAGACAAGCGATGTGAATCGACCTTGACATTATAAAAACAACAGAAGCAAGAAGAGTGAATTGGTTCGGACACCTAAAAAGAATGTTGGATGAGAGATGGCCAAGGAAGGCGTGAGAATAGACTCCACCCTCAAGAAGAAAAAAAGGAAGACCTAAACATTCATGGAAAATGGATGTCGAAGATGCAATGAATGCAAGAGGACTTACAGAACAGGGACTGTTTAGACCGGCGCCAGTGGAAGCTAGGATGTGAGAGGCGGCGCCAGCCGTAATTAAATCGCCTAAAAAAAGTATGTATAATTTGTTTTAAGCGTACAAGAGAGAGATTGAAGTGCTCGACATTAGCATACCCCTACTAATAAATCTGCCTGCGCCCCATGCTTATGCGTCCTATGAAGTAATATCCTTCAAGAGGTGGGTTCCGGACCAGAAAAGCACTGCGTAGGCACTGCATTTGCTCACACCCGAACAAACAGTGTCGAAAAGATTGATGAGACTTGGGTCCGTCAGAACACTCCTGAGACCAAACAACAGTCAAACAGTGGACCGCGACAGACGAAATAATTCCAAAGAAAGCAACATTTTCCACCTTCTGGTATGGCTATGGTGGCTGTTTTTTTGGGGGGGGGGACGCGTAAAATAATCTCATCGATTATCTTGAAAAGGGACAAATAATTAGTAACGAGTATTATATGAACTTACTGAAGCACTTAAACGAACGAATCAAGAAAAAACGGCCACATTTAGCAAAAAAGGAATTGTAGTTTTGTCAAGACAGTGCACCGGCTGACACATCAAGTGTTGTGATGGCTGAAATGCAAGAATTAAAGTTGTTAATTAAAATTGCTTCCTCACCCACCATACTCAAGAGAGTTAGCTCCGAGTGATTTATTCTCTTTCCTGACCTCAAAAAATGGCTCGGTGGAATATGATTTGCTGCTGACAGTAAAGTTAGCGATGGCTATTATGAGGACTTGACAAATCGGTTTATGAGTCTGACATAACCGCTCTAGAACGTCGTTGGGAAAAGTGTATCAAGCTAAATGGAGACTATGTTCAAAAACAATTTCAATTTAAGCCAAGAAAAATTACGTTTTCTTATTCAGGCCCGGAAGTGTTCATCCCCCCCCCCCCCCGTAAAAAAGAATAGGCCAGACAAGGTGGGCCACAAGAAAACTTCATTAGACGACGCAGAAAAAAAGAAAGCGAGGAATGCCCAGAAGAAGATGGAAGGATAATGTGGACGTGTGGACAGCGATTAAGAAGCTTGGAAGAAAATTTGTTCCGACAGAAGAGAACAGAGGCTGAAGACAGAGGGACAGCAAACCTGAATTCCGGAAGAATTCTTAAAACAATTAACTAAACCCAACAGTAATAGTTGAATAAAATAAAATCGACATCAATTTTCATTAGCATAATTATCATTTTCAGTTTAATTTTAATGAAGATTCCACAAATCAACAATGACTACAATATCTCTCTCTCTCTCTGTCTCTTCCCCTCCTTCACACAGGCACAGGCACAGACACACAGGTACACACACACTCGCGCGTGCGCGAATAAAAACGATCTCTGAATTGTATACACGAGTACGACATCGTCTTTTAAAATTCATGTGTTTTTATATTATCTACAACTTGGTCAGTATTGGCAAATTTATGCTCTTACAGGAACAAACAAAATCGCGAAGTTTCGGAATGTAGTAAGTAAATATCCTTTAAGAAACTTTTCGCGTACCTTACGGCTTTCAAAATTGGTATAACGATTGCACAACTAGCAATGTTACTATTACTCGGGTGCACATGTTGTTCTGGAGGACTGCAAACGAAACTGTGTCATCTTTCGGAATTCAGCAGCTTTTTGTCACGTGTTATTACTTCTGATTTACCTAGAACTGAGATTTGGGTAGCTATAAATGGACTGTCACGAATTTTCACTGGTAAATCTAACGTGATGAAATTTTCAATAGCAAAACTTTCTCCAGGTAACGGACCGCGGACCGCGTTTGTTTTTATACTCATTGTTATTACGCTGTCAACCATTCCGCTCGAATGGGCAACAACTTTATAAAAATCGGCATGGAGAACCATACATAACTTCCATGTTCTAAGATTTATATTTAAAATCATTTTCGAAATGAAATATTACCATAGAAACTACTTCTTTCTACTTACTGCTTCAGCCTTAACCACAGTACTGTGGTCACTAACGTATACCACCTCACGTTATCGCACTCGATTTTCACTGATGATGGAAGTCGATGGCATTGCCGAAACGTCTGGTTTTGTAGAAAACATTGGACTACGGCCAAACATCCCGGGAAGGAATTTTAACAAAAACTACTTCTTTGTTGCCGATAACGTTGTACACATATATAAAAAATATGCATAAAATTAATGGCTTGTATAAGTTAATGATTGATCTCCATTAAGTAGTACTCAAGTTTCCAAAGTTTTAATATTATGATGTCCGTAATTAAAACATCAGAGCAGGTTTAGTGTGAATGAGGGTACACCGTGGACAAAAATTTTCAACATTTCCTATTGAGCGTTGCTTAGAATAAAGCTGCGAATCTACAGTGTACGTTTCACAGAACAAACACGCGGAAAAGAAGGAGCGCTCCGAAGTCACTCATAGACCCTCAGCATCTTGCAGAGGGTTCATTCCCTAAAGACGAAAATTCTGTATATGAATCGTTCCTTTGTAAACACGTGCAGTTACACTCCCCAGCGATCCACAGGAAGCAAATCGCTATCCACGCTGGACAATTTTTCGGCTTGCACGCGTTATGTTGGTGTGGGTTTCGGCACTTTCCATTTAAAAAGCGTGCAAATGTAAGAAAATAAACATGAGTGAGGCCAGAAATAACGCGAATTTTGTGTGTGTGTGTGTGTGTGTGTGTGTGTGTGTGTGTGTGTGTGTGTGTGGCCTTTTTATTGCAGTAATCATAATAATAAAATGGAAACGTAAACATTACATAATGTTTATGCTTGCCTGCCACGAACGATTTACATGATTACCATACATGATTTACATTAAAATGAAAAAATTATAATTTTATTGCCTGGCAACAAAATTATTTTATTTTTAACAATTACCATTGTTTGAAAAAGTTTAAATGAATTTTCAAGTACTTTACTGTTGTTAAAACGTAAAAGGTTGCACGTAAACTACCCCTTCCCCTTAACCGATCTTCACCAAAATCAAAAGGCCTTGAGATCACTACAATTCAGGGACGTATGCAAAAAATTATTTGATTCTGTTTGAATGTGCGGCAGTTACCGTTCGTCATAGAAAAAAATACCCTTGTTAAAACATAAAATGTTGCAGGTAAACTACCCTATTCCCTTAACCGATCTTCACCAAAACCAAAAGGTCTTGAGAACTCTACAATTCAGGGCTGTATGCAAAACATTATTTGATTCTGTTTGAATTTGCGGCTGTTATCGTTTGCCAAAAAAAAATTACCCCTGATAAAAAAACGCTGCAGGTAAACTACCCCTTTCCCTTAACCGATCTTCACCAAAAACAATAGGTCTTGAGAACTCTACAATTCAGGGCTGCATGCGAAACATTATTTGATTCTATTTGAATTTGCGGCTGTTATCGTTTGCCAAAAAAAAAAAATTACCCTTGATAAAAAAAAACCGTTGCAGGTAAACTACCCCTTTCCCTCAACCGATCTTCACCAAAAACAATAGATCGTGAGTACTCTATAAATCAGGGTTGTATGCAAAAAATTATTTGATTCTGTTTGAATTTGCAGCTGTTATCGTTTGCCATAGAAAAAAATCTACAGACACACAGACACTTTTCGAAAACAACTTTTTTTCATGTTTTGAGTGTAGTACAATCAGAATCTGCAATAATCTCGAACACGATTTTTTTTGCCATCACCATACTTCCATTTCCTTAAGGAACATGGAAGTAATATTATAACAACAACAACAATATCGCTTATCTTTTTCATTAAAATACGCCTGAAACATAAAATCAGGCATTTCCTGATAAAATATCGGCATGGAGAACCATACATGACTTCCATATTCTAAGATTTATATTTAAAATCATTTTCAGCCAAACAGCCAGGCTGTATCTTACCTGCCTTTTTATTGCTGTATTAAATGAAAAATATTATATTACATTAAAATGAAAAAATTATAATTTTATTGCCTGGCAACAAAATTATTTTATTTTTAACAATTACCATTGTTTCAAAAAGTTAAAATAAATTTTCAAGTACTTTACTCTTGTTAAAACGTAAAAGGTTGCAGGTAAACTACCCCTTCCCCTTAACCGATCTTCACCAAAATCGAAAGTCATTGAGACCTCTACAATTCAGGGACGTATGCAAAAAATTATTTGATTCTGTTTGAATTTGCGGCTGTTATCGTTTGCCATAGAAAATACGCTTGATAAAAAAACGATGCAGGTAAACTACCCCTTCCCCTTAACCGATCTTCACCAAAAACAATAGGTCTTGAGTACTCTACAAATCAGGGCTGTATGCAAAACATTATTTGATTCTGTTTGAATTTGCGGCTGTTATCGTTTGCCATAGGAAATACCCTTGTTAAAACATAAAACGTTACAGGTAAACTACCCCTTTCCCTTACCCGATCTTCACCAAAAACAATAGGTCTTGAGAACTCTACAATTTAGGGCTGTATGCAAATAATCTTTTGATTCTGTTTGAATTTGCGGCTGTTATCGTTTTCCATAGGAAATACCCTTGTTAAAACATAAAACGTTACAGGTAAACTACCCCTTTCCCTTAACCGATCTTCACCAAAAACAATAGGTCTTGAGTACTCTACAAATCAGGGCTGTATGCAAAACATTATTTGATTCTGTTTGAATTTGCGGCTGTTATCGTTTGCCATAGAAAATACCCTTGTTAAAAAAACGTTGCTGGTAAACTACCCCTTTCCCTCAACCGAACTTCACCAAAAACAATAGGTCTTGAGAACTCTACAATTTAGGGCTGTATGCAAATAATCTTTTGATTCTGTTTGAATTTGCGGCTGTTATCGTTTGCCATAGGAAATACCCTTGTTAAAACATAAAACGTTACAGGTAAACTACCCCTTTCCCTTAACCGATCTTCACCAAAATCAACAGATCTTGAGTACTCTACAAATCAGGGCGGTATGCGAAACATTATTTGATTCTGTTTGAATTTGCGGCTGTTATCGTTTGCCAAACAAACAAAATTACCCTTGCTAAAAAAAAACCGTTGCAGATAAACTACCCCTTTCCCCCAACCGATCTTCACCAAAAACAATAGGTCGTGAGTACTCTGCAAATCAGGGCTGCATGCAAAAAATTATTTGATTCTGTTTGAATTTGCGGCAGTTATCGTTTGCCATAGAAAAAAAATCTACAGACAGACACACAGACAGACAGACAGACAGACAGACACACAGACACTTTTCGGAAAACGACTTTTTTTCATGTTTTGAGTGTAGTACAATCATAATCTGCAATAATCTCGAACATGATTTTTTTTGCCATCACCATACTTCCATTCCTTAAGGAATATGGAAGTAAAAAATGTTGACAAAAATGAAGAAATTTAAAACGACAAACCGTTTATAATATTAATACTTAAAAAATGAATACAGTCTCTAAGGGTACCGCTTGTTTACGGGTTCTATTACAAATATAAAATGCAAATTACACGAGTCCTAAGGGGCGACACTGTCAGCCTATACTAGACGTAGCCTGCACATATCCCTTACAAATCGAAACATCAATTTGTTTTATAAAGTAAATATCGGTATGGAGAACCATAATACATGACTTCCATGTTCTAAGATTTATATTTAAAATCATTTTCGAAATGAAATATTTCCATAGAACTACTTCTTTCTTCAACCTTAACCTCAGTACTGTGGTCACTAACGTATACCACCTCAAGTTAGCGCACTCGATTTTCACTGATCAAGGCAATCGATGACACTGCCGAAACGTCTGGTTTTGCATAAAACACCGGACCACTCCCAAACAGCCAGGAAGGAATTTTAACAACAGCCGATAACGTAGTACACATATAAAAATTATCCCCTCCCCCTTCAACTACCCTTTTCATTTATAGATATTTCATCTACCTTTCTACAGTGGATTATTATGACCTTCTTTTCAGGATACTTTATTTGTCAAAATTAAGTACTTTACTCTTGCTAAAACATAAAACGTTGCAGGTAAACTACCTCTTCCCCTTAACCGATATTCACCAAAATCAATAGGCTTTGAGTACTCTACAACTCAGGCACATAAGCAAAAAATTATTTGATTCTGTTTGAATTTGCGGCAGTTATCGTTAGCCATAGAAAAAAATTACTCTTATTAAAACATAAAAGTTGCAGGTAAACTACCCCTTCCCCTTACCCGATCTTCACCAAAATCAATAGGCCTTGAGTCCTCTACAACTCGGGCACACATGCAAAACATTATTTGATTCTGTTTGAATTTGCGGCAGTTATCGTTCGTCATAGAAAAAATTCTACACACACACACACACACACACACACACACACACACACACACACACACACACACACACACACACACACACACACACACACACACACAGATTTCGGAAAATGACTTTTCTTCATGTTTTGAGTGTGGTACAATCAGAATCAGCCCTTATCTCGAACACAATCTTTTCGCCATCATCATACTTCCATTTCCTTATGGAACATGGAAGTAAAAATCAACTAAACTTAAAATCTACGTTAGCAGTACCATATAATTTATTTACAACAGCCATATAGCAGAAACTTCACTATTTACAATATTTATTTTAAGATTCTGTAAACTAAAAAACTTTGTCGGCGCGTAACAATATGAATGGAATTGACATGAACAAGCTCTAAACACGTATAATTTCACACGCTTCCAGTTTTTTTTTTCTAGTAAACTTGAGTTTTAAGTTGATGAGACATAGGCGTCAACTTAAATACAATCTGTTGAGTACATGTTTTTAACGCGTTTCACGTATAAACACGGACTTAGACGTGCTTCATTCATTACATTATCATATATCGGAGTCTCACATTTTCGTCACCGGCAGTTCCCAACCCTTGACATCCCCAAAAAAAGTACACTTCTTCCGAAAACGTTCTTACTGTATATATTTTTAAGAACAAACATTCACAGTAACGAAAAAAAATCGGAGCTGAAAACAAGTTAAGAAATCGATTCAGTTTTAATGAAAGGACACTCGGGATTATCAATCCAGTGGCCAGTCTGATTGCACTCTGTTTTTACTGACGAAGGATGGATCCACACATTCCCGTTCAGAAATTAGCGAAGAGAGAGACTACTCAGCTGTTTCTACGGTCAGTGTTAAAACGTCCCGTCGTCCTTTACAATGAACTGTTTAAACGTCTGCTCTGTTTAAAGTTTGACACACATCTATGTTACAAAGATCTGTATTTGTGCGTACCCCTAACTTTATTTACGCAGACTACAGATGGGCAAAGTAGTTCATCGAAACGAACTTATCATAGCTAGGTCGTTCTTATCAGCGAACCACCACTATGAACTAGGTCACTAGTTTAATCTGACGGGCCCCTCTTTTTCTAAAATTTTTATAGATATTAAAAGAACAAAAATCGACATCTTCCTCTTTCTCTGTTTACCTTAGGTTATGGGCCAAGGATGACAAGCCTCCTCGTGCACGCGAGATAACATCAAAGGGCATGAAGATTAACTAAACGATAACCAATACCTTTTTTGGCGTTTCAACAAAACAGGCGCAACAAAATACATTTAAATAAAAACGAAATTGTGAAAATCATTTTATTCACGTCGCCTTCGGCCAAAATCGCGAAGCCTGTCTCTCATTTGAGAGCGTAGGGCCTAATATGTGAAATTATACACACATCTGAAATAATAAAAATAATTTACTCTTTTCTATTTAATAACTTTTAAAGCAACTTCCTCCAATCCTAGCACACGGTATTCTCTGCAATTTTATTTTTATAATATTTATGCCAAACTTTGTCGAAATAACAAAAATCAGAAAATAAAAAACCGTTTTTAACAGTCTATTCTTTCACCCCTTCCGATTCATCGGGACTGATCAACTTTTACAAATTCTTGTCTTAAAAAAGAAATATACTATATATATAGACTATATATATATAATATATATATATATATAAATTAATTATTTAACAGATAACAAAATAATTAAAAACATAAAAATATGGAGTTTTTAATACTAAAACAAACTCCAAAAGTAGACTGGAGTCAAGAACAGTAAACGACTTGAACAATGAATCGACAGCAGCAGGCAGAAGCACTCAGTCCTAAGACTCGTTATTCGTTCGTGAACGACCTACTGAAATCGTCGTTCACAAACAACGTATTAATAAATGAAAACAAGATCTGTTATTCAATCGGCGGCCAAATATTCTTTACGTATTCAGTAAAATATCGAAAACTTCACTGCAAGCGAACGACCTACTGAAAGCGGACGAACTACTGCAAGCGAACGACCTACTGAAAGCGAACGACCTACTGCATGCGAACGACCTACTGCAAGCGGACGAACTACTGCATGCGAACGACCTACTGAAAGCGAACGAACTACTGAAAGCGGACGACTTACTACATGCGAACGACCTACTGCAAGCGAACGGAACTACTGAAAGCGGACGAACTACTGCAAGCGAACGAACTACTGAAAGCGGACGACTTACTGTAAAATCTCGGAAACTTCACTGCAAGCGAAACGCAAAAAAAAAAGAGACGTATATATCGCCTTACTGCGAGTTGGTTGTTATACCACTGATCTGCTCAAAAAACGAGTATTAGTAGAAAACGAGTTCTGCCACAAAAAAGGAGACGTGTATAGTAATAGGCAAGGGGTAACCCTTAGGCCACCTCGCCTTACTTCGAGTTGGTTTTTTACGTGGTTTTCACCAAAAAGCGAGTATTGTTTTAAATGCATATTGGTTTCCACATGTACTTTTAGTCTGCATGTTAACATACAAACGCCAACTTTTGGCGTCACAGGCACACGTCAGAGCTATATTACTGCTAGAAACATTTTTTGCAAAAAAAAAAATGACAACGGAAAACAATTGCAATCGTTAACAAGCTATTTTATAACATACACAAATAAATTTTCACGATTTCTTTTATCTAACAAAAAATTATAGGCTATATTCAATATATATCGACGCCAATAATCGCATAATCGAAAATGATTGTGGGTACGGTCAGGGCCGGATTTAAGGGTAGGCTGACTAGGCTACCTACCATAAAAATTAAAAAATTTAAATTATTGTAACAAAAATAAATGAATATTCTTCGAGCTTTCGATCAGCCCTGACTACCTCAGTTGTGGGAGGGGCGGTGTTTCTGGATAGTGTCTGTAGAAAAGTGTCTTTGAATCATCTTACGTAATCCGTGCAACGTCACCTCTCAACCTCTGAGTGTCTGAATTATCTTTCTTAATAGCCTTTAAGTTGTTTTTAATTTTATCTTTTAGGTTGAGTTATTCTTAAGTTAAATTCAAGTTATCCATAAGTTACTTCTAAGTTATCTAATTATCCTTAAGTTACCTTTAAGTTATCCAGTTATGTTTAAATTACCTTTGAAATTTAAAAACATAAAAATAACCAAACGGCTTGCAACTTTAAAATGAATTCAATCCTTTTTAACATGTTTTTAGTTACATCTGAGAACTGAGTTATCCAATTGTATTTAAGTTACAGTTTAGTTGGTGCTTTGAGTTATCTTTCAATGTAAAAGCATTTCTAACTGTAATAAAAGCTATTTCGTCTCATTGTCCTAGTAGAGTTAATTTATTATTCCTCTATACACTTTTTACCCGGACTCAAATTTGGTATATTTTCCTAAGCTTATAAAAAAAATCTGTTCTCCAGAATTTGTCACGACTGAAAAGTAGGGGGCCCGCACCACAACCTCAGCCTAGGGGCCCGCACACTCTAAACCGGCGCTGGGTACGGTTACTGGGAAAGTGTCATATAACGTTCTAAGTGCCGAGCGACCAAGTCACGTTCTCTTAACGTCGATAGGCTACGTTCTATGCTGCAACTTCTTGTTCGATTTTTAACACCTCATATTCTATAGAAGCGATAAGTATACGAAATATGCAGCACGCTTTTTTTACTGCGTCCAAGTATACTATAGGTAGGCCTATAGTATTCAAAGTAACTTCAAGCACAAAACATTAAAGTCACGTGTAAAGAAAATGGTTTTAATTTGTGAATGTATATCACAAAACAGAGAGAACAAGAATGCGTTCTGCATTTAAGCAACAATTGTATTTATTATTGTGACAAATGTAGTGAAAGTGGGTATGATATACGTGCTAAGTAGACCTATACGTTACTGATCTGATTTCTCTATTTACTTATCGTCTTTTAAGTATAACCATACAAATATTTCTAGTGAGACACACGAAATCGTTTCCACATGGTCTGTGGATGGGAATGAATCCCTGAAAAAAATAAATACACAAGCAACTAGCGCCTATACCTACACGCGCGCGCGCACAAACACATATATAGTATTCAAGTGTACATAAAGGAATACATACGTGGCTGATGTACACTCATAACGCGTGTGTTAACACTTAACCAACGGTTGTGAACGAAGCAAAGCAAAACATACATACAAAATAGAAAACGATAAAAAATAAAGGATTCGGGTTTGCGTACTCTTATGACTGTGTAGAGCCTGAAAATCTGACAGGTTTGCTTCAGGATGTTCACGTAAGTCAACCATTCTACGTAAAAATAAATATACGAACGTGTATACGAGTATACAAATTCTTACCTCAGTTCGTAGTTATTCTTCATTGTCCAAAATTGTGTCGATTACACTGCACAGATCACGACCAAATGAAGGCAGTTGCTTCCGAATTTTTAAAATTATGGTTTGAACGCGTAAACATCACGTGATTGTAAATCCCACCAATCAAAACACGTCTTAACTCTGAATAACAATAATTTAATTTAACGAACTTTCGTTATCTCTACTTCATGTGGGGAGGGTTTAACTAAGGTTAACGCTTTGTTAGATAAGCGGTCCAAAGGTCGCTACTGGAACGGAAGGGGTTGGTCACATCATCCCTTACGAACTGCGCTGAACTTACGAGTTTGTTTTTTTTAATTATAAAATACATAAAACACAATTGTAAGTACAAAATATTTTAAATATAAACAAGTGTATCAAAGAAAACATCGTTGGCTACTCGTATTAATACAATCAGTACACATATGTTGAAAACTACGTCTACTTAGCTTTTCAGTTTTAGGACTATTATGAAAAAAGTAATATTTTATTTACGTTTAGTAAATAATTTTCATTTAATAAATAATTAGTTTAGTAAACTATATCCGTTTGGACTGGTAAGATTTTTTGACAATAGAAAAATAACATTTCCACATTTCTGTATCATTAAGTCGGTACATATCACGCTTCACAAACATGAAATCAGGACACCGGCGAATCAACAGAAGCAAAAGTTGGTACCTAAGTACACAAAACCAATTATTCTTGGCATCACTGCGCTGTGGCTGCTCTTACTGGAACTTCCCTGATTAATAAATCTTCCTTACCATACCTTTACCACTCAATACCTCATAAATATCGATACATGTGAATTCAAAGTTCAGATTATTGACTAAACTCACGTAAAAAGTTTTAAAGGTGCCGGACAGGTGAGTTTATCACTTAGTAACTGTTATGCCGGCTACCTACTTGAAATAAACATTTATTAAAATTGAAAATCGGGACTTTTGCGTCCCGACTTCCATCTAAAATAGTCGCGACAGTGTTTTGAAAAATGGACTGTCCCGACTAAATCGGAACGCACGGTGATCGTATAAAATAAATTATCAACTGCACAACATGCCTAAGTTTTACGAACACTACGGTTACTGGAATTTCCTATGCGCTTTTTTGTCCGAAAATACTTTTACGCAAATCACTACTTTAACATTAAACGTAAATGTTTCTTTCATATTCGTTCAGAACTAACTGCTGATGTTTCGGCGATAATCCGACGCCGGAAACCAACGTTTGGGGAAATGACGCAAGTGTTATACGGGTCTGATCCACATTGTTAAACATATTCAATTACATTATTGCATTAGAACAGCGTCCGGCACGTACATGTACAAACATGCACACGATGACATTAGCAGAAATCTATACAATACAAAACGGATACGGATACTTTGTTAAGCAGAATAAATGACATCACTGTAAACAGAGACAAACACCAACCCACGTGTGAATTCTTGTCGGCACTGCTGCCAACAATTCCTTGTAATATGAAGTAACGTAATATATTTAATTTTTGTGTTTTAAAATTTTCATGTTAGACACGATCACATTGAACAAGTATCAACAAGTAAAACTTGTGGATTTTATCATCTATATACAGTATATAAAACTCAAAGTCTGAGGATTTATGGGTACTGAATACAAATCCACATCGTTACACCGATTGCCACCAAATTTTGCACATGTAACCTTAGACACAAGGCGAAAAATATTGTCTAACTTGGAATTTGATATTTTGCCCCGTTCGTACGATTTAGGCCCTTTTAATTATGCCTTTTCGTTGACGAGTATAAAGATGTCAAAAACACCATGGAGACCAGAATTAATTACCATAGTAACAAGTAAATAACCAAATAATATTTAGCGGCATCGGAACTGGACCTTTATCCGTTTCCGCAGTTTTTAATATGCGATTGTGTCGATATATTTTGTAATTTTGTACACAGATACGTCTAAATATTTTGTCAGTGTCTTAATCGATTACAAAATGTACTATGTTTATACGTATTTCTAACGACGGAATGAATAACACAGAAACACTTATAATAAAGAATTTAGCGTTTTTTATTTAACAGGTACTTTATAAATATCTCCAAAGATTTTATAAACGGGTACTTTTAAATCACCAAAGGCTGTTGTACCAACATAATAATTTAGTAATGTTAATGAGTACGAAATTGTTATACAAGCTGACAGAACGCCACATAGACATAGACAATCAAAATTATATTAAAATACATATTAAAAATCAAATATTTGCGTGCGAAGCCGCGGGTAACAGCTAGTTTTAAAATAAAACTATTCACTTTTATGTTGCAGGCAAATGGTCGAGACCACAACTAGACGTATATGACACGAACATCTTACCCAAACTGCCTTTTTGAATTCTTAAATGACTAAAAGAAATCTAAAATAAAAAGTGGAATAGCTTCAAGTTCGAGGTAAAATTAAAAGTCGACTAAACGACTGTCATACTGAATCAAAGGGACTGTCATGCGTAGCTAATGTCGGTTTGACGTCAATATTCCGAGGCATCAACTATCACACGAGTTGGCACTGAACCCACAAAATTTCACTTTCTTTACGCGAATGTGGTGGCATAAGCGGTAGTACCGTTCTGTTAGTAAGTTATACTGATGACGTCGTTAGAACGCCTAGTATTTCATTTGGGGGGCTAATCTGTACGTTGTTGGACAGACTAAAAAATATCGTTCGAATCGTACGTTTACGTATTATAGACCGTCACGAAAAGTATGATCCTGTTACTGTTTTAGTACAGCGATATTCATAATTAAACCATACATAATAATTACACTAAAAACTCGTTTATCCGAAACAAAATTTGTAGAAATATTAAAAGACACTGAAGGGGGCACACAGTTACAAGAAGAAGACGTATCCGAGTGGATGAATTCGGAAAAAGACGATCCTGGATATCAGCTGTTATCCGATGACAATATTGTTGCACAACGTCCACAACAGCTGGTGAGGACAAAAGCTCTGACGATGATGTGGAAGAGAAAATGGGAGTCAAATATACAGAGGCAACATCAATGTTTGAAGAGTTACTGTCGTATTTGGAGCGACAAGACGAAACTTCCCCTGCAGAACTTCTAACAATGAAACGAGATCGGGCAGCCACCAAACGAGCTCAAAGCTTAGGCAAAAAACTGTGGTTGATTACTGAACGAACAAGCAATAGGACTGTTGCAGTAATAGAAACTATAATTTACAGTGAGGTGCCGTTTTATAGTTTACTGTTTGTTATATCCACTGTAACTTTTAAATTACTATTATTAAGTAAAGTTACTGTACTTACATATGTATTATTATTTAAATAGAAGTTTCGGTTTATCCGAAACGGGCACGGTCCCATCAAATTCGGATAAACGAGTTTTTAGTGTACTCGCAACTATTTTTTAGAAAACTATGTGGAGTGAAAAATACCTAGAGACATCTGTGCGATGCCACGACCCCCAAGTTAACCTAGCCTAACTTGAGACAGATGAAGATACAGATAATTGCATCGTATTAGAAAATAGCGTCTGCAACTTTTACAGTACACTCTCATTACTATAGTCAAACGGTCATCATATGGTATAGGAGTGATAGTAGGTCCTGAGGAGCACGTTCTATATTAAGGGGGCGAAAAGGTCTCGGTAACGGCGCAACGAGTTCTTCGATAACTTTAACAGAGAAGTATAATCTACGGGATCAATAAAATTCACCGAGTGCACAAAGACAAGTAAGCCTAAATGATGTAGCTGTCCCTAACCATAAACCACATATTACCTTAATGCAATTAATAATATATTATGTCCTTTATCAAGTTATTAAAATATAAAACTTTCATGACACCAATTACGAAAACAAACACAATAACTTAGAATAATGGCTTTAAGGACTTGTCGCCCACAATGTTGTCTATCAAAGGAGTGGATGAGTATAATGATGGTATCATTACTCCATTTCAGCTCCCTATACTGACTGACACTCTTGTTTGCATTCGAATCAACTTACGCATACCAAAGTTGGTGTTACCAAAGGCAGTGGTTTCACAGTCGAATAGATCCACAGAGACCGCCAAGAAAATATCTAGAATTTCGGACAAAAAAATATTAGAAGTTTGGGAACACATAAGAAGCGAGAAAGGAATGAAACTGGATTCTTATTCGAAGAGCGATAAAAAAGAAGTCGAAGAGCGATACTACATAATACCGTAACGGAACAAGACTCGAGACCCAATACGGCTGTAGGATCACGAAAATAGAATGTCAAACAGATCGAGATATTGCCATATAACAGTATATCTCTTTACCTTTATATTATAACAGTATAACGACAGTATTACCTTCAGTACTCGGTACGTATACAAAACCAAAATAATTAAGTACTGTGACAGTACTTTAAAACACAGCATTTTATATTGAATAAAGGCATGGAAATCCTCAATGCTTTACAGACGTTTCCAAAGTAAGGGATACTCAAAAGGAACAATACTTTTGGATTGTACGGTGGGAATGGGAGGGCCAGCCAAAAGGGCAGTGATGTCGGGCACCACAGTCGGGGGTGCCGAAATCAGAGACGACATACAAGATTTTATTAAAAATGCTGCTCTTCAGTTAACTTAAATTCGTTAAACGTTAATTAACATCATCAACAGTTCAAGTAAGAATTAAAAATTTAGAAACCTGTTTCAACTGAACAAGACGTAACGAGATCATTAGATTAAAAAAAAAAAAACATTATCTACTATTTTACCTCTCCAAAAGCAAGAGAAATTAACGTTAAAACATTGTACATTTGCGCTTTGTAGTAAACTGCTAGTCATTTCTAGTTTTTCTTATATTCAAGTTTGACCATAATTACTAAAATTGTTTGGTGAATTCGTTCTGTTAACATTGTTGTTGTTGTTGTTGTTTGACATTCTCTATTTACTTCTACGTTATTTTAAGACTACTTTAAATAAAATATTTTTCCAGATCTTTTTTTAAATTTCAACGTTTCACTGAAAACGCGTGATAGTAATGTACTAAAATACACACAAAGATACAAAATACATTCATACAAAAACACAATACTTTTTTTTTTTGAAAGAGGCGCCAAATTCAGGCTTTGCTCCAGGCACAAAATTTTATTCGCACGGCCCTGGAAAGTACGAGAATATCCTATTAGTACAAAAATAAATGAAAGGCATCTAACAGTTTCAGAAAATAATTTACAAAATAAGTTACGCCACTAGCATGTTTGGAATAGGGATAAATTTTATTTCCCTGCACTAGTGCATTTTTAATTTAATACAAAATAATTCACTTAAGCACAAATATTAGCACGGAAGTTATACGAGTTTATATCTAAACACGCATTACAAAGTTATTTACACAGAATACGATACTGTTATTGAAACGTTAAATTTCGTGCGTTTTGTAACTGACTGGCAGTGATAACTTGAACAGAAAGAAGCGTCAGAAAGGTTATCGCTTCCTTACTACCCCAATACGCGACACCGCGTAGGCTATAAGGGTCGAGAATATCAATGTAAGCACATAGGCATAGAGGCAAAACGACTCGAATTTCCCTCATATTAACAATTAATTCCACCACGCTATGTCGTAACTACTAATCTACTTAATTATGACTAAGTTTTTAAACAGAAAACTTGATAATTTTTAAGGGTAGCGGATTCAATATAGTAGGAAATGTGATCTGCATGTTTTATAAACAGTAAGTTTCCTACAATTTCTATATTAGACATATACACGTGTACAGAGATGTTCGCTGAGAAAAAATAAAAACGATGCACGTTAATTAACAATTTGAGAATTTGTATTAGTGGAAAATTTAGTTTGTAGGCTACATGACAATATAAGAATATTTCATTTATGGATATTATTTCTGTATATCCCATAAATGGGAAATGTTTTTTCTGTATAAAACTAGGAACCTAAAATCATTTACCAAACATAAAATACGAATTTCAATGCGAACTGTTCACAAGCACCCACAGACAAATAGTCGTCACGGCAAAAGCAAAAGATATCCGGAGGATCTCAAAACAGATGCTCCTGCGGTCGTCAATCATCTGACTGATTTGTACACCCGAGGTGTGTGTGTGTGTGCGCGCGCGCGCGCGCGCGCGGTTTCTAGAGTCTCACACAAGTACATCGGACCTACAGTTTAACGGCGGCTCGGAACTTTCGAAGCAGGGAAGTATTACTAAGTAGGTATTGCCACTCGATGGTTTATACTGTAAACATTGAGAGGGGAGAATGATCGTTTAAAAGCCATTTATATTTCCCGCGATGGCAATGCTTTTTGTCCGATCGTTAGCTGTAACTCTCTTTGCTGTAGTTACGACCTCATCCTTCCCCTGTCTGAGGACCATCACCGCCACAGAACCTCCACCCCCCGAACCGGCTCAAACGCCCTCGGCGGGCGATTCCTGATGACCTGCCATAAAGCCATCCTCGGGTTCAACTTCTTTTAATAGTCCCAGATTTGATATTTGAAAACTTTCCTTACCATTCATCCAAAGGCTGCTTCTTCCTAGTACGCTGTCCACGCTGCTTGTCGTTGATACCTCGGTCACCGGTAAGGAGGCTCTCTGCCTCGCGGCGTCTGCTTGCTGAGCTTGAGACAGGTGACATGTGTTGTCTGAATCGGTTCCAGCAGCAGTATCCCAAATACAAGTTTCTTCATCACCCGACTTCTAGCGAATAACCTCGTTGGCGGTCTCCCTTCCCTGTCTCCTGTACCAGCAATAGTCTATCTTCTGACAGCCATTGGGCTAGACCCAGATGCTGCAATCCTGCCACGGATGCAAAGACACCCCGCTAAAACAAAGGTATAAACTACGCGATAGCAATCACACCCAACTTCACAGCGTAGCTAACCAAAAAAATATCGACTGCATCACGCATACTACTATACCTGTTTGTTGTTAACACTGTTATGAACCAGAAAGAAATAACAGCACCCGATTTCCTTCTGCCTCTTGTCTCTCTTGTTATAGTAATTACTCTAATGCTGTAATCATTAATTAATTATTAATTTAACTATTCACCATCACACATGGTACTGTCCTGTAACAAGTTAGCAGTTTTGAATACCTGGGCTACAGTGTGTCTTATAATGCAAGCAACGACGTGGTGCATAAGTTGCATAAGTTCAACCTTATGTGCGAGACCATCAGGCGAACCCTTAAGTCAGCAAGTAAAGGAACACGCCTAAAATTCTACAAGGTGATGGCTCTTCCCACACTTCTTTATGGCCATACCAGGCCAGTCGCATCCAAGCGGCTGAAATGAGATTTCTCAGGCACGTGGCATGGTATACTCTCCATGATCATAGAAGAAACACAGATATACCGCAGGAACTGAATATTATGAGTATACTCGACAGGATCGTCCAGTATCGGCTGAATTGGTGGGAACATCTTTGTCGAATGGATGACTGCCGCATCCCCAAACAACTATAGAACTATAAGCCGAGGGGACGGAGAGGTGTGGGACGTCCGAGGAAGCGCTGGAGTAACGAGCTGTAATATTTGCCTATTTGAGACAGGAACAAACCATTCTTGGTTTAAATCTTGAGGATGATAATCATGACCATCACACATTACAAAACCTTTTCTTTTTCCTTACATTCCTATTGTGTCATTACCTGTACAGTTTGTTTTTCTTGAAATACCGAATACCTTGGCAGAGTCAGAGGGAGAACGCTGTCAGCTTGAGCAATACAGCTACGGGTACGGCACACGAGTAGGGCAGTAGGCCTTCAGCCACCCACTGCTACCGCTGTCTGTTATCCCTTAAGCTGAGTCAAAACCCGGCATCTCAAGATTAGTAGCTACGCGCCATTGCCCACTGGTCTACTACGCCCTCCAACAATAACAATTATAACCATAATAATGTTAATAAATCAATGAAATTAGTTATTATTATTGGGGTTATTAATATCAACGATCAATTTACTATCTTCAACGTACAATGTAATAATATGTTGCACAATAAAGTACTTTTCCTCGCAGTAATGAGATTCATTGTACTACTACTATTACACAGTCGGACACCGGATTCTCCACTTATACCAGAAATACGAATTTGCAAGAAGGAAGAAGCAACGGTTAGAAAATTGAAAATTACTCAAGCATAAATCCGTTTCAATCTGCAAGCCGTTTAATTCAGTTAAATTTAATTTGTAATCTTGTAATGAACGATTCTCGGAAACGATACGAAAGCGTGCAAAACATTTACCGGTTAAATTTTGTAACATAAATTACGTCTCATAAAATGTTTACGTAATATTATACAATTTTTAAATCGTAAAATAATAATCAACTTCCGTAGAAACGACGACCTAGAAACGAATCCGTTTTTATCCGTCAAACGAATACTGTATATTCTAAACTACTAAGCTCCGTAAGCTACACAACTCACTCGCTATTTTGAGCAAAATACACTTATTATTAGATAAATGTCAAATAGCATTGGGTGTTGACGATATCGATTTTATCAAATTATTCAAGGGAGGGATTTTGGACTTTGAATTAAATTTCTCATAATTTGACGCCCCACATAAAACTGTAAAAATTTTCAAAATTTTGACTGCCCATTTTGGCCAGTGTGTCATTAAAGTCAATAAATTTTCAGAGTAAATTATGTGTTAAAATTTTTCTTTAAATCTGGACCCTGTTGTCCAAAAATGTTACAATTTCCAAAAACTAATACTATATTTATGTTTTGGTTAACATTCTCTTCAATCTGAGATCCTTATGGATTTTGCGATTAAAAAAAATCTGATCCACTTTTTGGGCCCTGGTAATCCTAAATTTTGAAATTTCCAAAATTTGTTGCTATATTGAGATTCTGGTTAAAATTCTCTTTAATTTACCGCACCATATAAATGTCTGCAATTTTTTTCAAACTTTTAAAGCCTCACATTTCTGCTCTCGCTCCCAATGTCAAAAACAATACGAGTAGGGGTAAAAGTATGGACACGTAGACCTATACCAACTTGTAGAAAAATTTTGAAGTATTCAAAAGTTATCGTGAGACATCCCCCAGACTGACAGACAGACAGACATACCAATCAGTCGAGTTAAAACAGATAACTCGCCTCGCTCATTCAATTAGAAGTTTTTCATACAAAATTCGACCCAAGACGAGCGCCCTCGAACATAACAGGATAGAAAATATCATTATGTACAACAATAATTGCTATACACTAGCAATGCTCCTACCTATCTATACAGACCGAGACAAAACGTGTTTTTCTATTGAGAAATATCTACAAATGTTTGGCGACAGATACTTTATTTCTACAATTTTGTTATACGTTGTTAACTCACAAGAAGACGACCATAAATTCTGAGCTGCCGAAACGTTGTGTTTATTGTATTATTAACTATGGCAGTTAGAGGAGTTGGTTAAGGCTCATTCCGAAAGTATAACACACAAAGTCTGAGCGTCTATAAACGTAGACGTTATTACGGGTTATAATTGCGTGAAATTATAATTTAAACAGAGCAACGTTTCCGTAGGTACGAATAAATTACATCTATTAACTTTCAAACAAACAATCGTTCATCATAGTATGAAAATCACAGTACAGCCATCACAACCGTAGTAAGAGTCGTACAGTTGTAAACACATGAAAACAAAGCGTAATTTATAAAAAAAAAAAATATTAATAAAAATAATAATAATCATCATCATCATCAAATACAGGTGTAAGACAGGTTGATGGTTTATCCCCAAATCTTTTCAACTGTGTCCTGGAGAAAGTAGTGAGAATTTGGAATGAAAAGTTAAAGGAATGCAAAATATCACCAATCATGTTGGGAAGAAGGAACAAACGTATTGAAATAAACTGTTTGGCATTCGCAGATGACTTTGCTATACTTTCTAAACATCTGACATCTGCAGTAACACAAGTTAATTTTTTAGAAGACATAGCCAGTAGAAAAGGCTTAAGAATTTCTGCTGGAAAAAAAACAAATTTCTCACGAACATTAAAAATGCGACAAAATTCCTGGTAACAGATATTGGTCGAATAGAGGGGGTTCGAAAATTTAAGTATCTAGGAGAAATTTTTAATTCAAAAAACGTAATTCAAGAGAATGGTTTAGAAAAATCTGCTGTAGAAGAAAGGATTCATACGATGGAAAGGACATATGGTACAACTAAAGATATTTACAATAAAAAGTGCATATCTAAAATTCGAAAATAAGGCATTACAGTACAGTAATGAGGCCAGAATGCCTATATGCAAGTGAATGTCTAGCACTGAATTATAATTTAGACAAACTAGAAATATTGGAAAGACGAATTATTAAGAAAATATTAGGCCCACGAAAAACTTCAGAAGGTTGGAAATTAAGAAGTAATGATGAAATATATCAAAATATAGAAATATAACAGAAACAATGAGAAAAAAAAGACTATTATTTTCTGGACATATATATAGAATGGACGACAATAGGTTAACAAAGCAGATCTTCAAATATCAGTGAGGGAAGAAGTCAACATCAAGTTGGATTAAAGAAGTCCAAAAGGATTTAGAAAAAAAATAATAATATAAACGCAGAAGAACCAATTGAAAGAGAAGTTTTTCGGGCAAAAGTGTTAAAAATGGAAGGAGTCCAGGGTAGGAGAGATAAAAACGCAGCTTCAAAGTTGACTGACGACAGGAAGAAAAGACACAGTGAAAAGATGAAAGAATATTGGAGAAAAAGAAAAGAACAAGGAATAAAGAATTGAAATTGGCATGTGGTCCTTAGATGGGCGATAAAAAAAAAAAAATAATTACCATTATCATGAAAATATGCTACTATACAAACAAAACAACAGCAAGACAGTATTCTATCGGCAATAACCACTCTCAGTCAGTGCAAAGAAGCAAAGAAGTAAAGTAATTTGAAAAACTTACCAGAGACGTTGGTTAGAAACCAGTTGTGAAAATGAACCCACAGATAGTCGACTCACGAGACACACAGTGATGGATAACTGCTTGCTTGTAGGGAGTTTAATTCTTTAGCAGACGTAATTAAATCGTATCCTGAAGATGGCACCGAAACACTGCTTTGGTTTTCCGAAAAGCTACACTGGTGACTGGATTTCGAAACGCTTTTTACACAAGTGGAACGTCTTGAATATTAACGCGTCCGAGTTACCCTGTTGATAACGGCTCGATTGTATAGCAATCAGGCACGAACAACTACCATGTAACCTCACTGCTCTATGGCTACAACACGGCTCCGCTAACATACTTGGTAACTTGGCGAGATATTTTATTTCCACAATTATAGCGACTACATACGAATTAACAACACCGGCTGCAGAACGCTTCCATGAAAACATAAATCCGTATACGGTATAGTCCGGTGTCGTTCAGAAACATAAATTCTCCGGCGAGACAGACGTCGTCGGCCATCGCCAGTCACAGAACAACGTAACGTTTAATTGACAGCAGCTACCGACCGCCGCCGCCCGGTTTGCGCTACGTTCTTCCAAAACGAGTTTCATAAGAGAAACAGCGGTATGCGTCAGCGGAGTTTATGAAAGTGTAATATCGGTCACGTTCTTCGAAACCCCGGCTATTCAAGGAGATCGCCTGCTTGGCAGTTTTCCCGTTTGTGTGCTGTAGCGTTGTCTTATATCTTTGTTTCGACGTCTTTTACGTACGTCTATTTTACAAGTTGGCGAACGCTGACGAAGTGGATATGGCCAGTTATCGAAAGCGTTCTGGACAACTAAAGTAAGTTTTACAACAAGCAGAATTTAAATTCTAAATGTATATATTCTATATAGCCTACAATAGAAAACATTCTTCGTTGTGTCCATTACCAATTTCCCGTCTGCTAATCCAGCCAATTTCTAGTTCTATCTACTAATCAGTTAATTTCGTCCTTCTAACATCTTCCGAGTTTCCCTCGTTGTGCTCCTGCTGATGATGGTGATAATGAACGATGATGATCAGGAATGGCCTCCTGGATCGAGAAGCAAAGCGATAAACTCAATCATGACACTAGACCTCTGCTGAGGAAGTAATCTTTGGTGGCGTGGTCTTCGTTCGTAACACCTTAATATTTTCCTTCCCAACCGATACCGACTCTTCCTGCTCAGTTTCGACTCCTTCTATTCGATCCTTCGACAGACGCTGACGGGAAGACAGTCGGACTAGAAAAGAAAGAAGAACGCGCCACTAGAGACGACTCGCGAAGCTGACCCCAGAACGTCTGTAGTTTTCACAATGGACCACGGTTCGACATCCCGACAATTTTATCAACGGACATGCATTACGTTTCTCTATACACCAAATTAAAAACAAAAATACTGAATACTGATCAGATGATAATTAAACAACGCTAGAAATCCGGATTTTCACTACGTAAGCACTAATCAACTTTAAATTACCCGTATATGCGAGTATTATATATTATTAGATAGGTAAATAACAACGAAAGTTGTTTACTGATAATAAGTATCGGCTTGAGAAGGACGAAAGTACACGAAAACTAACTACACGCTATCCACAGGGGCAATGACCTGCATCCCAGTACTGTGATCTGAAGGGCAAAGGGCTATCAATGGGACGTACAATGTGGAGTGGGAAGTGTATAGGGGTTTCACGCAGGATAATATTAAACTACTTGGGTCATCAATATTTTCTTTGTGTAAAAATGTGCTGTAATCACTACGTTTTCAAAAGATAAACGAACTCTGGCATTCGTTACGCTCTCCTTGGTTGACACGGTCTTCGTGCATAAACATTTTTTCATTAGATGGCTTTGAGTACGTTATTACAGTATAGTAATTACGTAGAAGAACATGTATCATATGCTATTCGATGGACATATCTGATGATACACTACCAAACCGTCAGAGTCAGTCTCAGTTGCAAAAAAATCGGTATGGAGAACCATACGTGACTTCCATGTTCTAATTAATTATAAAATTATGTTTAATATGTACACTCAGAACAAAACTAAATATATCAGCATGCTTTTGGTAGAAACGCTGAAAAAGATAATCAAAATACGAATTGTATATAGTTGTTAATATTTTTAAAATAAATAATTAATTTGATTAAATTATCTTTTATTTAAACAACGCGAAAGAAAGCGAATACCGCCCAAACGAAAAATTATTCTGTTTACGTATCCGTGGTTATATTTTGTTTATCAATTGTTAATATATTATTGAAACTTTTTTAAGTTTTCGGTCGAATAAATTTATAACATCAATACAAAAAATTACCTTCTTCCCCTTCAACTACCCTTTCAATTTATAGATATTTCATCTACCTTTCTACATTGGATTAGTTGACCTTCTTCTCAGTATACTTTATTTATCAAAATTAAATACTTTGCTCTTATTAAAAAGTAAAACGTTGCAGGTAAACTACCCTTTTCCCTTAACCGATCTTCGCCAAAATCATGAGGTCTCGAGTCCTCTACAACTTGGGCACATATGCAAAAAATTATTTGATTCTGTTTGATTTCGCGGCAGTTATTGTTCGCCACAGAAAAAGTTCTACACACTACACACATTTTCGGAAAACGACTTTTCTTCATGTTTTGAGGGTAGTAGGTACAATAAGGATCTGGCCTTATCGCGAACACGAGTTTTTTCGCGATCACCATACTTCCATTTCCTTACGGAACATGGAAGTAAAAACAGAATAGTACAAGAAAATATTATGGAATCAAAATAGGTTTATTAACAAAATTATACTACTGAATTTATTTATTAAACATTAAGTTAGCAGTTTCGATATATAAGGGAAACCCACAAAACTGCTTAGTAGTAAAGGGTACGGGACCTGGGGGGCAAGAAGGTAACTTCATACCAGTGGTGCGACAAGGCTGGGATCGACTGAAATCAAACAGGTAGGCCTACATGCGATATACTGCGCATTCTGGCAGAGAAAGCAAGAATTACGTTTGGGGTTGAAAGAGCGGGCTCGCTTTCCGCTCTGCCGTAAAAAAATGCATTAACATGATGAACGAGATCCAAGGATAATATGGGGCTGGCTGCCATTCCAGGATTTTAAAGTCATTACACTGTACACGGTGTCATTCTTACTACAAAAATATTGCATTCCGTTATGGGTACGAACGTGTCATGAAGACCTGATCTTTTCTGTTTGCACTTACCATTTTTAAAACTTTTTTTTGTTACCAAGTACAGAGTCAATAAAAAAACGCCCTCGGCTTGAACTCAGTGAGTCCCTTATGTGTCCATTTTCAATATGTACTTCATTCCTGACATGGAAGCCAGATAAAGAGTTTGGGTTCGTCTAAGCCAGTATTCTACACTGCGAGTTTCGCTAGGAGAGCTATCGTTTCCGCTAGTGAAATAGTTCCGGTACCGTTGTTTGAAATGGTTATCAGATCTTTGTTATGTGGTGTGTGTGTGTGTTTGAAAAATAGAGATGTGATTTAAACTGTGTCTATTAATTTCAACTGTGTGTGTTCAAATGAGACACTGATACACAACTCCTCTGATCACCCCATAAAACACAAGTGTCAGTTTTTAGATCCATGCTACACAGATTAAACAATATTACGATAACGCAGAAAGACTATTAAGATGAACTGAACACAATTAAATTCTCAGCCGAAGCCAACGAATATGACAGAACACTAATACACAGACTCCTACACGAAGCCCGAAACAAACAACAGGAAAAGTCAGAAAACAACGACAAAACACTCACCTACACTAACAACATCGAAAAAATTGCCCACCCCATCGTTAAATCGTAAACGAATCAGGAACACACACTATCAAAAAACGCACACAGCAGTTACATAAATATGATTTACAAGCTTAACAGCTCACCGTACAAAAAAATTCTATGCAGGACAGTCAGAAAGCAGCTTTGAACAAAGACACAATGAACACATGAAGGCAATACACTACCACTGAATCCACTTTTGCAAACCAGCTCACTGAAACAGACCACATACGTACAAATACCAACAACATGGAAATTCTATACGTAAACACAAAAGGTCGAAAAATGGACTCACTTGAACAACACTAGAAATATACAAGACACAAAGATATATCACAGCTTACACAGTCACAATTTAAATCACATAATCTCTAAACACGTCATCACACATTCAACGTACAACTAAAATATGACAACCACTTTAAACAACGCCGGTATTTCCAGTGACGGTCGTCTCTGACGAAGCTCGTACATGATGTAGCGTCTCTTCTTCTTCTGCATCTCACGGAGTAGGCACTTTGCCTGTTCCGTCTTCACAGGTTATCTCTCCATCTCGTTATCGGTCTTCCCACGTCACTTGTACCAAAGGGTCTATATCGAAACGCAACTTTAGGTAGTCGTCCATCCTCCATTCTGTCCAGACGCTGTAACCAATCCCTGCGATATGTCTGGATTTTATCGTTTGTGGAGAATACCTGTAGTTCTTCTCTAATATCTTCGTTGCGCGAACGACCCTATGTCTTGTGCAACCCTTTGTTCTCAGAAACTTCAATCTGATTTTGAATCTGACTTTTAATTTTCTTTGTAGGAAACCACGTTTCACATCAATATAGTAGAACAGGCACCGCCATTGTTTTATAAAAATTTAAGCCTTGTCTCTTTCCTTGAGTATTTGCTCAACGTTCTATGTATGACGCCAAGGTAAACGTTAAACGAAAATTTATATCTAAAAATTTGTGTTCCATGTCACAAAAGTGCATGGCACGTCAGGGACAATAAAATCCAAAAACTGTCCATTCAGTGTTGTGATCTAACCTAACCTAACCATATAACACAATTTGTGGAAACTACTCATGCCAACCCGTGTCTACTGCAAAAGAGTTTTGTTCATGTTTCATTGTCTCCATAAGAATTTGTACGCGGAAAACAAAACACCACACGGTACAAGCATACAAGTAGTGGCATAGCTACTCTGTATACGACATGTCTCGCTTGTACGGTAACAGGATACAAGCCCTGTTTGCCTGAATGCAGATTATCTGAATCAAGTGTCGTTCAAGTCGTTTTCTGAAATACTGACATATCGCAGTAGAAAAAGTGTGAAAACCGGTGAGCATCAAACAGAAGACCTGAAGAGCCTGTTACCAAAGAAAAGCATAACGAATGCCAGGGTTCGCTGGCCACCGATATTCGCAGGATATTGATTGCAGCGCATTTGTATAGAAAATATATATAGGCCTATATTATGAGTCAAGTTTAAAAAACTGAAATTACTACCGACACGGTAAATGTTAACAGACACAACGAGGACAAATCCCTTTCCGGAAATAACAAGAAAAAAATAAGTTTTTCCTCAGCACATTTCTGATGGGTACGACAAGCACGCGCGCGCACGACCCACAAACACTGCTGCTGCACTTCAGTGTAACAAAACAAAATTACCCAGTAAATCCACCACGTTGTAGTAGTAGGTCAACCGTACATCATAGCCTACAAAAATAGACATCAATTATTTTATAAAAGTTAGCCGTTGACTTTCACGTTCATTATCTATGAAAGTATTCATTATTTAGTGTAGATTAGTGGTTCAATTTACATCCTGTTATATTCACAGAGAGAGAGAGAGAGAGAGAGAGAAAGAGAGAGAGAGAGAGAGAGAGAGAGAGAGAGAGAGAGAGAGAGAGAGAGAGAGAGAGAGAGAGAGAGATCCATTCACAATTATTTTCTACGGCGATTTTTATCCGTTGTTTATTTATTTTATTTTTTTTCTTCACCGTTGTCTGTCAAACAGCTTTCCCATACGTAAACAACTCTTCCGTTCATTAATTCTGTTACACGTGTTTGTCATTAACACTCGTACAGTTTGTCCTTCAGATCACAACAGTAGCCCAAACCAGTGTTCCCAACCTTTCTTTAATTGCGCACCCGTGACAGACCTTTTATGCAACTAGTGCCCCTCTTTTAAAAGTGTTTTTAATTATTCATGGCACTTCTACATCTGAAAACAAGAAACGTTAAACACACGCCCTAGATGAGTCTCATATTACATGTTTATAACCTATAAATAGTCTTGAATAACCTATTTAAGTTAATCTTGTGTGTGTGGACAGGCAGATAGGATCACAAGTATACTTGAGGACACGGAGGATACACCATTGTATGATACATGTCGAAGAAAGAAGAACTTTCGCAATAGGGTCAATCCATATAAAGTCATCCAGCAGTGGTTACTTCACAATTTTTAAAAATCTGATTTTAACATTGAAAATGTTTAAAAGGACGTGTCGCACATTTGCGGCCGATAGCTGGTGCGTTATCGAAAATGGGAACCGGTGAGTTTCCATAGAAACTACTTCTTTGTTGTCAATAACGTAGTACACATATAAAACTTCGCTTACGAATGCGACTACGTTTAACTTATAATCTGTACATTGGTAAATGAAGAATGAATTCATTGATTGGTAAATGAAAATAAATATATATATTTTTTTACATTTATTGAAGCATTTTCAATGCCCTTCTCTGTGCATTGCATTTGTGCAATGCCTGTAAATTTTTTTTTAAACAATTACTCTTACATGTTGGAAGTTTAAAACCATAATTTTTAAAATTTTTGTTGCCACCGGTTTTTGCATGGCGACCATGTTTGTTTGGCGAACCGCTACAATTCAAGCGTTTATGTAAACACCTGTATCTCGTAATCTTCTATTTGTCCTATCACCATGGGGTAAAAACGAAATTATTCAGAAAATAAAGGGCTAAATTTTTGGTCCCATAGACTTTTTGCCTAAATTTAGGTTTTAGGGTGAAATCTGAGAAAAACGTTTCAGATTTCTACTGCATTTTTATCGTTTTTAAGAGTAACTTTTCTTGAGAAGGAATACAATCTACACAAGTTTTTCTTTTTTTAAACAGGAAGCATGTCTACTCGTACAGCAAAATTCATACCTCTGGCTTGCACCCTATTTCTTAAAAAAAATTCAGAAATTGTCATTTTTAGGGGTTAATATCTCTGGTGGGG
This sequence comes from Magicicada septendecula, assembly GCA_034769895.1. Taxonomy (NCBI): domain Eukaryota; kingdom Metazoa; phylum Arthropoda; class Insecta; order Hemiptera; family Cicadidae; genus Magicicada; species Magicicada septendecula. The sequence goes on from CM068370.1 coordinate 113,333,539, forward strand.
AAAAATATAAAAATCTGAAATTCTGGCTTGTGATAGTACTTTATGGCAGTAATATGTACAAAAATTTCATTTTGTAGTTTTGGCTACAAGCTGAGATATGACAAGGTAAATATGTAAAAAAAAGCGCTTCCCGGAAGGCGTAGATAAACTGTAATTGTGAAGTATTCTAGTTTATAATTTACATATCTGTACATCAAAAGGTAAGCCTATTTAACTAAAAGTTATTAAAATTATGTTTACCAAATACCATTAACAAATTTAAGAGAGATTATGGGAAACTTGAAGCAATGCTAAGACAGAACCACACCAGACAGTCTTTTGTAGTTTACGTTCAAAACTATGAGCCATCTATAATTTAATATTTGGTGATAGTACACCAAAATATTATATTTTTTTATTGTTTCTTGTTAGGCTAAGTATGTTTACTGTTTTGTATATAAAACATATTATAATTTCAAATAAAACAGAAGAACAGAAGAATATATTGTTTATAGTACTATTTAGTACTTTTATACATGAGTAAATATTAATTTATTAGTAAATCCTGTAGAAAAGGAACTTTAAGTTCATATATACACACATGCGCGCGCGAGCGCGTGTAATATTATTTCTCGACTATACCGGTACTTTAATATTTACAAAGTATCTCGAGTTTCCGTCTTAAATAAAATGTAGTTTTTTTTGCAACTCCAAAGTGCAAACACCTTGAACTTCATATGGCTTAAGTAACTGTAATTTTAGAGTAGAGTAACGTGCAGCGGTGTACATCGTCTGCTCACTTGCATATAATGTATGTTAGGTAAAACGCAAGCTCCCAAATTTTATAAACATAAAGCTTATACAAGAAGACAGTAGATTTTACAGTATTGAATTGCACCCGTATTTTATATTTATAGACATCAATGTAAAATGAATAAACCTCGAAACGATGAAAAAAACTAAAAAGCGATTTATTTCAGTCGGAAATGATCGAGATAACATACAAACTGTGTGTGTCCAGAAGCATTGCAATGAGCGTGGGATAGGAGTGGATAGAAAGTGTAACACCTCATGACCAGTCTGTCGGCACTCAGTCCTACTGATGAAGAATAGACTGACCCTACTCCCTCTAGGAAATATCGATATGGAGAACCATACATGACTTTCATGTTCTAAGATTTATATTTAAAATCATTTTCGAAATGAAATATTTCCATAGAAACTACTTCTTTCTTCAGCCTTAACCACAGTACTATGGTCACTAACGTTAGCGCACTCGATTTTCACTGATGATGGCAGTCGATGGCACTGCCAAAACGTCTGGTTTTGCAGAAAACATAGGACCACGTCCAAACAGCCCGGGAAGGAATTTTAACAACAAACTACTTCTTTGTTGCCGATAACGTAGTACACATATAGGCCTACAAAATTATCCCCTCCCCCTTCAACTAGCATTTTCATTTATAGAAAATTACCCCTCCCCCTCAACTAGCATTTTTATTTATAGATATTTCATCTACCTTTCTACAGTGGATTATTATGACCTTCTTTTCAGGATACTTTATTTATCAAAATTAAGTACTTTACTCTTGTTAAAAAATAAAACGTTGCGGGTAAACTACCCGTTCCCCTTAACCAATTTTCACCAAAATCAATAGGCCTTGAGTCCTCTACACCTCAGGCACATATGCAAAAAATTATTTGATTCTGTTTGAATTTGCGGCAGTTATCGTTCGCCATAGAAAAAATTCTACACACAGATACTTTTCGGAAAATTACTTTTCCTTATGTTTTGAGGGTAGTACAATCAGAATCAGCCCTTATGTTGAACACGATTTTTTTTCGCCATCACCATACGTCCATTTCCTTATGAAACATGGAAGTAAAATTACAGACGGGCAAGGTATTTTAGATACCGGCGAATGAGTATGATATATGATATGTGCAATTGAGATACTGATCATCTATTTCAAATATTAGTAGTATTTTTTTTTCGTAAAAGACGATGTACTTTAGGACACCCATATCCTACTTCCAAAACTGAGCTAACGGACTTACATAATTAAAAAATTGAAGCCAATATAGAGAGAGATGTTTGCTGTTGAAACCGATATAACTAAATAAAACACAATCGATACAAAGGTTCATCTCTATAAAACAGTTCTTAACCCAGTTTGGGGTCCGAAACTTGGACAACGACAGTGACAGAGGAAGAGTGGTTGCGGAGGTGGGAAAGAAAAGTCATCAGGAGGATATTTGGTGCAGAGAACTTCGAAGGAACATGGAGAATAAGGATAAATGCAGAAATCCAGCAAATCTATGGAGAACCAGATATCGTCACTGACATAATGAAAAGTAGAATACGGTGGGCAGGGCATGTCCAGAGAATGTTAGAGACATCCATATTGAAGAAAAGTTTTACGGGGAGATCTAGTGGAAGAAGAAGGAGGGGTCGGCCCAGAAAACGATGTGGTTGGATGATCTTGAGGACGATCTGCGCAGGCTTGGTGTAAGAAGGTGGAGACTCAGAGCAGAGGATCGAGACGACTGGAGGCGGATTTTCTAGGAGGCCAAGGGTCTCCAAGAGCTGTAGAGCTAATTAAGAAGAAGAAGAAGAAGAAGAAGAAGAAGAAGAAGAAGAAGAAGAAGAAGAAGAAGAAGAAGAAGAAGAAGAAGAAGAAGAAGAAGAAGAAGAAGAAGAAGAAGAAGAAGAAGAAGAAGAAGAAGAAATAAAACACGTCATTCGCCTTTTATACACAATTACTTAAACGCTTTAGTATCTACATATTGTTGACATACGCCTACCTTATTTAGCTACCAATACGAATTTTTTCTCGAGAACCACTGAACGATTAAACGTCTACCATATTTTGTAAACCACTGGTGTAGACTGACACTAGACATGCTGTCCGGCATTCAAATACTCATGGAAAATTTTGGTTAAATCCAGGGCCATGAATTTTTTTCTGAGTTTTTTCTGGAGACTTAAGTTATCGCAGACAGCTGTTGCTGGATGACTGAGAACGCTTCTATATCAATAAATGTACCAATCTTAAAGTAATTCATTTTTACTGCTAGCCACACTCGTTTGATCCTTGTACCTTTGTTAGTGTGGCTATAGCTTCTGTCGTTGGCTAAGTTACTATCCCGCCCAGTGCTGATAGGGTTGACGGTAATAACTGAGTAAAATTTATTCCATGTAGGTTACTGCGCTCGAGGACCGATTTTGTCGACAAGTACAAGTCACCAAAAATTTAATGAGATATATTTTTGACATTTTCTTTTCGTCTAACGTTAACAAAATTTTTACGTTAAAACATTACACTTACCGGACTACGAAGAAATTAAAATCTATTTTCTCGAATTCTATGTCACATGTTGATGACGAAGCGGATAAGGTGACACAAAAAAACCACGTCAGCTGTACCGTGGCGAACACAATAAGGAGCGTGACTGCGGCGAGAGATACTCCACTGGAGAAAGCATTCCACACGCCTTACTCAAAATAATAATTAATATATGTATACGTAGTAAACACTGGGGGAGGGCAACCGACAGGACGAACACGCAACAAAGAGAAACTCCGAATGGAATGCGCAATTATGATACTAACCGATTTGAAATTTTTTTTTTTTTTTTTAAGACGAGGTACTTTAGGACATCCATGTCACTATTTCCAAACCTCAGTTAACACACTTATGTACTTAACAAAACAAAGTGGTAGATTATGTAGAGATGAGAGTTTCCTGTTAGATTTAAAAAAAAAAACGAACAAACAAATAATGATCGTCAATCGTCAGAACAAACACCTCCTATACAAAATACAAGTAGTGAAATCGTTAAAAATTATGTGTATCTGGGTTTCAAATGAGGGACAGGTAGGTCAGAAGCGATAAGGGTACGGACTGAACAGAGCTACGAATTGCATGGTGACAATATGAAAGGGCAATACTCACAATAATGACAAAATACGTTATTATTTTCTGTATTCGTACACGCAGCGAAGACGTAGACTACGACCAAGTAAACGTGAGATGATCGATGTTTCTTAAATTTGGTCTGGCTACGTATTTGATCTGGTCTGAAATTTGGCGACGACTATGTATACATTGGTAAGCCGTCGATCAAACGCTTCTTGAGTGAATTAAACGTTAACCAGCACTTATCGTCGATTGAAAATGTTAAAATCCAAAGTTACGTTTGTGGTATTAGAAGAAGATAAACCTAACAGGAAAACCTAATAGCTAAATGACAGGTCGCTGGCAAATATCCATGAAGGCCTGTCACCAAGTTGATGGTACGTTAAAATAAAAAGTCTAATAGGGCTTCAAAATGCCAAATCCAGCACACACGGCTGCACGCACTGTGTGAAGACAAACAGTTCACAAGGCTGTACACCTATATTAATGACGATGCATTACACATGGAGTACTGCGTCTGGGAAGACAGTATTTCAGACGAAGAAAAAAAGATCTTCGTCTTCTCGGTTTAGGAAGAAGGCAATGTGGCCGCATTAGTCACTCGCCACTATAAAACGATGTAACCGCAGACGGCTGACAAATAGATTTTAATACTATAGCCTACAGTGCAATTAACAAAACAGAGACTCGGGCAGGTAGCTACAAATAGATACGAGGGGAGCGTCAACACAAAGAAAAGGAATTTTTGGTAGCAAAATGAACTTGGACCTGAGGAAGATATGATCAGTACTTGTTTTGTTAGTGTATTGTAAACTCTTGTGACGTTCAGAAAAAAAAAGAATATAAATCTCTTTATATAACTCAACGTACAACACGAACGTACGAATCTTTGTAAAAAAAATGTCAAAACAGTGTGAAAAACACGTCTAGCACGAATAAATGCATGTAAGGCTTGTGTTTGACTTCAGCGTACTTTGTACTTTAACAACAGCGAAGGGGACGACGCTCTGGGCTGTGCGTCGCAGAGACGAACCGCTCGTGAACTGAGTTCCGAGCTACCTTCTGGAGCTCCTGCCTCGTGGCCCCGCCCAAGTAAGGCGGACAGCGAAGGGGAGGCGATCCCTTTTCGTTATATAACGATAAACGAGCGTAACCTATTGACCCCAAGCTCCTTCGAGGGCAAGAGTTTAAAGTGTTACACGTCTGTGAGGTCAAGGGAGGGTAGCACTATCTACTCGGTTAATGTATTAGCAAGTCCGGAATGTTCTATCCGTCTTTGTCTGTCTGTCTATCTGTCTCCCCCTTCACACGCACGCACGCACGCACACAATATACAGACGTGGACTTAAAAAAAACAATAAAAAATATGACTATAAAATTACATTATTTTGATAAATATTTTTAGTAGGTTGGTTTAATGTTTACTTTTGTTCCACTTACATATTTTACACAGCATATTTTCCAATAGTAGATCTGGTATTCTCAGCAGCTTATTTAATAGTTACATACGGTTTGAACTGAATAAATATTACATAATATATCGGATCATAAATACTATCATGAATCATAATATCATATATATATTAATATATATATATATATTACATTTAATATTTATAAATAAATTTGCTTCAAGATATACCTTTTTTTTCCTTATTAGGAACATGTTTCGGGTACTATCTTGTACCCATCCTCAGCCTTCCGGTTTTTTGTCTGGTGAAGTACATATGTGTTGTTGGTTGACTATTATTATTGTGGCTTCCTGTTGGCTTCTGGTATTTCAAATTGGTTTTATTGTGTGTGATTGTGGTGTATGTGTTAGTTTTTTGTGTATTTTCAATGTTGAGTGGTTTGAATATTGTGTCATGTTTTGTATTGATTTGTATTTGTTCAGGTATTAGTTTGTTTTCTGTTTTATGTTTGTATATTTGTAAATTTTCCCAAATGTTCATTATGGTGCCTTTGTGTGGTATATGTTTTATTAGTGTTACATTGGTTATGTCTAGGAATTCATGTCCTGTGTTTATTGCATGTGTGGCTAAATTGGATTTATAGATTTCTGTTTTTTTGTATGCATTTAGGTGTTCAAAATAACGTTTTTTCAGCTGTTTTTTTGTTTGTCCTATGTAACATTTATTGCAATCTTGGCATTCAATTTTGTATATGCCGTTAGCTGTAGTATTATCTTTGTTGTGTGAGCTATTTAGATTTTGTAATTTATTTTTATTAGTTTTGTATGCTATTTTTATATCTGTGTTATGGGCCACATTCACATATATAAATAATAAAATGACAAACCTAACAAAACTATTTAAAAACACAGATATAAAAATAGCATACAAAACTAATAAAAATAAATTACAAAATCTAAATAGCTCACACAACAAAGATAATACTACAACTAACGGCATATACAAAATTGAATGCCAAGATTGCAATAAATGTTACATAGGACAAACAAAAAAACAGCTGAAAAAACGTTATTTTGAACACCTAAATGCATACAAAAAACCAGAAATATATAAATCCAATTTAGCCACACATGCAATAAACACAGGACATGAATTCCCAGACATAACCAATGTAACACTAATAAAACATATACCACACAAAGGCACCATAATGAACATTTGGGAAAATTTACAAATATACAAACATAAAACAGAAAACAAACTAATACCTGAACAAATACAAATCAATACAAAACATGACACAATATTCAAAGCACTCAACATTGAAAATACACAAAAAACTAACACATACACCACAATCACACACAATAAAACCAATTTGAAATACCAGAAGCCAACAGGAAGCCACAATAATAATAGTCAACCAACAACACATATGTACTTCACCAGACAAAAAAACCGGAAGGCTGAGGATGGGTACAAGATAGTACCCGAAACATGTTCCTAATAAGGAAAAAAAAAGGTATATCTTGAAGTAAATTTATTTATAAATATTAAATGTATTATATACATCAAGAAACGGACTGTAGCAGAAAGTGATTTTGTATATATATATATATATATATATATATATATATATATATATATATATATATAGGTCAGGCCCGTGCGCAGGATTTTTGAAAGGGAGGGGGTCTGAAGTGGAAAATTTCTTTTCCATAAAGTAGTCTATAATGAAAATTTCAATAAACTGTTTATGAATTACAATATAGAGTAACACATAATAAGTAGACTTGAGAGGAAATGAACGAAAACAATATTAATAAAAATTGTATACATTACACTAATTCCTTTTATTTAACATGGTAACATTTTTCTGTTTGAATTGTCAAATTCATTAACGATCTCTTCACTAGAGACATTAATTTCTCTATGGATGTTCAATAATGCAAGGCCATTTAGTCTTTCTTCTGACATGGAATTCCTAATATATGTTTTCAGCCTGCGTAGGGTGGAGAATCATCTTTCTGCTGTCGCTGTGGTGACAAGCAACACAGTTAGGATTTTCAGAAGTTTCCTTACACTGAGGAAGGCTTCACTTGCTTCACAAATATCCAGTGCATGGAAGATGAGGTTTCCTTTCTTTCCACTACAATCTCCGATTCTTCTTCGCCACATTTTAATTTCAGCTAGGAATTCATCTTCATTGATGCATTCGAGGACTGACTCATAAGTTCTGTATAGGGTCCGACAGTTGTCTTCATTGAAATGCGCCTGCCTCTGAGGTAACAGACAGTCGAAACTGCTAAGAATTTCACCATGCTTGATGAATCTAGATTCAATGTCACTGTTAAGTTCATCTAAAAATGGTATGAACATTGTCACACGGTAATATTCTTCTGGTGACTCGATTTCGACGTTGCTTCGGTGTTGCTGCTTCTTACTTAATCGTGGAACACTAAGAGCGATGTCGGAATCCTCCATAACAGGCTTTGCTTTCTCAAGTATATTGCGGAACATTTAACTGGCAGACTTCCTCATGTTTTTAAGTTCCTCTAAAGAATGTTGTGCAAAGAGTACAGCTTCGGTCAGATGTAGGTCTTCTCGCTGAAGAGACACGCTCAGGGGTGTTAAAATGGCATGGCATGCTAGAAGGATTTGGCAGCAAATTTGGAATTGGCAATTTTTAATTGCACTCAGTAGTTGAAACGCCTGAGCTGCCACTGTTGCCTCTCGCAGCTGAGAAATTTTTCCTAAGGCCTCTATCACGCCTTCTTGAAGCTCACAATAAATTGATACGGATTGATGACGTTCAATCCATCTGGTTGGACAGTATTTTTTCAATTTGGAGTGATTCGCCTCTGGTAATACTTCAGCTATGGTTTCTTGCAGAATAGCCTGCCGTTTGGGGGAGTTGAAAAAGTTATATACGGATTCAATGGTTCCCAAACAATTTCTAATGGCTGAAATATTACTGGCCGAACTCACAGCAAGATTAAGGCTGTGAGAGGCACAATGGACATAGAGAGCCAGAGGGTGATCTGCTTGAATGTAGGCTTGAGTTCCATGCATTTTCCCGCTCATGGCCGCCGCTCCATCATAGCCTTGACCATATAGAGTATCAATTCCATTCTCTTGCAAAAAGTTGACTGCAGTTGTGGCTAGGTTTTTCCCCGTGCAGTCTGTTACAGGTACAAAGCCTATAAAATCTTCTTTGACCACACATTTCTCACCTTCGTTTGCTGTATAACGCACACATATGGAAAGTTGCTCTAAACCAGAAATGTCTGATGTTTCGTCAGCAAGTAGTGAGAAAGCTTTGGATTTATTAATATTGTCTACCAAATTTCTTAAGATTTTCTTGTGAAATATAGAGATGACTTCATTTTGAATTCTATTGCTTGTATATACCGCATTCTTTGACGAAGTCTCCAAATGTTTTTTTAGTAGGTCATCTGTTGTAGCACGAAAACGGAGAAGGGCCCGGAAGTTGCCATCGTTTACAGCAGGCACTTCAGGTGTTATTTGGCCACCTTCCTTTGAGCCTCTCAAGGCTAAGCCTTGCTGTCCACAAAGTTTTACCGTTTCTACAGTGGCCATGAGTTTCTTCTTGTTTTCCTCGATCACTTTTTTCTTCTCCGAACTTAATTGTACATCAATAGGCACCATTTTTCCTTCATCCATTTTTCTGATATTTTCTAATGCCAACATGCTGCTTTTGTGGTAAACAGTCGATTCGTGCTTCTTGAAGTAATCGAGTGCTTTCTTCCAGTTTCTGTACGGTTCATTTACCAATCCTTTGAGAGGTTGAGAACCGACACCAGCAGTCTTCTTACATTGCAACAAACATGCTTTACAGAAAGATGCATCCTCCTTTCTCGAGTAGGCCAACCAACCAATGGTAAGTCTTCACCCAATGTCCTTGGAAACGAAGATTCCTTTCTCCAGAGCAAGGAAATTTATACTTTTCCGGAGGAGACCAGATGGATTTTTATGCGTTCGTGATACTCATTTCCAATTCCTTGCTTAAAAATAATGCCACATCCCAAGGATGGATTTGATGTAAGCTACCACTAATTGTTGGTTGGTTGGTATCTGTTTCTGTCAGCGATTCAGCATTGGACTGTGCTGGATTTGATACTTCATTGTCTTCATTTGTCGGACTTAATTGAGAGCTGTATCCTGATTTCGGCTGTAAGCAAATAAATAAATGAATGAAGACTATTATTATTTGATAGGCTACCTTATACTTTTTTATGCAACGCATGATTATGATGTATTGAATGAGATTTTTTCTGTCAACTTTGAAATAAATTACTGTATTTGATTTGATAACATGAATTTTAACACGTTCGCTGCGTTACGGGGTATACGTCCCGTAATTGATTTTCTTGTGGTGCGGCGGTCATTTTCGGTAAATTTGTCTACTATGCGGATGTGAGTTTTCGCTATTTTTGTAAATAAACTGCATAATTTTTTATATTCTACGTATTCCGAGATTTTTATTTAATTATTTAGTACAAAAAATTGTTCGTACCATATATGGGCCGTAACCAGCCAACACATAAATACCTTACAAGCCTCAAAATTCGGAAGGCTGAAGTTGGGAACACAAGGGTTCCCGAAACATGTTCCAAATAGGGAGAAAACATCTTGAGGTAAAGTCATTATAAAATATATATTATATACATCAAGAATGCGTGCTGCGTAGATAACTTCCTGTGAAAGTATAACATACTATGAGGCGCGGTAAGTTTCGACGGGTCGCTCGATCTTTCCAGCACCCAACACCGGGAAAGCTAGTTATCAGTTGGTACTGCGTAGATTGCTTTCTGTGAAAGTGTAACGCTATGACGCACGGTTTCGCCAACTCTCTCGTTTCCAGCATCTCATTCACTTCTCCTGTCTTATCCTACCGTACGAAATTAAAAATTATACACTGTTTACCACAACATAAGTATTTTGTATCATAAACTACAGCGTACATTAAGCGCTTGGAAGTAATGGTTATTGATAATGATGTGAAAACTATAAGCTTCGTATTTGCTTGGATTTGAACAGCGTACGCAATGTAATCGTCATGATCGTTGTTACTACAAGGATCAGGCCATTCCATGTTACGACATTAAAAAGCATTTGCGACCACCCGTTCCACGATCCACCTATCTCTCCTTTCGCACTCAGAAACTTGTCATTTTCGTACTACTAGATTCAGTCAATTTCTTGGAATCTGATTTCTCTCTGTCTCTCTCTTCACGAACAAAGCTACATTCTACGACGAGCTGTGACAAAGCGCAAACGTACATTTGTGTAAATCATTTCATTGACACACGTATTGCCAACAATAAACTCTTAACATACCAACCATTCGACTATCACTGCAATATCAATCAGCACAAACGAAGCTGCCAATATTCGTTACGTCCTTTGAGCAGCGGCGAATCCAGGAAGCAATTTGAGGTGGGAGGGGGATTATGAAAGCTGGACCATTCTTTAAAGGTCTAAAGTATAAATCATACGAATTTTGAGTGAATATAAAAACACAGTGTTTTATTTATCAGCACAATAAGCTTATTAACGTACAAGTATAAAATCATATCTGTGTTTATCATTTCATTGTTCTTTTAATAATATTCACTTATAGTTTAAAATACACACGCTCTAGTCTTTTATTGTATACATCAAACAAAAATTAACATAGTGGACAGGTACAGTTTCAATTTACAGTAATTTTAGAATAAAAGCACGAATGGCCTAAACAACGCGATATGAATTCTGTATCATATTCACAATCACAAAACCATTCTACAATCCCTAAACGACGAAAAAATTTCGTTTTAACAGACCACTTGCCCCTCCCCCCCGTGGATCCGCGCCTGTCCTTGAGAATTTATGCTTAGCTTTGAAACATTTTCTTCGTGTAGTCTATAATGAGAAAAATTCGCTAAAGAGTAAACGAATTCATATATTCAGTTAATGTTAGTATCCTACGAACTTTATTGTGTGTACTCCTTCTCAGCAACATTATTCCGATAAAATTCTAACAGTTTCAGTAAGAATAAGTCTTCTTCTACGACTCGGTTGTCATCAACATCTTAATCACTCAACTACAGAGATCAGGCCACCACCTGTTCTGACTCCTGGTTTATAGTTAAGAATTTTCTAATAAATTCTTTCTTTCCCACTCGATTCACATCCTGTCTCCACTTTTCTTTATGGCATATACACTCTGGTCACTTCGCTTCACACGTGGGTCACATCTCTTCGTTTTTTTCTTGGAAACTTCACTTCTGACGTCCGTATATTACCGACATCTTTCTTCATGTTTATCCAACTTTCATTACGATACGTAAATACTGGTGCAGCCATGACTTTACATAGGGTTACCATACCTCCTCTTTTTACCGGACATGTCCTCTTCTTTAGTGTTAAAAACCTGTCCGGGAGGATTTAAAAGAAAAAAAGGGAAATGTCCTCTTTTTCGTAAAACTAAAAAAAAGTCGTCACACGCAATTTTCATAAGTTTTTAAAGAATAACCCTGATTTGTATGATAACCACCTTTCCAGTCAGTTATGGTGTAAATATTTTAAGGAAAGTTCAACATCATCTTGTTATTCAGAACTTTAGAAAATTGTTGACTATTTTTATTCCATTCCGATTAACAACTCTTAACAGAACGGGTATTTTCTCTGATAAGTTCACAGTGGACCAATGAGAGAAATAGGTTAATGGTAGAAAATGTTAAAGGTATAATTTGTGTACAGTACAACTTTAAAAGTCCTCAATCAGTAGGCCTACTGAATCAAGTGTTCAGTTCTATGATTATTTATTAGAAAATACAAAGCTTATGACGGGAATTGGTTCATCTGATAAATACCAATGGCACCCCAAACACACAATTGAACATTGAGACTCTGAATCCGATTCAGACTGATTAGTATTAAATTAATTATTGCTATGATTCAAAATAAATATAGCAAATATTCTTTCCTATGTAAGTTTCACTTCTAATAGTTTTAAGTTATGTTTGTAAATATTTTCTTGTTATATCACAAAAATTAAATTGTACATTGTATAAACTCTGTAAAAATGCTTAACTTAATCATGAATACCTTCTTATCCACAATGTATAATGCTTTTACTGTCAGTTTTTTGGGATCCGTAAAGTAACGATCATGCTGTTAAATTTTCAGGTTGTTCTCTTTTTTTACCGGTCATATGATAACCCTACTTTACAGAACTTAATTTTTGAATCCTACTATCAAACTACGTGCTTAACATAGTGTACCGTTGTTTCCGAGTACAACTGCGTTTGCAGATGTGCCATGACGTGTGTGTGTACAAACATATTAACGTCGACACACAGCAACGCCTGTGACACGAATTATCGTGCGCGCACACGTCAATCGGTTGTAACGACATTCGGTTTCAACATGTTTAAAAACGCCGATAACATTTTTTATCTACTCGTAATGTTTCTCATGTATTAAAAAATGCGTAATATTGTAAAGTTTCTTTTAGGTCAACTTAGTAGCCTACAAAGTAATCTTATGCAACACTGAATAGTTTTAACTTTTTAAAACTAGAACTAAGAAAACTTTCTGTCATAACAACTCTTGCTGATTGTGAACATAACGCTTGCACTGCGGACGGGATGGTGGTCAAGCTCCACGAGATGCAGCAGCACCCGGAGTGTTTCCGATTATTGCAAGACGGCTCAAACTAGAGTCAAACGACGCTCTAGACACATCTAGACCTTTAAGTTATCAAGGTCGTTGGTCTTTTTGGATGGAATACTCCTGTCGAATAAGTTTTATCAGGGTTGGGGATGTAAGCTACTGAGGTGTTTAGCTGGTTTATTGTTTTCGTGTGTTGCTTGAGAAGTATTAATGGCAACACGGAGTATCAGTAAGAATACTCACTGAGGACCAAGTCATTAAACACTGCTGTCTGCAGATCGCAGTCATCGATGCAAACACGCTCGTGTGCGTATCTCAGGGGTGCGGTGCAAAAGGAGGCTGGACGCTAACACGCTGACAGGAGACTTGCTTCCATTAACGGTTTTACAGTTGAAGTCGCCGATACATGAACGGAGGTCGTGAATACGACATTATTAAAGAATTACTTTTTCACTCCCTTATTTCTACCTCGTTTTTAAACAGACCAGTTACACTGTAAAAATCAGTGGTTCCCTGTGAGGAGCAAAATCACTATACTGTACTTCACTTTTGTTACCATTTACGAGGATTGTTCAATAGAAACACGTTTAGAGGCTGTAAAGCATTTTTTATTCAACGATTTTAAAGAAGTCTCCATTAACATTAAGGCATAAGTCCCACTGTTGCACTAATTCCCTGCTGGTAAAATTCTTGCGGCTGTTTGCGGAACCATTCGCTAACAGCAAACTCTATCTCAGCGTCCGATTTGAACCGCCGACCTTTCAGTGATTTCTTTAATGGGCCAAAAACATGACAATCGCACGGGACAAGTCGGGACTGTAAGGTGGATGTTGTAAGACTTCCCACTTCATACGACCAAGCAGATCTTGAATCGTCTGGGCTACATGGGGTCGAGCATTATCATGCAGAAGAATGACACCGTTTGTGAGCTTCCCGAGACGTTTATTCTTGATTCTGACCCGTTAGTGTTTTAAGCTGTCTGCATATCGCTCAGCGTTGATGTTGCCACCAGGTTCTTTAAAATCTAAGAGCAGCACACCCTGATAATCAAAAAATACGGTCACCATTACTTTTCCTGCCGAAGGTTGGGACCAACATTTTTTCGCCTTCGGGGACTGTGCATGCTTCCACTGCATACTCTGACGTTTGGATTCTGGTTCGTGGTGATTACACCAAGACTCATCACCGGCAACAATTTGGTGTAGAAAGGCATTACCTTGTTGTTGATAGCGGATCAAATACTGTAATGAAAAGGCAGAACGCAAATTTTTCTGTTCATCAGTAAGCAGTCGTGAAATCCACTGAGCAGCAATTTTGTGATAGCCAAGGATGGAATGAACAGTTCCCACGCTGATGCTCAACATTTGAGAAAGTTCTCTAACTTTGATGCGCCTATTTGCGCGTAAAGCAGATTCCAGATGTCTCACATTTTCATCTGATGGTGCAACACGTGCAGGTCCGGGACGGGCCAAATCTTTAGTGGATTCTCTTCCTTGTCGAAATTTATTGCACCATTCAACCACTGCCGTATGAGAATAACTACAGTCACCATATACAGCTTTCATTCTCGTGTTAATTTCCATTGGCTGACGCTCCTCAGCGGCCAAAAAGTGAATAACGGCACGCAGATTATCTTTGGACGGATTTTCTATCATAGATGCCATTTTTCAACCCAGCCACAACGCTTAGAAAAGAGCAAATGCAAATATTTTTGACAGACGCGTCACTAGTACTTAAACAGACAATATAAACAAATTATATTCCGTTGCCATGGCAACGAAGTCACGGCTGCGCAGATCAAACGTCTTTCTATTGAACAATCCTCGTACGTTCACTTGATTTCAGTTTTGCAGTTTTTTCATCGCTTGTTCGGCACTAAACCATTAATGTTGTCCTTTGAGTCACATGTTTATACATTCTAGTGCACCAGTCACAGATCGCTTGCTTACAGTTGGCTTCAATCGTAAGAGTATCACGAGTGTGGTGGTAACACCGGCTAAATACAGTATATCCTTGAATTACATCAAGGAACACAAGTTGTATGTTTATTACGGCGTGGTGCAATTTTGTCCCTGTTCTTTATGCTGATTTTGATGATTTACTTTCTAAACGTTGGCATTATTGGTGATTTATTTTCTTCGGCTCTTATCCGCCAATGTTTAAGCAATTTTTCAAGGCGAATTTGTAAGAAAATTTAGTGTGACGCTAGAACTGCCGTATGTTACTCAAACAATTCACATAACAAAAAAATATTAGGAGCTATACTTTAAACTTTAACCACTTAGGTTACGATCTGTTTATGAGGCTGATAAAGACATGTCAATATACATAAACAAATTTTAAAGAATCTGTGACATAATTTCAAGAACATTAAAGAAAATTGTCCCTGAAGCAACTCTGTTCTGGCTGTACGCATACTTAGAGCACTGTAGCATCATACGATGAGGAACTCCAGGCAATGCAATTCAAAGAATAGGGTCTGCAATTCATAAAAACCAGAATATCTTGTTTCATTGGATGAAGGGAAAGATTTCCAAATTAATGGGGAAAATTTACAAAATACGTCATACTCTCTCAGAGGTAGTCACGAAGAAATGTCTAAACTTCAGTCGGACAACTAGGGGGCGAAAATACAGAATAAACTAAAAATCAGATTGTACAAAACTGCACTAGGAAATACTGAAACATACGGTGCAAAGGACGAGATAGTAAAAAAAAAATCAACTTAAACCCTAGGTGTAGGATGAATAAAGGTGTAGTTTATTACATGAATAAAATGTATGAAACAGAAGGTTGACTACGAACTACGAAAATAAACAAATGCACAACTTCAAATTTGAGTCAAAAGAACGGCCTAAAATCGCATGGAAATGTACATGGAGGAAGCAATACGGGATACGGGGCTAATAGAATTGCAATTATTTGGACAAGACAAAATTGAAAACAATGCGTGAGGCAGTGTCAAACGTACAAAAACTCAAGGAATTCGCAAACAGTTTGTATAGCCTACATTGGAAATAGACCCAACAGTCCGAAGTAGATAGGAGGAACCATGTTGTGCGATAGAATATTATTACGACGGTCTACTGATCGTCGTATGGTACAGTGGAAAACAAGATACAAAACACCAATTAAGTCATTAATCACAGCTTTAATTATCACAATTAAACAGTTTGTAATCAACAAGATAGTCTCTTACAACAAATAAAATAAAAATTGTTCACACGCAATAAAAATGTCAACTAATATAAAACACAATTATCCCGCACAATTACAAAACACATAACACTTCGCCACAACACTTCGAACCGCATTGTGTAAATCGCCCGACAATAACTGACTAAGCGTCGCTGAAGTCTTGTATTTATACCCCGCTGAGATACCAGAATATACCATACTACGCGTCAAGAACGCTACTAGAAAACACCAGAAGGTAATTGACTGTGGTCTTGCACAAAGCGCGCGCGGACTGGTGAAATCTGGATCAGTCTCCGACGCGTGACAAATGTCACGTAATTGTCCTTCATCTCAGTAGCAGCAATACTTACGCACACACACACATCAGCTGGAAGAGCCGAGAAACACGTAGAATGTTCTGTAATGTCGTAACAATATCGAAACCAACGAAGCAGTACGCTCCTCTTGGAATAAAGAAATGTGGGTCAACGTGAAGATTGGAAGAGGTAATGTGAAGATTCCTAAAGCTGGGAAGGTAGACGTAACAAGGTCACAGAAGGGCAACCGATACTTCAACAGAAAAATAAATTTCAATGACGACGTAACTTGAATCACGGTACGTACGTGAATGCACGCACACGACGGAATGCCGTCTGAATGCCTCTTAATTGCTACCGCGACCATGCTGTGAAGTCCGTCAAAGGAGAATTATTATCGAACTGGAACCGATACCTTACTATATTGATGATTCAATCTTCCGCGTCTGACACGGAATCGCTGGCGCGCGTGTGGAATATTTATATCTTGTCAGCGCAAAATATAAGTCATTTTAAAAAAATGTGCCATCATAGAGTCAAAATATTAAATTGCTGTATGAATCTGATTTTCCCGTTCACAATTTGTTTATAATTGTTTTTTATTTTTTCCCTTAGCTTTTTCTTAAGCATTGCACATAATATAAATATTTGGGAGGAGTGAAGATTCCACAGAAAAAAAAATAGATAAAGGAAAGAAGCCGCCTGAGGAGGAAAGCTATTACCTTCCTAAAGAGGATTATATGGGATAATAATATCATAAAGGAGATTTATAACACGCTAGTAAAAAAATAATAGTATCCTAGAGCGCCCACATATAGTCATTGAAAAATAACACAGAATTCGCATGAAGAACAACCAAATAGATTTCTAGAGACGAGCAGATGGAAGGTCTAGAAGACAGAAGAATATCTCGCCTTACTGAACAGTTAATTTAATAGCTAATTGGGTCCGGTCGCGGCCAACGATCGGGTGAACACGTAATTCCTAGCAAAAGTGTTTGAACTGGTAATTCAAAGGCAGAAAGAGCACTTGGAGACCAAGAGAAAGTTGAAGAGAGAACGTAGACAAGGATTACAGGAACAAGGGCCTTGAGGAGACTGAACGACCGAGAAATATAAAACTGGAAATCGGCAAACGTCGGAGAATGTGGTTATGAAAGAAAACGTTTTAATTTTCATATGCTACACTCAGTGGCGTTCAATCTGGGGGGGGGGGGGGGCTGAACCTTAGCAGTCCATATATTAGCCTACTCTTCTACAACTTAGAGTATAAGATAGAATACATATGCCAGTCAATGGTTACAATTTATTAGTAGGCGTATTATTTTCAGTAGGTTTCACATTTTCTTTATTAAAAGTGATTCGTGATTGGGGGGCTTAACCAAAAATTTAAAAAAAATTATCCTAAAATTTCGTATAGGCCTAAATGTTAAGTGTTTTTAAAGTATTTTTTTTCATTATTACAGCACCACTATTCAAGATATGAAATTAGGAACATTATTAAAATTATCGATTTATTTATCTACTGATATCTGCAAAAAAGTGCTGAATTTAACTTAAGTAAATTTTTACTTAAGTAAAAATTCTTAGGGTTCCCTGGTAGTACTGGCCGGGCCGGTGTGGTGCCGTCAAATGAGAGCGAGAGAGAAGGAAAACAGGTAGCTTACTGAACGTTACACTCAGCGTAATACACCGCTCAATGAACTATAAATTATAATTGATATAATAATTGTTATTATAAACTACTTATTTTGTTAGTATTTATATCCCCGTCCAAATCGCCGAAATATGCAATTTTGTAATTTTAAACGAGAGACCAAGTAAATTAAGGAAGTGCATATTACATTTTTGCGGTTGGGGGGGGTTGAGCCCGTGAGCCCCCCCTCCGTGTACGCCATTGGCTACACTATGACTCACCGTAGCAGGGACTGTGGTACGCCTTTAGAGTGGATTTGTCAGCCACAACTACCGTCAACTCCCCTGTTTACCAGCAATTCATCTGTCATCATGGAAGACTCCATCCTAGTCTATAACCCTCCTCCCCATGGAGGACAAATATTGACCAGCAACTTTTGTCATGGAACAATCACGGCTACACCACTGTCTGAGAAAACGATTACTGTTGTAGACGTTAGTTTCTTGGGCGTTTTCATTTCTAAACAACTTTCCTTAAGATTTCTACCAACTCTTGAAATCGCGCGCTTGTTTAATCGTGCGTTAGTTGTAAACGCTACAAAAATCCAGCCACAGTATCACGTACTTTACGAAACTTCAGTAAATTCTAATTTTTCTGGCATGTGTTAGTACAAACGTCTGAAGACAGAATCTCAATGAACAACGGTTGTCGAATAATTCAGCACCACACGAAATAAAACTCACACAGCAACCAAAAGACGCGAACGTGATACAAATAAACAAGGAAATACAAATGAAAGAAAGTTATCGTCTGGAAGTCGGTTTGCCAAACGGCTGACTGCTCTTTTACATACCACACGAAGAAGAAAAGAAGACAAATTTATTGTGAACTAGTGACCTGGAGACCTGTTTCCCGCCCGCCCGTCGTCACTTCATAACGAACGCTGTTATATGGTAGGTAAGTTACGTCGCGTGTTTGACTGGTTAATTGCTCGCGCGTGCAGTACGGTACGGCAATAATCGATTCTGTTTCGGTCGCCTACTTAGGATACGTTCCGGTGGTGGTAGTGAAACTATACAATTATCTGGGTGGCAGTGACCAGTAGGTCGTTTGTATTTGTTTAATATACGTAGTAGTTATGTACAGTATTTAGTAATGGTGGATGATTCAGTGAGTGGGGAGGGGCACTGCCGTCCTTGACCCACTACAGGAATGGTACCGTGGTTGTTCTTTCATCAGTTCCTTTTTTCGTTTCGTACGGTAGTATCTCACGACGGAACTCCGTTATTCGGCGACCTCTAAACTATGTACCGCGCGCGCCGTCACTTTCGTGTGCCACTTACCGGCGCCTACCTACCCCGACCACATAAATGTCACTTTTACACCAAGACGTATCACGTGTTCAGTGACGCTATCTCTTCTTTATTGACAACTTGTCTGCGTACTTTAGAATACTTCATTAATATCTTACGAACGTAAGAAAACCACACATATATATATATATATATATATATATATATATTATCTACGACAAAACAGTAATTAAGATGCAGACAAAGTGGGAGGTCCCCAAACGGATAAGACAGAAACTCAGCTGGTTAAACTACCTTCTAAACCAGTGGTTTCCAAACTTTTCACCCGCGGTCCACCCCAAATAATTAAAAATTTCACGGACCCGTGTGAGTTATGAAATAAAACAAACAGTAAATGTAATACAATCTTATATTTTAATTAAAATGTATTAAAATCACAATTTTAAATGTCTTAACTTGCAAAATTATAATATTAATTATATCAAACATAGTTTAATGTGAACAATGACGCTGCTTTTGAACACTTAGCTCTGCAATATTAGGTTTAATGTCTGATAATTTCAATATTAAGTCACTCTCGACATCAAGTCTATTTCTTAACTTTGCCAACCTCGTCTCTATCTTTCCAGCCACACGTGTCGAAATCCAGCTACTTAGGCGTAAAACCAGCTTCACGGAAAAACGTTTTGCTGAGATACAGTGCTTATACGTGGACTAAAACAGCGCGATCAGTTCTGCGTTGATGCGGCGCTCTAGTCAGTTCGACTGACAAACAGATCTGCTATACGACATGACTTGAAGACATTTTTAAATCCATTAGTTTGCAATTACTATTACAATTACAATTAGTTCGAACAAAAACAAAGTAGGAATCTTCTATTAATTGTTTTAAGATTCTAAAATTTACATGTTAGAGCATAAAAAATCTGAGAAAATTACGGTATATTCTATTTTTTCTTAAAAGTGTCCGCGGACCCCCTGAAACATTGTCGCGGATCCCACTTAGGGAACCACTGTTCTAAACTGATGATGCGTTTTACGTCTAACAAAGTCTTTTCCCTTGCGGTCGCCAGCGTTTCACATTATAGCCCACCCACTACCAACTTTGCATTCTTTCCCCGTCCACTAGACAAGTTTCCGCATGGCTTTCTCCTTCGGGCGTGGTTCCATTGGTTGTCGTTATCCATTCTCATTAAATGACAGCCTATTAAAGTGCTTTCCTCTTCAGCATCTCGACGACCGCAATTGTTTCGTGATAGTCATATTACTAATTCGGACTCTCCTAGTTCTTCTATTTGATCTCATCAGAAACATCATCTGCAGTCTGGTTGTACATATCGTATTGTCAAACACGGTTAGGTTTCTTCGTCTACATATTAACGTACGTGCAAAAACTGTCTTGTAGACCAGTATCTCGATTTCTCACGACAATAACTTTGCAGGTCTGCCTCCTGTCAACATTGTTGGTTTGCCTCCTGTGAACAGCATAAATGTGATAAACGTTACACAATCACGATAACGTCATACGAAATCAAATCTTTGGTATAATAACAATAATGGCGCAAGTACAACACGTTAATATACTAGCAAAGCAGTGTGGCCAGCACTATGTTCTGCCGCCCATTATTACGCCATATCGTTATCCCAGGTACTTACGCCCCAGTCTGATGACGTACGGGTTTTAATAAACGCCTCCTCACGTTATGATGGTGCCAGCAATGTAACTCGGGTGACAAAGCGCCAGGATCTTATAATGTCTTTAGGTATTACAACAACAGATAAAGTAGCGAATGTTCAGAATTTTTTTTACCATAACACAGGGGCGGATTAACCATTAGGCTGACTAGGCTGTAGCCTAGGGCGCGGCACTTTAAGGGGCGCAAAAGTTTAGCTAAAAAATACTAAAATTTTACAGCTAAATGTAAAATTGGTAATAAATTACAAGGATAAAAATTTCAGTTCATTTTGAACACAGGCGCCTGTTTAAGAGAAATTATGGTAAAACTGTACATACATAATAGAAGTGCTTTCCAAACTGTTTTCTCCGGTTATGAGTCATCGGCGGCCGGGGCTCATAGAACTATGCCGGCGCCCGACTTTCGTGGAATTGCCGACCACGTTATCTATTCCATCCACTTCCACCCCATTCCTTCACCTTCCCCTCCATCCCTTTTCATTGCAGACAAGTTCAGTATCGCTCATATTTGCGCATTAAAAACAAACATTTTGGTTATGGTTATGTCGATGTCGTTATGTCGTAGTCACGGTCGTATATACAGGTCTGGAAACTCTCGTGGTGGGGGGAGGGTCGCTTATGAAGTCCAAAAATGTTTTATTTATTACCCGCTGGAGGTAGTAAGTATTTAGTAATATTCGATGTAGAAGGCTTTTGTAGTGCGCATGCGTTAGGTATATCAACAAACGAGTGTAACAAAGACAAATTTGCGCCAGGATAAACTGACCAGTGTAGCTTTCTTGTTCATTGAAAGTGACTTTCTGCAAGGACTTGATTTCAGTTAGGTGATTAAGACGTTTGCTCAATCTAAAGCGAGAAAAAAGAATCTAGCTTGACCTTTACACGAGCCTTAACAAATCCACAAGATATTTTAACTGATTGTCTTCTTTGTGTAAATGATGTTAAATGTACCCTTAATAAAACTGTTATAATTCTGTAACAACTTAGTTAATTTGTTCCTTATAAAAGCCATGCAAACTACAAATGGTTGAAGGCGTAACTCTAAAACAATCTCTGAAAAGTAGCCTCAGTTTTCAATTCTTGAGACTATTTCCAAAAATAGATAAGATATTTGAACTATTCCTAACTAAGAAATATATTGTAGTGTGTTTAAAGCTTCATTATGAGAAGTGAGTAGCCTTCATTAAAGAGTAGCATATGGGAAGTGAGGGGGCGCTAAAATATAATTAGCCTAGGGCGCCAAGACACTTAATCCGGCCCTGCATATACATCTAATACGATCTTAAGAACACCCTTAAATAATAACTAAATTTATCAAATAATACTTAAAATGAACAAAAAACATGTTTACTAACGTAGCCCATTGGCCCAGGTCTCTCAATTCTCAATAACAAAACAATTATTTACTACTAAAACAACCAACATAATACACGATTGATCAAACTAAATCATAGAATGTATGCGGTTTGAGGTCGGATCGTCTCCACATTAGCATGTTGATGAAGTCTCGCGTTTCACTCGGTAAACTCCACAATAATATCGTCCAGTTATTAATAAGTGCCGGATTTAAGATTTTTGAGGCCCTAGGCCAAGTTTTCTGAGCCCCCCCCCCCCGGCTGTGACTATGAAGTATTATATGTACTGCAGAAGTAATTTGATGTCAGAATAACACTATCAAATTTAATACCAGTAGGCTACTATAAAAAAACCTGCTTTCATTTAGCAAACTTTTTCAAAATATTAAGCACCATGCAAAAGAATTGAGCAATTAATTTATTTTTTAAGTAGAGTAACTTAACTAAGCTTATTCAGAAATTTAACATAAAAAATTTCTTTTTTATTGTCTAGGTATAACACATTAATTTTTTTTTATTATTTTTATAAAACAAAAAAAAATAGGACTAGATTTTTTATTCTTTGACTAAAATACAACGAGCTAATGGTAAACTAATATTCAGTAACTATGTAGCTTAATGGAATTAATGTCGAGGAAAGCATAGTCTACACAAAATTCGCATGCACAGGTTAGTTTTCAAGGATGCCAACGTCTATAAGCGCTTAATATTTAAATAAGAACTGTCTTCCATTTGTATTATTAACAACAATTGATCATTTAATTTCAAAAAATCATACTTACATAAATCAAAGTGCCTCCTATTTTTATAAAAATACTTATGTAAAAAAAATATCTGTAGCTTGCGGCCCCCTCTGAGCCCGGGGCTGCGGCCTAGTCGTAAATCCAGGACTGATATCGTCTATCATCTTCACGTTGGGATCGTTGTAGACATCACGATTTCGTGAAATTCACAGTGACTCGAACAGACTGTTATACGAAGAATCTTCTATCGCATTTGTACGTTTCTCTACAGGAGTTACTAGCACAACACAAGTTACATCACATGGGTCTGATACTTTGGTTGTAAAAGAAGCACAGTACATCTAAGATGTCCTACCGGTATCGTCTGTGTGTTTTATCCGCTATACTTTCGTTTTCATAGGAATGTTCCAGTTTAAATTGGGATTTAAATTTATTCCAAGATACTTGCCGATGTAGTATGCGGAACTTGAACACTTTTTAGATACACAGAGTGACAATCAGAGAGTAACAGAATCTTAGAGCGATAGGATGATCATAGAGTGGCGTACATTCGTTTCGTCTTACAGCAAGTCGAGAATAAAATCAGTACTCGACTTGCACCGATGTCTGTTAATCGAATGCTTGAAGTATGGATACCAAACATACTTATTCAAGTACTGTTCATACATACAAACGGATAAACATACGTGCGCGCACAGACGCACTCGTATACAACTGTAATCGTAAAGTATACGCTTGAATCTGGTTACTACATGTCAGAGCATATTTTAAGGAATTTGCACTAGGCGGGACTAAACCAACCAATGTATATATATGATTCTTATATAATACTGAAATTTATGTAATTTGAATGTAACTTGACCGTGATCATGTCCATTCTTTACTCGTGAAATTAACTGTAAAAATAGACACAAATGCTTTAGACATTAGGAAAATTAAAAAAAACACCACAAACACTCATATGGATACATTATAACTAATTATGTAATATTCAATAAGTAAATTAGAGTGTGATGTGCACATTACTACTACATGGAGACCTGTTACAAATTCAAAGCCTTTATCACTGGTCTACTTAAAAATATATAAAGTACTGTAAATAGGTGCGCGCGCACTCGTGTACACACACACACACACACACACACACACACACACACACACACACACACACACACACACACACACACACACACACACACACAGGCTGAGATTGGCAAAAGCTTAAACACTATAAGTTTGTTTAATTTTAAGTAATTTTAAAAAAATGAAAAATGCATGAACATTCATATTAAATTGCTTCCCAACTAAATAAGTTAGTTAAGAAATATGAAGGAAAAGTATGCTAGTAACAAAATATTTCCTTAATTCACATCAAAGGTACAGACTTAAAAAATAGAGCTGATTTCTCCCCTTTTTTCCCACTTTTCAGCACCGGCACTAATACCTGTCACTATTTACGAAAACTCATTAGTGCCGCCTAGTTTAATGTTTAAAATATGCTCTGCTACATGTAAATGTTTAATGGCCTTGATAAAGGAAAAGGGATAACAGATGTTAATCTCTCTATTCAAGTAGATCCGGCTGCGAGGACAGTCTCTCGCTCCGCTCTTGTACTGTCACAGCGTATAATGGCGTACCCTCCACCCACGATTATTACACCTGGTGAAAGGTGAAATCGGGAACAGCTCTCCGTAGTCATCCGTCGACTACTACGTAACGGATACAAACGGCCGTGACTAGCTAGCTAGCTAAGCTAACCGTTAGCCTGCCTAACTCTCGACTACGTCGCTCGCTCACTGTCATCCTATTTGTTACTGTCATATGATGAACCGATTAACAAAGTCATCATCACTAGAAATTCTTCACGCTTAGGAAATTTCTCTTGTTCAGGCCGCACGTCTTTCGTCATCCTAAGTCATTTCTCCCATGCAATTTATAACTATAGGTAAAATGCAGGAAATCCTATTATTTTACATTACAGTATTTGTAAACGGGTTTCCCGTTTATACGACTTCAAAGCTAAGAAGCGACAACACGGTGTTATTTACTATACCGTTCCGGACAACGTCGCCATAAATAATAAAACAAACACAACATTTCAGCCAATAACAATCTGTGGTCGTCTTCGGGTGAATTAACACGACAAAATAAAATAATAAATGTTTTGAAATAAATAAAATAATGAGTCTACCTATCAAAAGTAAAGGCATCGTCTAAAAATTTACATAAAATAATTAAAATAACAAATCAAAGTATGTATGCGGTTTTTTACAGAATTCGCACGTTCGAAGTGAAACTTCTTTTCTTTCTGACATTACGACTTAAATGTAGTAGGTGCGTTTTTTTCATAATTGAAAGGTGGACGCAGAATGCAATTGATTTTTAAAATTTAAAACGCCGAAGCCGCCGTTACACGTTAGAGATTTAACTGTGCCTAACCTTCTCCGGCTAATCCCTTTCGCATTTCTATACGTTTGTGGTCGTTCCGTATAATGGCGTTTGTGTTTTGGGTAATTTGTTCGTTTAAAAGTTCTGTCGCGTACGATATTCGGGGGGCTCGTCCCACAAGAACCTTTGGAATTTCTTTATCCATCCAATGTTTAGCCTACTCTGATTCGAATTTTTGCATTTACTTGAATTAGACAGGTTTTTTAGACTTGAATCAAGACTTACTTGAATCAGGTACATCGTTTTAAGACAGGTTCATTTATATCAGTTAACGACACAAACACGTTTGGGAACTGTCACTGCAACATTTTACCGGTGCACTACGTCCGTCTTGAGACGTATTAGATAAACAAGACTGTTTCTCGATATTTTTATTACAATTATCGTTTTTGCTTTACGTTAATTAAATCTTAGCGGCTCGTTTTTTGTAAGTCTTACAATTATTCTGGTCAAACCAATATAAAATGTGTAATTCATGTTTGTTTACATTCCTTTTGTTGTTGCATAGTAATATTTTCTGGTGCTTCCCAATAACTGTACATTTTCGATGTTTTAAATAGGGCCTACGTGATAGTCACGCGGTGAAGAGTGTATTCTAACTAATGATTGTATTGATGAACGCAATGAGAAAATACGTTATGTTTTAATGCGTGAGAGTAAGGAAGAATGTTTTGGGTATTTTTAGTTTATTGTTACAACAAAAAATATCGGTATGGAGAACCATAGATGACTTCCATGTTCTAAGATTTATATTTAAAATCATTTTCGAAATGAAATATTTCCACAGGAACTACTTCTTTCTTCAGCCTTAACAACAGTACTAACGTATACCACCTCACGTTAGCGCACTCGATTTTCACTGATGATGGCAGTTGATGGCGCTGCCGAAACGTCTGGTTTTGCAGAAAACGTTGGACCACGCCCAAACAGCCCGGGAAGGAATTTTAACAACAAACTACTTCTTTGTTGCCGATAACGTAGTACACATATAAAAAATTATCCCCTCCCCTTCCAACTACAATTTTCATTTATAGAATATTACCCCCTCCCACTTCAACTACCCTTTTTATTTATAGATATTTCATCTACCTTTCTACATCAATAGGCCTTGAGTCCTCCACAACTCGGGCACATATACAAAAAATTATTTGATTCTGTTTGAATTTGCGGCAGTTATCGTTTGCTATATAAAAAATTCCACACACACACACACACACATTTCGAAAAATGATTTTTCTTCATGTTTTGCAGGTAGTACAATCAGAATCTGCCCTTACCTCGAACACGATTTTTTTTCGCCATCACCATACTTCCATTTTCTTATGGAACAAAGGAAGTAAAAACACGTCGAAGTAAGGCGGGGTGTGGCCCTTGCCTATTACTGTACATATATCCCTTTTTCTGGCAGAACTCGTTTTCCACTAATCCTTCTACCACACTCATACTCGTTTTCCTTTTTTCACTAATACTCTGTGTTTGGCAGATCACTGGAAAAGGAACCAACACCAGCTATAAGCAATTTTATATAAACATTAAAAGTCATGTTTTTATTCCTTTAAACAGTAAACTAAAAACCAAAAACCATTATTACCTAACCTCATATAGCAGAACATTACGTATTTTCACTTTACATTAGGGGGATTATAGCTTGAAAATTGGCAATTTTTCGGAAAAAATTACACTTTTTTTAAATTTTATTTTTGGATTCTACATTTCCCTCATGCGACTAACATTATCCTTCAGACTTCTGATACTCATAGCTTTCCACCAATCCAGTTGTTTACGCCCTAGTGCCTCTTAAATACGGCTAAAATAATTAGACATGAAACGGGTGTCTGGTTGCGCTATGTCAAAAGATCTCATTGCGCATGCATACCTTTGATGCGTTGATTTCGGGCCAATTATTTTGTATTCATAACAGCGACAATGATGATGTATCACATGGTTGTGTGTCGTGGTTGGTCACTTCACAACTCACTTCCTGCACTGCTTTCCCTGGCACGATCTACGCGAACCGTTTCATGCCATACCATTTCTCTGTACATGATGTTTTCATGCCCTAAATAATAGACGATAATACTCGTTCATTAATAATTGTGGAAGATCATTTTTGTACCATCCGAATGGCTTACAAGAGGTAAGTTGCCATGCTTAAGCCATACAAGAAAGTAGTGTGGCCAGCATTACGGCTCGGCCGCCTATCGTTACCCTACTTGTTACCTAGGTACTCGTTTCCAGAGGTTTAGTCGATCTGGCAGAAAACGTGTTTGTCATAAATAATTTTTTTTTAAGTCTGCTACACAATTTTATCGAATTAAAGAAAATGGCCCGGAAGGAGAAGCAGAATAAATTCTGCACGGTGATAAGTGTACTGACATTATAGCACGGTTAAGGATTGCTTTCAAGTAATAAGACGGGCGTAGGCCTATTAAAGTAGAGCTTTGCAGAAATAAAATAGCTTTGGGCAATACAAGACGTCGATGATATACGAGCACCTTCAGAAGGTGATTAGCATTAGAAGCGCGGATTAAGGCAATCAAATTATGCGCACACAAACGACAGACTATGGAAAAAGGAATGTACGTCATCGACAGAGACACGCACGACTTCACACAACTGGTAAGACAGACGAGGACGAAGATTTTTTTCAGACAAGCAAATCTTTCTCTCTCTCGTAAAATCTTGCTGTTTTCGTTAAACAACACCGTTTTTCCGTTTAACACACGTCATTTCATTTCTCTTAGAATCAAACGTTTCGCAGATGAAAGCACGCACGCATGAGCCACTGAGGATCGCTCATCGTAGTAGGAGCAAAACGTTGGCTTTAAAAGTAATAAAACAACCTGTGTTTAACCTAAAAACGACGTTGTTATAAACAAATACAGTAGACAACATTTACCACGAAATATGGCTCAAGTCCCGATCGTTGCCTCTATTTCACAATTACAGTTTGTACGGTTAACACGAAATATGGCTCAGGTCCCGATCGTTGCCTCTGTTTTACAATTACAGTTTGTACGGTTAACACGAAGTATGGCTCAGGTCCCGATCGTTGCCTCTATTTCACAATTTCAGTTTGTATGGTTAACAAGAAATACGGCTCATGTCCCGATCGTTGCCTCTATATCACAATTTCAGTTTGTACGGTTAAAACGAAATATGGCTCAGGTCCCGATCGTTGCCTCTATTTCACAATTTCAGTTTGTATGGTTAACACGAAATATGGCTCAGGTCCCGATCGTTTTCTCTGTTTTACAATTTCAGTTTGTACGGTTAACACGAAATATGGCTCAGGTCCCGATCGTTGACTCTATTTTACAATTACAGTTTGTACGGTTCCGATCGTTGCCTCTATTTCACAATTACAGTTTGTACGGTTAACACGAAATATGGCTCAGGTCCCGATCGTTGCCTCTATTTCACAATTACAGTTTGTACGGTTAAAACGAAATATGGCTCAGGTCCCGATCGTTGCCTCTATTTCACAATTACAGTTTGTACGGTTAAAACGAAATATGGCTCAGGTCCCGGTCGTTGCTTCTATTTCACAATTACAGTTTGTACGGTTAACACGAAATATGGCTCAGGTACCGATCGTTGCCTCTATTTCACAATTACAGTTTGTATGGTTAACACGAAATATGGCTCAGGTCCCGATCGTTGCCTCTATTTTACAATTACAGTTTGTACGGTTCCGATCGTTGCCTTTATTTCACAATTACAGTTTGTACGGTTAACACGAAACATGGCTCAGGTCCCGATCGTTGCCTCTATTTTACAATTACAGTTAGTACGGTTAACACGAAATATGGCTCAGGTTCCGATCGTTGCCTCTGTTTTACAATTACAGTTTGTACGGTTAACACGAAGTATGGCTCAGGTCCCGATCGTTGCCTCTATTTCACAATTTCAGTTTGTATGGTTAACAAGAAATACGGCTCAGGTCCCGATCGTTGCCTCTATTTCACAATTACAGTTTGTACGGTTAAAACGAAATATGGCTCAGGTCCCGATCGATGCCTCTATTTCACAATTTCAGTTTGTATGGTTAACACGAAATATGGCTCAAGTCCCGATCGTTGTCTCTGTTTTACAATTTCAGTTTGTACGGTTAACACGAAATATGGCTCAGGTCCCGATCGTTGCCTCTATTTTACAATTACAGTTTGTACGGTTCCGATCGTTGCCTCTATTTCACAATTACAGTTTGTACGGTTAACACGAAATATGGATCACGTCCCGATCGTTGCCTCTATTTCACAATTACAGTTTGTACGGTTAAAACGAAATATGGCTCAGGTCCCGATCGTTGCCTCTACTTCACAATTACAGTTTGTACGGTTAACACGAAATATGGCTCAGGTCCCGATCGTTGCCTCTGTTTTACAATTACAGTTTGTACGGTTAACACGAAGTATGGCTCAGGTCCCGATCGTTGCCTCTATTTCACAATTTCAGTTTGTATGGTTAACAAGAAATACGGCTCATGTCCCGATCGTTGCCTCTATATCACAATTTCAGTTTGTACGGTTAAAACGAAATATGGCTCAGGTCCCGATCGTTGCCTCTATTTCACAATTTCAGTTTGTATGGTTAACACGAAATATGGCTCAGGTCCCGATCGTTTTCTCTGTTTTACAATTTCAGTTTGTACGGTTAACACGAAATATGGCTCAGGTCCCGATCGTTGACTCTATTTTACAATTACAGTTTGTACGGTTCCGATCGTTGCCTCTATTTCACAATTACAGTTTGTACGGTTAACACGAAATATGGCTCAGGTCCCGATCGTTGCCTCTATTTCACAATTACAGTTTGTACGGTTAAAACGAAATATGGCTCAGGTCCCGATCGTTGCCTCTATTTCACAATTACAGTTTGTACGGTTAAAACGAAATATGGCTCAGGTCCCGGTCGTTGCTTCTATTTCACAATTACAGTTTGTACGGTTAACACGAAATATGGCTCAGGTACCGATCGTTGCCTCTATTTCACAATTACAGTTTGTATGGTTAACACGAAATATGGCTCAGGTCCCGATCGTTGCCTCTATTTTACAATTACAGTTTGTACGGTTCCGATCGTTGCCTTTATTTCACAATTACAGTTTGTACGGTTAACACGAAACATGGCTCAGGTCCCGATCGTTGCCTCTATTTTACAATTACAGTTAGTACGGTTAACACGAAATATGGCTCAGGTTCCGATCGTTGCCTCTGTTTTACAATTACAGTTTGTACGGTTAACACGAAGTATGGCTCAGGTCCCGATCGTTGCCTCTATTTCACAATTTCAGTTTGTATGGTTAACAAGAAATACGGCTCAGGTCCCGATCGTTGCCTCTATTTCACAATTACAGTTTGTACGGTTAAAACGAAATATGGCTCAGGTCCCGATCGATGCCTCTATTTCACAATTTCAGTTTGTATGGTTAACACGAAATATGGCTCAAGTCCCGATCGTTGTCTCTGTTTTACAATTTCAGTTTGTACGGTTAACACGAAATATGGCTCAGGTCCCGATCGTTGCCTCTATTTTACAATTACAGTTTGTACGGTTCCGATCGTTGCCTCTATTTCACAATTACAGTTTGTACGGTTAACACGAAATATGGATCACGTCCCGATCGTTGCCTCTATTTCACAATTACAGTTTGTACGGTTAAAACGAAATATGGCTCAGGTCCCGATCGTTGCCTCTACTTCACAATTACAGTTTGTACGGTTAACACGAAATATGGCTCAGGTCCCGGTCGTTGCCTCTATTTCACAATTACAGTTTGTACGGTTAACACGAAATATGGCTCAGGTACCGATCGTTGCCTCTATTTCACAATTACAGTTTGTATGGTTAACACGAAATATGGCTCAGGTCCCGATCGTTGCCTCTATTTTACAATTACAGTTTGTACGGTTCCGATCGTTGCCTCTATTTCACAATTACAGTTTGTACGGTTAACACGAAATATGGCTCAGGTCCCGGTCGTTGCTTCTATTTCACAATTACAGTTTGTACGGTTAACACGAAATATGGCTCAGGTTCCGATCGTTGCCTCTATTTTACAATTTCAGTTTGCACGGTTAACACGAAATATGGCTCAGGTCCCGATCGTTGCCTCTATTTTACAATTACAGTTTGTACGGTTAACACGAAATATGGCTCAGATCCCGATCGTTGCCTCTATTTTACAATTTCAGTTTGTACGGTTAACACGAAATATGGCTCAGGTCCCGATCGCTGCCTCTATTTTACAATTACAGTTTGTACGGTTAACACGAAATACGGCTCAGGTCCCGATCGTTGCCTCTATTTCACAATTACAGTTTGTACGGTTAACACGAAATATGGCTCAGGTCCCGATCGTTGCCTCTATTTTACAATTACAGTTTGTACGGTTCCGAGCGTTGCCTGTATTTCACAATTACAGTTTGTACGGTTAACACGAAATATGGCTCAGGTCCCGATCGTTGCCTCTATTTCACAATTACAGTTTGTACGGTTAAAACGAAATATGGCTCAGGTCCCGAACGTTGCCTCTATTTTACAATTACAGTTTGTACGGTTAACACGAAATATGGCTCAGGTCCCGGTCGTTTCCTCTATTTCACAATTACAGTTTGTACGGTTAACACGAAATATGGCTCAGGTACCGATCGTTGCCTCTATTTCACAATTACAGTTTGTACGATTAACACGAAATATGGCTCAGGTCCCGGCCGTTGCCTCTATTTCACAATTACAGTTTGTACGGTTAACACGAAATATGGCTCAGGTTCCGATCGTTGCCTCTATTTTACAATTTCAGTTTGTACGGTTAACACGAAATACGGCTCAGGTCCCGATCGTTGCCTCTATTTTACAATTACAGTTTGTACGGTTAACACGAAATGCGGCTCACGTCCCGATCGTTGCCTCTATTTTACAATTTCAGTTTGTAGGGTTAACAGGAAATATGGCTCAGGTCCCGATCGTTGCCTCTATTTCACAATTACAGTCTGTACGGTTAACACGAAATATGGCTCAGGTACCGATCGTTGCCTCTATTTCACAATTACAGTTTGTATGGTTAACACGAAATATGGCTCAGGTCCCGATCGTTGCCTCTATTTTACAATTACATTTTGTACGGTTCCGATCGTTGCCTCTATTTCACAATTACAGTTTGTACGGTTAACACGAAATATGGCTCAGGTCCCGATCGTTGCCTCTATTTTAGAATTACAGTTTGTACGGTTAACATGAAATATGGCTCAGGTACCGATCGTTGCCTCTATTTCACAATTACAGTTTGTACGGTTAACACGAAATATGGCTCAGGTACCGATCGTTGCCACTATTTCACAATTACAGTTTGTACGGTTAAGACGAAATATGGCTCAGGTTCCGATCGTTGCCTCTGTTTTACAATTTCAGTTTGTACGGTTAACACGAAATATGGCTCAGGTCCCGATCGTTGCCTCTATTTTACAATTACAGTTTGTACGGTTCCGATCGTTGCCTCTATTTCACAATTACAGTTTGTACGGTTAACACGAAATATGGCTCAGTTCCCGATCGTTGCCTCTATTTCACAATTACAGTTTGTACGGTTAACACGAAATATGGCTCAGGTCCCGGTCGTTTCCTCTATTTCACAATTACAGTTTGTACGGTTAACACGAAATATGGCTCAGGTACCGATCGTTGCCTCTATTTCACAATTACAGTTTGTACGGTTAACACGAAATATGGCTCAGGTCCCGGTCGTTGCCTCTATTTCACAATTACAGTTTGTACGGTTAACACGAAATATGGCTCAGGTTCCGATCGTTGCCTCTATTTTACAATTACAGTTTGTACGGTTACCACGAAATATGGCTCAGGTCCCGATCGTTGCCTCTATTTCACAATTACAGTTTGTACGGTTAACACGAAATATGGCTCAGGTCCCGGTCGTTGCCTCTATTTCACAATTACAGTTTGTACGGTTAACACGAAATATGGCTCAGGTTCCGATCGTTGCCTCTATTTTACAATTACAGTTTGTACGGTTAACACGAAATATGGCTCAGGTCCCGACCGTTGCCTCTATTTCACAATTACAGTTTGTACGGTTAACACGAAATATGGCTCAGGTCCCGATCGTTGCCTCTATTTCACAATTTCAGTTTGTATGGTTAACACTAAATATGGCTCAGTTCCCGATCGTTGCCTCTATTTTACAATTACAGTTTGTACGGTTCCGATCGTTGCCTCTATTTCACAATTACAGTTGGTACGGTTCCGATCGTTACCTCTATTTCACAATTACAGTTTGTACGGTTAACACGAAATATGGCTCAGGTCCCGATCGCTGCCTCTATTTTACAATTACAGTTTGTACGGTTCCGATCGTTGCCTCTATTTCACAGTTTCAGTTTGTACGGTTAACACGAAATATGGCTCAGGTCCCGATCGCTGCCTCTATTTTACAATTACAGTTTGTACGGTTCCGATCGTTGCCTCTATTTCACAATTACAGTTTGTACGGTTCCGATCGTTACCTCTATTTTAGAATTACAGTTTGTACGGTTAACACGAAATATGGCTCAGGTCCCAATCGTTGCCTCTATTTTACAATTACAGTTTGTATGGTTCCGATCGTTACCTCTATTTTACTATTACAGTTTATACGGTTAACACGATAGTTTTACCTACAAAATATCGGTTATCACGAAAAAGTTTTGTTAAAAATAATTTTTTTGCTGGTTTTCAATAGCTGCATAATAAATAAATCCATACATGCACGTCCCGAAACAGTGCAATTTAAAAACTATGTAAGTGATGAGACTGTCGACGAACTGGACGGGGAAAATTTACGGGTTCTTACCACCATCGATATGCTCTCGTTGCTGAGCCGTATTCGTCGATATTTAGCAGCCAACTCGGAAGATGAAATGTTTGACCACATTGATAGATTAGGATAATCTGTTGAAAATAAAGTAGTGGAGAATCGTGTGCAAAAGAAAATTACGGACTATTTTATAAAGAATTGGATATTGTCGCTTTAGCGACTTTTAAGACATACCTACTTACTTACTTAATCCTTAGCTTTTCTACCTTTCGGTGTAAAGCTATTTAAGACATACTACATAACTAAAATCTAAATCGCAAGACTAAATTAAGAACAGCTCTAGTGCGTGTATACTAAATTTTAAGAAAAATTAACTATATTTTTTCCAAAAATTAACCAGAAATTATCCAGGAGGATACATAAAACGTTTACATATAAATACCTTCTAAATATCGTTTATTACTCTATTTTATTACTCAATACAGTAAGTAATCTATACAGTGATTGTTCATTTATCTCACATTGTTCCAATTTTGCCCGTTTAACACGAAAAACCCTGGTCCCCGTTATTTCGCGTTAAACGTTTTCAACTGTATTTGTCTTTTTTCGTTTATTTTACGTCACCTTCGTCATCTTCATTATTTTAATCACGTTAACATTCCACAAATTAATAAATTCTAAGCAAAACATCACTAATGGATTATTTTAATGTCAGGAACAGTCGGTTTTCAATAGGACAGTACGGTTTTTCTATCGGGTTCCAGCGGAGTGACAAAGACTTTTGTACAAATTCGGAAATTTTTTGCAACTGTGCGAAAGGTTGCGGTGGTAATTGCTTAAAATTGGCTTAAAATCTTCCACAGTCTGTGGGCACTGTCATGGTCAGTCTTGTTTTAATGCCGCATCACGTGAAACATTTTTGATACTGATGCATCTGTTTTGGACACGGACAATGATGTTAATCCAACAGATATTTTATCCTCAAACTTGACAGAATTAGAAGAAAATGACGACGAGCTTGAGCCAAACATTGATGACTTTCAGGACATGCACGATGAAGACGAAAGCAAAAATTAATTAATAATATTAATTAATTTATTACTTATTATTAATCCACTAAAATTTGTTTTTAATTATTAATGTCATAACCCTGCATAACATGGATTAGCCTACTGGGGAAACCATATTAAAAAAAACCCCTTGCATTCTACCTCGAAGGTGGTGCGGAAATGAATGCATTGAGCGGCTTTGATATTTTCTCTGCGTCATTTCGCGGAAACGGCTAGCTTTACGTAAAACCGCATAGGACCTTTTTTATAGAGAATAGTGAGATCTACAATTTTGATGTACACCTCTATTGTCCTTCGACCAATAGGAAGCGAGATATTGGCAAAAAAACATTTTTGTGACCTTTGACCTTTAATAACTCGAAGGCGCGTACACGACTGGCATTGTGACTTTTCACACGTTATTCAGAACGTCGAAATAAAGCTGTATACAAAAATCGAGATCAGTAGGATTTTTTGGGCAGTTTTTTCCTTAAATCACTGGGCTAAATGCTCAAACAAACTGAAGAGTTAGACTTGACGACACTACAAGTTTCAAATTTCTCCGTCAGGAACGAGACTGTTGTGTGACACTCGTTTTAGCAGCACGTTCCTGTAACATGATCTGCACATGCCATTATTGTATTTTTTATTTGTACTACAACCAGCATATCGTATATGAACATTTGTGTTGTATTGTGTATTTTGCTTTTTATTTATGAGCATACAATTAAAGGCGATCAACTGTTTTTGTAATGCAATGTATATTGTAATATAATTGTCTGCTTCAATGTATAATTCAATAAAGCGCTAAAAACGTTGATCAGCACAGTCACATTTTCAGGCTAAGCAACACTGAAAACTGGAGACACTGGTTACAGCGAGTAGGAACAAAACTTTATAGGGGGTGCGTCACCACTGCTTCAGGGCATAGTATCCAACCTGAGCTGCAGAACTCGCTCACTATTTTGAACGAAGTACATTTATCGTTACATAAATTTAAATATTAGATAATTTTTCAATAACGTGGAAAATTATAAAAATCTCGATTACTATTTCTTTAGTACTATAACAATTGCAGAGCATACAATCGTACACTGAAAATTCAAAACATTCGCGTTTGGGTACAATTACTTTTAGTTTGACACGCTGCTGGATTTTCACAATTTTTTTCAAATATTTGATTTTTTGGGAGACCGTGGTATCCAAAAATTTTGAAATATACAAAACGTAACACTACATTAAGATGTTCGTTAAAATTATCATACATTTGATACTGCACATGAAAATTTGCGATTTTATCAAAATTTTCACCCACGTTTTGGGTCCTGCAGATTGTGGTTAAAATTCCATTTAATTTGATACCCCACATGGGCTCCAGCAATTTTTTCGCAATTTTGACCCCCTCGTCTTTTGGCTCTTGCCCCCTATTTTTGGGAGGATCAACTTTAAAAACGATATGGTTCTTTCGGGCAAAAGTATGGGTACACATGCCACGTTCTATAAAAATCGGTTGATGGGTTCAAAAGTTATCATGAGACATATCCCAAACAGGAGACAGACAGACAGACAAATACCAAACGGTCGAATTAAAAGTGAGAACTCGCTTCGGACGTTCAACTAAACTTGAATCTTCTTTTCCTTCCTTTTCTCTTTTTATAGGACATACCACCTGCTGTCTTAAACCACCAGCTTCAAAGCATTCGCGACATCTCTTCTGACGTCTTGCAAATGAAGACGATTTTTTTTACTATCTCCAAGATACCACAGATGAAGTGGACCCGGTAAAAATGATAATTATCCTCGAAGCTTTAACGGTAGAGCAGATAATGACATAATGGTGAGAGTAATACAAAATTTAATGAACAGATTAAAAACGACCATGAATTAAACTTGAGTAAACGTTAACACTGTTAATATAATAACCGATATAGGCTATACTATTAGTTTGTGATATTAACAGATGACTAACTTTAATATATAACGTTAATTAAATACATAACGTATAATATTATAATCTTATTATACAGTATTAACAGAATTCAACATAATAACATATATATAAAATAATCGAATCGTAATATATATTATAATACCAATATGTCATACTAACAGACGAGTTTCTAATTACTAAAAATTATGCGCATTTCGTCACATTGTACACCTGTAAATGACAATGTGTTTTAATCAGAAGCACAATCACGCGCGCGCATATACAAACAGCCGTGCATTCGTGGATACGTATATACCAAACGTGGTAAACGCGTGTCGCAATTTGATATGAAATATTAAAAACCGAATTTCTCCTGCGAGTAATTTACTGTGTCCAGAAGTGTACGAACTGTGATAAAAATGAAAACGGGCGAAACTGTCGCGTGTTAACTGCTTAATTATTATTGTACTCCTCTTATCTGTTTCTGACTTAACGGCAGAACAAACGTATGGAAACGCTAAATTAAAATCTCGTAAAAATCAATTCATTCATCCGCTAACAGGCTGGTACAGTACTCTTCCAAACAAAACTGACCTCACAGTTGCAGTAACATTTTATAGTTATTTATACGTAATGTCATTATTCAAAAACAAGTTTAATCGTACGATGAGTGTGATACGTTTGATAAAATTCAAACGACAAAAATCGGCCGTTTTTAAGCGCAACACATTTTATAACCGCTTTTTTCTTACTATTCAGTGTGCGTGTCACGACATGCATAATGGTGATTACCCGAACACATCTTAATTCAGTATCAATTAACGTAATTAGAAGTGAGATATGGTCACAGAAACTGGAATCAAATGTAGAGCAGCAGAAATTCTTTGAGGCGTGAAACCCTGCAAGCCGGCTGAAAGACAAAAAATAATAACGTTCGCAACTAGTTAAATGTATACTGCGTCAAGCAGAAAATAATTCACAAAGGGAAAAAATGAAAGAAGCGCGCAAAAAGCTTGAGTAACGAAAGGCTCCCTATACGGGCTCTCAGATGCAAAGGAAAAGCAAGAAAGAAGACCACAGGAAGACCAAAGAAAAGATGGACAGATGCCTCACGACGAAATATGCAAATGCCTAAACCACATAGTGAAGATGATGATGAATTTTTAAAAT
Organism: Magicicada septendecula; assembly: GCA_034769895.1. Classification (NCBI taxonomy): domain Eukaryota; kingdom Metazoa; phylum Arthropoda; class Insecta; order Hemiptera; family Cicadidae; genus Magicicada; species Magicicada septendecula. The sequence continues at coordinate 113,372,175 of CM068370.1, forward strand.
GAGGCGTAATTACATAAACGCAGGAATTGTACGCGCATTTCAAAACAAATTATTAGCAGAACCGTGCATTAGCACTTGCCCTCAAGAGAGAACTACAAATTTCGTGGAGGGGAGGGCTACCTGAAGTGAGAGCTATCTAAGTAAAAGGGATGACACCTCTCTCACCCCCACCATAATTTCTGATAACATTGTGAATAATAGTCATCGTTACACTGATAGACATAGTACAATTCCCTTCAGCGGGAGTTCACAGTAAATTTATCACTTATGTTCCGTACATCAGTTAGTTGACTTCAGTGCTATAGGATACATAAGGTTTAGCGCAGTTCTGCGTAATATTAGGGGGCAGTTCTTACTTATACAGGCATGGAAATCACCGAAAGAAACTAGGGAAAGCCTTAATATAACAAGGGTGCCGTTGTATAACTGATAGGGTTAACAAAGAAAACGTGACTTCGTAGCGATATGTGAACTATAAACAACTGAAATGTAAAAGGCGGATGCTGGATGCAAGGATAATGTACCCTGTATCCCCTTCATCGAGTCTCAGAAATATTGCTAAGTTTTACAACAAATAAAGTGGCGTAAAATATCAATAAACTTATCTTCACTAGTATTCCAGTACCTGCGGGAAAGTGCTAGTCAACATTCCAAACACGATCATAGGTTCTCATTTGTACAAAAGGACAGATTGCAACTGGATATTTTCAAATGCTTATTTATACGCGTGTATTTTCAATAAGCGTATGTGCCTGGATTACGTGAAAGAAGTAAGTGTTACAAAACCCGACCGTAAGTCTCAAATATCCTATCTTACGTCATCAAAACCCTCAAAACCCGTCTGCATTCTTTTTTACTTCCATGTTCCATAAGGAAATGGAAGTATGGTCATGGCGAAAAAAATCGTGTTCGAGACAATGGCTGATTCTGATTATACTACCCTCAAAACATGAAGAAAAGTCATTTTTCGAAAAATGTGTGCGCGTGTCTGTCTGTCTATGTGTGTCTAGGTGTAGAATTTTTTCTATGGCAAACGATAACAGCCGCAAATTAAAACAGAATCAAATAATTTTTTGCATACAGGCCTGAATTGTAGAGTACTCAAGGCCTATTGTTTTTGGTAAAGATCGGTTACGAGAAAGGGGTAGTTTACCTGCAACGTTTTATGTTTTAACAAGAGTAATTTTTTATGACAAACGATAACTGCCGTACATTCAAACAGAATCAAATAATTTTTTACACATGTGTCGGAATTGTAGAGGACTGAAGGCCTATTGATTTTGGTGAAGATCGGTTACGTGGAAAGGTGTAGTTTACCTGCAACGTTTTATGTTTTAACAAGGGTAAAGTACTTAATTTTGATAAATAAAGTATCGTGATAAGAAGATCATAATAATCCACTGTAGAAACGTAGATGAAATATCTATAAATGAAGAGGCTAGTTGAACGGGGTGGGGGTAATTTCCTATAAATGAAAATTATAGTTGAAGGGGGAAGGGATAATTTTTTATATGTGTACTACGAAGAAGTATTTTGCTGTTAAAATTCCTTCCCGGGCTGTTTGGCCGTAATCCCGTAATCCAATGTTTTCTGCAAAACCAGACGTTTCGGCAGTGCCATCGACTTCCATTATCAGTAAAAATCGAGTGCGATAACGTGAGGTGGTATAGCACACCTGGCCTATGTTAGTGACCACGCTACTGTGGTTAAGGCTGAAGCAGTAAGTAGAAAGAAGTAGTTTCTATGGAAATATTTCATTTCGAAAATGATTTTAAATATAAATCTTAGAACATGGAAGTCATGTATGGTTCTCCATACCGATATTTTCCTTGCGTTTTATATTCAATGTTAGTACACCCTCCCCCTCAACTGACACAACCCAGTGGATCACACGGCCAACACACTTGTTAGTCTTGGAGTTTTTACACATATTACAATTTTCTCTTACTATCCAGTGTGCGGTCACGACATGCACGCTGGTAATTATCCAAACACATCTTAATTCGGTGTTAATTAACGTAACGTTGACGTACAAACTTTGTGACAAGTATCTTACCTTTCCAAATTGTACGAAAAATTAAGACCGTTAATGAACACTGATTTTGATGCTTTGAGACGAGCTGCTAGAACTTCAAGGCTAGAACAGAAGACAATCATCGACTTCTGATCTGATCTGATAAGGAACTAATCTGAAAACAACTAATCTGATACGGACACGTACAAAGAATGGGAAAAGACCGACTACCAAAGAAAACAATGAGATGGGTAACTAGAGAGCACAGAACGAAAGGAAGACCCAAGAAAACTTGGATAAAGGGCATAAGAAGATCAATGAGCGATAGAGGACTAAACGACGAAAACTGCAACGACAGATACCAATGGGGATTAGGCATCGGATAGCGTCGTAGGACGTTGTGACCCCGAATTACGAATAATAATAATGAACACTGATAAAACAAAATGTTTATCCTGGAATAACAACAGGTACATGGAATTAAAAGAAATAAATAAAAAATGTCATGCGACATACTTATAGGGGTTAGCGTATCAGTAAAGGACGCGAGTTTCAACAGAAATACAAGACCGGATCTGTCATAGGAAGAAGAGTTCCTGTGATGTTTAACAGTAGTCCTACGCTGTGGAGTAAAAGTATGTCCAAACGGTGAAAATTAAATACTTATGTGACAGTGGGTATAGGAAGCACGGTCAGTAAAAAAAAGGTCGCTGCTCTTGAGACGGCTGTATTGACAAGATCATGTAGAATGTCGAGAAGAGATCGTGCTCATAATGAACGTATCACAAACTGATGACAATACCAGAAAACAGAAGACAATTTATTTGGTTCGGCCGTGTTAAACGAATGACGGACACCACACTCCTTAATTAGAGTGGGGACAGTGTTCGGAAAGTTTTCGTAGTAGGAGGCATTAATCAAGAGCAACAGAAGAACACGGATGACTGGAGGATGAGCTGACACTACAAATGGTATTAGAACGTTAGAGCGTTAGCCGACCTGTTAGGCCTACACAACACCACACGTTTCGGCCTCACCATCGGAGGCCATCTTCAGTGGAAAAAGTGTTTTGGCAGTTGTTCGCCAAATACACTCAGCACTGAGGTTCAAACTAGTTCATAGTCGAACAGCACAGTTCACAGTTTGCATCTCAGTACTGGGATTATTTGACGAACAACTGCCAAAACATTTTTCCACTGAAGATAGCCTCCGATGGTGAGGCCGAAAGGTCTGGTTTTAACGCCATGAGACGATGGCCTGACAGCCTGGCTAACGCTCGTTCTAATACCATCACCAAAACGCTAATACCATCACTAGAACGCTCGTTCTAAATGTACCACCAAGATGGTTTTCGCTTACGTGAAGTACATTTCAAGCACCACACCACTGTCAGAACAAATTCGCTGTATGGTGAAGTAGATCTACATTTGTTTTGGTTGGATATTTCTATTAGTTGGTAATGGTATGTTTCTTTTGCATTGTTGTGATTGGTTTTGGGGAACAATTTTATTTCGTGAGCGTGTCAAAAAGTTGGAGTTTCAAAAACTACGCCATGATTTGTATTATGTCACAAATAATTCCTGAAAAAAAAAATTTAAGTAAATACAAAACACGACACATAATACGCGATATACTGGAAACAATAAAAATTCACCAAAACCAATCACAATAATGCAACAACAAAAAAACATTAACAACGAAACTCAATTAAACCAAATGACTGTCAATTAGCACATTGAATGATGCTCCAAACATACCTCTAATAAGTGAAAAAAAAATCTTGCAAGTATATGTACACAGTATCAACATATAGACGTAATCCTTTCCAAAACCGTGTTTCAACCATCGATGTATACTATATGGATCGCCTGCTGACAGGCAAACTGAACGGCAGAAAACGTTTCGAACCATGTACAGCTTCCCCCTCCATCGGGGGAATAAAGCGTTTGGGGCTAAGTTAACACGTGTACTAAACGAGTCATTCAGTCAGTAACCCACATGTTTTGACACCTTACAATTATTACTTTTGGGACAGTTCTACTGAAAATTTGCGCTTATGAAGACGCATATATTATTGGATGAGTTACACTATAAATATATTTTGACATATTAAAGTTTACGGCTCACGTCTTTTATTCTTTGTTCCCCTTTTTTTCTTATCTTTATTCGTCTGGCTTCAACTTTAAATGTTCATAAATAAGTATTTATGAACGCAACAGAACTTAGCGATAAACTGAAATAATGTGTCAGAATACTGAAATCTTACAATGAAACAAATGTGTTTATTTTGGAAAAGAACTTATTAAAAACCTGCCACTTGGGAGTCATTAATTAATGTTAAAATATGACACAGCTATACCATTTAACGCAAAATATGCTCCGCTAAAGCAACAAAAGCTATTACAAAGCAGAAAAGTCAGACTTTGTACAGGTACAGTGTATAGCATACGCAGTGTTCTTGCCCACCACTGGTGCAGCGGTCGGACCGAATTCAGTGAATGCAGCACGCGATCCATATAGTATACATCGATGGTTTCAACAGATAAAGGTCGCTAGCAGCGTCACAGTTGGTGTCTACGTCATCGTCACGGAGCGCGGCTAACTCGTCACGTAAACACCGGTCGAGAAGTATCTAGAGCTAGGCACACACGGATCTACCCAATCTAGACATAGGTGAAAGCGTTTTATTTTTACGACGAAAAAGTAAACGCGCACTCGTTTTCCATAAACAACAGAATTCTTTAGACGGTAACTGCTGGCCTCGTCGCTGGTGGACCCACGCATTCACGCGGTTTTGAACAAAACTTCAACCTATTTATATCACTGATATCTCCTTTTCTACCTACTCTTGTTGACTTGTAAATTTTTTTATTGTATGGAATAAAATAAAAATTAATACAATACATATCTGAGCTGTTTGGCCGTGGTCGATTGCTTTGTTCTGTCATTGTCCAAACGTTTCGGTCACCCACCGGAGGCCTTCTTCAGTAGGAAAAAGTTTAGAAAGTGTTCGACAAAAAGGGTGGAGAGCCGATCGTACCCTTAACCGACGTAAAAGCTCCTCGGCTCTCTCTTCTTGCTACAGCTCTATGCACTGAAGACGGTCGTCGAAGGTAGGACAACCAACAACTTTAGACCACGTCCTTCAAGCCCGGCAGGACAATCCTCGGCTCTCTCTTCTTGCTACAGCTCTATGCACTGAAGATGGTCGTCGAAGGTAGGACAACCAACAACTTTAGACCACGGCCTTCAAGCCCGGCAGGACAAAATTCTAACATTGACGTCGGCCGTGAAAGCCTCAGACATCAATAAATTCTTTTATCAACGACTCTGGCCGTGATGGGCTACGTCATAAATAGAAAATAAGTTTGAAAATTAGAACAGGCTGACCAACAATAACTATCAAGTTAAAAAACAAGTTGCCTGTCTAAAATTAGTATTTACAATTTAAAATTGCTTTACTTATTTTTTGTATATCATAAAATCTCTGTCATATCTATTCACGAGAACTCAGATGGTCCACAGAGAGGTGTAGTGGAACGTCGTCGCTAATTAAATTCTTATCCAATTACATAATCAATTAATTTTATAAATTTACCGACGTAAACCGAAAAGGACATTAGCTGTAGTTCACAAGCGCGAGCGTATTCGCACATCCTTCGGCGACCTCCGATTCCCAACCTCCAACTGCTCCTACCTAACTATTACGTACGTCTTCCATACCTCCAAATCCTCCAGGAGGTCATCCTCGTCTCCTTTTTCCCCTTGGTGTCCAGTGCAGTATCTGGTTTTGGTAATCACTCCTCGCTCATCCTTTTAACACATCCACACCAGAGCAGACATTACTGCAGGTTCACAAATAACTAATAACGTAATAAACAAGCAGATCGTCTTTACTGACCACTAGTTATAAACAGCGTAACGCAAACGTTGTGATGTGCGTAACAATTTAGCGTGACGCATTTTGATAAGGATACTATTATCTCCCAAACAAACGGTTTGTTAGCGTGCTTGTTGTGTTTTATGAAGTCCAGGTCTTCGCTGGTAGTTGCACTGAACTGTTATCATTGGACGTCCTAGCAATTGTATAAACAGACAACAAGAACAAGAGGTTCTCAAGTATTTTACACTTCTTCGCAGCCACGAGACGAAGAAGTACGGTGTGGCCGAGACGAAGAAGTACGGTGTGGCCTTGGTAGTACGGTGTCATATTTTGTTTTTTATCGAGCGTACAGTTATGCATAAGGGTTATTTTAACATTCTTATACGCGACTGTTCACGTGCAATTTTTTTTTTTTTTGCTACATCTATATATATAAAACTCAAAGTCTGAGGATTTATTTGTAGTGAATACAAATCCACACCGTTACACCGTTTGCCACCAAATTTTGCACAGGTAACCTTTGACACAAGGCGAAAAATACTATTCAACTTGAAATTTGTTATTCTGTCCCGCTAGCAAGATTTAGGCCCTTTTAATTATGCCCTTTTGTTAACGTGTATAAAGATGTCAACAACACCATGGAGACCAGAATTAACTACTATAGTAACAATTAAATAAACATATGCTATTTAGCGGCATTGGACTGTACGTTTATCCGTTCCTGCAGTACATACGTGGCGAAAATATGTGGTGTTTTCATTTGTGAGGTCAGGTGACAACGGTTTTTGGTTTTTAGTTTACTGCTGAAATAAATAAAAGCCATGGTTGAGGAAAACATAACGTTTAATGTGTATATACTATGCTTAAAGCACAGTAACACTTAAAATAAAGAACCTAACGTTTTTGAGTCAACGGGTACTTATCTGTCATATTGACCTCTTCTATAACAGGAATTCTGTTACAGCTTTATAATTCACAAAACAATTTAAACGTTTAACTAGTTTAAAATAAATATTAATTAACTTGACACTCCAGCAACCGAATACTGGAAACGTAAGTCATTTTAATTACTTACGTCACATTACGTCTCTGATACTAAAGCACAAAAACATCAAACGATATGGAAACCATCAACGGGATGCAGAAGAACAAAACGCAAACAGACACCGAAATAAAAGTTTCGGTAAAACGTTAACTGCCCTTATTTTATTCAGCAGTAGTGAAGTATGGGTTGGAATGTGGTGCGTAATTTATAATTTCCGTAAAGAGAAGTTCCTAGCCTCTCCATTCAACTCCAGTCTTACCTACGGTAGGTGTCCCGAGTATCCCGTGCAACTCCTTCTGCGGAGTGGGTCAGCAAGGTGTCCTGTCCTGTCTACCTGTCTAGGGGTTACCTAAGTTCTGGTCTAGTGGGATACTGTACACCGGCACCAGAGTGTGCAGGCGGAGGATCCTTTTTATTAGGCCAACGGCTGCACACATAGGCCGCATAAGAAAGCTTACTGTGGTCAGGCAGAGAGAGTTGTAAGCGGAGGTGAAGGTTGCTTCTCAGGGGGAAGAACACTCGAATTCGAAATTCTTGGTCCTCTGGGCCTCCAAATTTGGAGATTATACATTAATAACAGATTACGTGAATAAATATAATTACGAGAGTTGAAAGGAACAGACCACGACGAATGATGAGTTATAGAGTGACAGATGATGACGATGGGATATTAAGTGAAGGTGCGTTATGATAAAAAAAAAAAATGGAAATGCCTACGAGGCGGGAATGGATGCACAAGAGCTGATAAAACCAGAAATCAAAGCGCCGCGATGAACTAAACAAAGCAAAAGAATAGGCTAACCAAAACAATAATAGACGACCAAAGAAACGATGGGTAGATAATTGAAGACGGTACAGTCAAATGCCTAAAAACCATGTCACGAAGAACAGTAATGATCTTAAATACAGGTTTGTATAAAATGTTATTGCTAAACTCATTTCTTGCTTATAGTCAACAAAAACTTCTTTAGGTTGATTACATAAAAAAATGTAATAAACTAAAAATTTAATCACCTAAAAACGTTTATCGCGCCCCGCAGTTTGACAAACGCTGACATAATTCGTTCGCAATATGAAGCCAGTAAATAAGCTCACACAATTGATCGTCACACAAGACACGAACGATGTTAAGACAGTGAATATGTACAATTCGCATTGCAAAGGCTTCATTAAGTACACGGTGAATGGGATGACCTTATTCTGAGAAACAGCTGACGTCACTCCGCGATTACTGAATCATTATTTTGAATGAACTACAGATAGGTCAAAGTAACTGAACTGAGCGCGCGGACAAGGATATACTACACGCACGCAAAACGCCATCTTTTTAACGATGCTTAGTTCTATGAGTGACATAACGTTTTGAAAAAGACACCGCTCACCCCTTCATGGCCGGTGGTCCTCAACTACTTGGAGCAGACTGTAGTAGACTCCTGCCTGCTTGTAGGAGACTATATGTGCATCCGTTGGCTTCATAAAATTGCTTCGCCTCTACAGATGTTGCACACTATTCTGTGAAGCAGTGCCCTGACAATCCTTAGATTACTAACTTAGCGAGATCTGCCTGCTTCCCAAGCAGACGAATGGATTAGAATAGATTACTAGACAAACAGAATCCTATCGTCATGTAGCCTATTGTATGAAAGTGTGAAGTAACGAATATATTTCTGACCGAACGAGATTCGCAGTCATGTCTACTACAAAATTGTTTGGGCTTCACTGAGAGTCAGATTACACCAGGTGTACGTAAACACCCAGTCTTTGCGGTCGTATTTCGGAATTCAAGTATAATAGTTAAAATTTATACGTTTATGCGTTAACGCGTGGTATGACTAATACAATTAAAAGGCTGAACACGGGAAAAAGTGTTGAGTGGGGAGAGACAGATGTCTATCGCATCGGCCACGACAGTCATGCTGATTTTCGGGTCAAAGTAACCAGTCTGTAGCTCAATTTGGAAAAAAAATACGTGCAAGGAAAGATTTAAGTTGTCCTATTGAACGTGTGCAACTGAATGAAGTAAGAAATTAATTAATCGTTTGCAGAATAAAAGTACTATATTTTTAGAAAATTCAAGTTCTAATTGTGGTTACACTATCAAATAGTATACTATGGATATGTATACTATCATAAGAACCGTACATATTTAAATAATGTTTTAAGAATTAGTTTTATTTCACGTTATGAAAATAAGAACTTTTTAAATTTACATAAAGTTGTTTGTCGTGTTCAACATTCTCAAAATGGAATACATTCAAATGTAAGTTTTTTCCAAGAAGATAGTAAACTCGTAAATTTGTATAGTTTATAAACTAGGTTTAATGTAACTCGTATTTTAAGATAGGTTAAGGGATTCTATTTTAAATATTTCCCCGTTGAAACACTATTTATTTAAAATGAGACAGTCTATTCGAAACAAAGCGCTTTCCTCTCCCGTATTTTAACTATACAGAATGGGCCAAAAGTCACTACCCATTGTGAGTTACTGAGTTACCCATTAATAAAAAACACAGTACAAATTGAATTAACACTTTATTTATTAAATACCCTCTTCATCAGTGCTCGACCAAGAGATTTTCGGTAAATGCTAACTGCAAAACAGTGAACTAAACAACAAGAAAAACGCACACAAATAAGGAGTTACTTAGCTATTAGCTGACTTCCAACGCGCACGCTCGTAAAGAAAGGCGTTACATTCGGAACACTACAGGCCATTTAAATTTGGAAAACATTTATCATTGGTACACAATATTACAGTACTCATAAAACGGAGAGTCGCCTCATCCACCCGGATGTTTTTCATCAGGTGAATATAAACACGGCACCCTTTACGACGGCCGTCATCATCGCGCTACCGAGAAACACGCGCACACACACACGTGCCCGCGCGGTGTTTAACCTACTTCGTGTGACATCACAAACCAGTTTACACGGGCACACGCGCGGACGAGAACGGGTCGGGAGAGAGAAACATCTCACCTACGGAAACAACAAAAAACAATTATTACCAACCACACAGCCTACGATTGATGCATGCGGTCGAATTTTAATCCTTGCACCTGTACGTCTTCGTCACGGTCACGTAAATTGCATCCTCTCCACTAGTTACGCTACCCGCTCCGACTGAACGGCAACATTTCTTTTAATCGCGGTTAAAAACGACTTCTTTCTAGAGGACGTTTAGTCGTTTTTCCTTCACCGTTTTTACTTCCATGTTCCATAAGGAAATGGAAGTATGGTGATGGCGAAAAAATCGTGTTCGAGATAAGGGCTGATTCTGATTGTACTACCCTCAAAACATGAAGAAAAGTCATTTTCCGAAAAGTGTGTGTGTGTGTGTGTGTGGAATTTTTTCTATGGCAAACGATAACTACCGCAAATTCAAACAGAATCAAATAATTTTTTGCCGGAGCTGTAGAGGGCTCAACGCCTATTGATTTTGGTAAAGATCGGTTAAGGGGAAGGGGTAGTTTACCTGCAACGTTTTATGTTTTAACAAGAGTAATTTTTTCTACGACAAACGATAACTGCCATAAATTCAAACAGAATGGAATAATTTTTTTGCATATGTGCCTGAATTGTAGAGGGCTCAAGGCCTAATGGTTTTGGTGAAGATCGGTTAAGGGGAAGAGGTAGTTTACCTGCAACGTTTTATGTTTTAACAAGAGGAACGTACTTAATTTTGATAAATAAAGTATCCTGAAAAGACGGTCATAATAATCCACTCTTGAAAGGTAGATGATATACTATAAGTGAAAAGGGTAGTTGAAGGCGAAGGGGGTAATTTTCTATACATGAAAATGATAGTTGAAGGGGGAGGGGATAATTTTTAATTCCATGTTCCATAAAGAAATGGAAGTATGGTCATGGCGAAAAAAATCGTGTTAGAGATAATTGCTGATTCTGATTGTACTACCTTCAAAACATGAAGAAAATTCATTTTTCGAAAAGTGTCTGTGTGTAGAATTTTTTCTATGGCAAACGATAACAGCCGCAAATTCAAATAGAATCAAATAATTTTTTGCATACATCACTAAATTGTAGAGGACTCAAGGCCTGTTGTTTTTGGTGAAGATCGGTTAATGGAAAGGGGTAGTTTACCTGCAACGTTTTATGTTTTAACAAGGGTATTTTTTTCTCTAACGAACGATAACTGCCGCACATTCAAACAAAATCAAATAATTTTTTGCATACATCCCTGAAATGTAGAGGACTCAAGGCCTTTTGATTTTGGTGAAGATCGGTTAAGAGAAAGGGGTAGTTTACCTACAACACTTTATGTTTTAACAAGGTAATTTTACTTCAATGTTCCATAAGGAAATGGAAGTATGGTCATGGCGAAAAAAATCGTGTTCGAGATAACGCCTGATTCTGATTGTACTACCCTCAAAACATGAAGAAAACTCATTTTTCGAAAACTGTCTGTGTGTGTGTCTGTCTGTCTATAGAATTTTTTCTATGGCAAACGATAACAGCTGCAAATTCAAACAGAATCAAAATAATTCTTTGCATGCAGCTCTGAATGGTAGAGGACTCAAGGCCTATTGTTTTTGGTGAATATCGGATAAGGGAAAGGGGTAGTTCACCTGCAACGTTTTGTGTATTAACAAGGGTAATTTTTCTAAGACGAACGATAACTGCCGCACATTCAAACAGAATCAAATAATCTTTTGCATACACCCTTGGATTGTAAAGGACTCAAGGTCTATTGATTTTGGTAAAGATGAGTTAAGAGAAAGGGGTAGTTTACCTGCAACGTTTTATGTTTTAACAAGGGTAATTTTTTCTATGACGAACGATAACTGCCCCACATTTAAACAGAATCAAATAATTTTTTGCATACGTTCCTGAATTTTAAAGGACTCAAGGCCTGTTGATTCTTTTGAATATCGGTAAAGGGAAAGGGGTAGTTTACCTGCAACATTTTATGTTTTAACAAGAGTAATGTTTTGATGGCGAACGATAACTGCCATAAATTCAACCAGCATCAAATAATTTTTTACATATGTGCCTGAATTGCAGAGGACTCAAGGCCTATTGGTTTTGGTGAAGATCGGTTACGGGGAAGGGGTAGTTTACCTGCAATGGTTTATGTTTTAACCAAGTAAAGAACTTAATTCTGATAAATAAAGTATCCTGATAAGAAGATCATAATAATCCACTGCAGAAACGTAGACAAAATATCTATAAATTAAGAGGCTAGTTGAACGGGTGGGGGTAATTTTCTATAAAAGAAAATGATAGTTGAAGGGGGAGGGGATAATTTTTTATATGTGTACTACGTTATCGGCAACAAAGTTTGTTGTTAAAATTCCTTCCCGGGCTGTTTCGCCGTAGTCCAATGTTTTCTGCAAAACCATACGTTTCGGCAGTGCCATCGACTGCCATCATCAGTGAAAATCGAGTGCGATAACGTGAGGAGGTATACGTTAGTGACCATAGTACTGTGGTTAAGGCTGAAGCAATAAATAGAAAGAAGTAGTTTCTATGAAAATATTTCATTTCGAAAATTATTTTAAATATTAATCTTAGAGCATGGAAGTCATGTATGGTTCTCCATACCGATATTTTACTTCCATGTTCCATAAGGTCATGCCGAAAAAAATCGTGTTCGAGATAACAGCAGATTCTGACTGTACTACCATCAAAACATGAAAATAAGTCATTTTTTGAAAAGTGTGTGTGTGTGTGTCTGTGTGTAGAATTTTTTCTATGGCAAACGATAACAGCAGCAAAATCAAACAGAATCAAATCATTTTTTGCATCAGCCATGAATTGTAGAGGACTCAAGGTTTATTGTTTTTGGTGAAGATCGGTTAAGGGAAAGGGGTAGTTTACCTGCAACGTTTTACGTTTTAACAAGAGTAAAGTGCTTAATTTTGATAAATAAAGTATCCTGAAAAGAAGGTCATAATAATCCACTGTAGAAAGGTAGATGAAATATCTATAAATGAAAAGGGTAGTTGAAGGGGGAGGGGATAATTTTTTTTATAAATTAAAATGGTAGTTGATGATGGAGGAGGTAAATCTATAAGTTTTATATGTGTACTACGTTAATGACAACAAAGAAGTAGTTTCTATGGAAACATTTCATTTAACTTTAAAAAAATTCTATATTTTTTCATTTTAATTTAAATCATGTATGAGAGATCGTGGCAGGCAAGCATATCTCAATTATGTAATGTTTACGTTTCCATTTTATTATTATGATTACTGCAATAAAAAGGCTTGCAACACACACACACACACACACACACACACACACACACACACACACACACACACACACACACACACACACACACACACACACACACACACACACACACACACACAATTCGCGTTATTTCTGGCCTCACTCATGTTTATTTTCTTACATTTGCATGCTTTTTAAATGGAAAGTGCCGAAACCCACACCAACACAAGGCGTGCAAGCCGAAAAAGTGTTCAGCGTGGATACCGATTTGCTTCCTGTGGATCGCTGGGCAGTGTAACGCACGTGTTTACAGAGGAACGGTTCATAGACAGACTTTTCGTCTTTAGGGAATAAACCCTCTGCAAGATGCTCAGGGTCCATGAGTGACTTCGGAGCGCTTCAGACGAGGGATGTTTATCTGCGTAGTTCGGTTTCTTTATAAGAATAAAGTAAGCCTACCTAATTTTTATGGATAAAGTGACTGAAAATAACATTATATTAAACGACTACCCCATAATAACAAAAATATCTATAAATAGTGAAATTAGTTTGAGGGTGGGCGATATTTTTTTTAGAAATTACCGAGCCGAATTCAAGTAAATTATTTTAAAACATAAATCTTACAACATGGAAGTCATGTATGGTTCTGCATACCGATTTTTTCTATGACCAACGATAACTGCCGCACGAACAAACAGAATCAAATAATTGTTTGCATACATCCCTGAATTGTAGAGGACTCAAGCAAGGCCTGTTTATTTTGGTGAAGATCGGTTAAGGGAAAGGGGTAGTTTACCTGCAACGTTTTATGTTTTAACAAGGGTAATTTTTTCTATGACGAACGATAACTCCCGTCAATTCAAACAGAATCAAACAATGTTTTGCATATGTGCCTGAATTGTAGAGGACTCAAGGCCTGTTGATATGGTGAAGATCGGTTAAGGGAAAGGGGTAGTTTACCTGCAACGTTTTATGTTTTAACAAAAGTAAAGTACTTAATGTGATAAATAAAGTATGCTGATAAGAAGATCATAATAATCCACTGTAGAAACGTAGATGAAATATCTATAAATGAAGAAGTTAGTTGAACGGGGTGGGGGTAATTTTCTATAAATGAAAATTATAGTTGAAGGGGGAGGGGATAATTTTTTATGTGTACTACGTTATCGGCAACAAGGAAGTAGTTTGTTGTTAAAACTCCTTCCCGGGCTGTTTGGCCGTAGTCCAATATTTTCTGTAAAACCAGACGTTTCGGCAGTGCCATCGACTGCCATCATCAGTGAAAATCGAGTGCGATAACGTGAGGTGGTATACGTTGTGACCACAGTACTGTGGTTAAGGGGATGTTACACTGAAAAGGGTCGTTTTTTTAAATATGCATTATATAGGGTTGTACTAATTTTTTTATGTAAGAATAGTGTAAAAAAAATACAAAAATATGAATCTTGACTTTTTTAAATTTTATCATAGGTAAAAAAATAAAAACGTCGGTTTTTCGGCAAATTTACAGAGGTATTTTTAAATTGATATTCCTTAAAAAGTACTTGATGGATTTTTTCATGTTTGTGTTATTTTAAAGAGTATGATGTCTTTTTGATATTTAGGTAGATTTATGGTGGTACAATGTGTAGTTTTTGTATGAGTCAACTTTAAAATTTGTGTTTTTTTAACAAAAATTTTGCTTTTTTTACCAATTTTTTTTGGCTTCTAGGGTACTTACAAACATAAATCTACCTAAATATGAAGAAAACATCTGTAGAATAAGTGGTAAAAATTTCAGTCTTGTAGTACAAGTGGTTATTTTGAAATATCAATTTTTGCCTCAAAAAACACGGAAATTCAAACTTTCGGGAAACTGCGATTGAAGTAACGCTTGTCTAGTACACTGCATTGACACAGAAATAACTGGGTAATTAAAGTTTAATATGCTTATATATCACATAGGTCCTTTAATTCCCTCTATAAATATAATACAATTCAGGGCCTACATTTGCCAGCAAAAACTTCATAGTGAAATTTACAACAACAAAAAATTGGCCAAAATAAAAAAGTTCAAGTCCTGTTCTTCACAACATTAAAATTCTCCAGCACCGTAAGTTCGGCCTTCTTTTTCTTTCTTCTCTTCTTCTTCCAGAAGTTGTGCTTGCCTCAGTTTTCTTCTATATTCTGTAAACTTCGTCTTTTTACGGATCTGAGCAAGTTTCAATCTCTTCGAATCAAAAGCCTTCGCAGTCTTTGCCGTAAGTTTTCCGGGGCTCACACCCAGTGCTTTTTGTAGATCAGAAAGAGTTTGCCTGTAGCCAGTATTGTATTGGCACACTGCTTCACACACTCGCATTTCTAGTGTTTGTCTTGAAGACAAAGAAGTTTTTGGACACTTCGACCAAATGATGCCATGGAGCGCCTCATTGGCGTTTTGCGTTTTTCCTGACACGCATCTATCAAGCAAAGTGTCGCTGGCCAACCTCTGGTACAGTGGCAGTATTTTTGCAACTTCTTCAGTCAAGGGTGTTTTGATTTTTTTGTCTGTGTGGTTCAGGCCTAATTTTTTTAGCAATGGCTCTATTGTAAAAACACCACGACTCTGTTCCTGTTGGGCATTTTTGGTGATTTGGTTTCTCGTCATTTGAAGAGCATGTGTCAATGTGGCGAAAATAGCTGTTTTCATTTTATTTATATCTCCCAGATTACTTTGTATTCCATTTCTGTAGTAATTAGTCAACTTGTTTATAGTTGTTCCCTTCAAACTTCCATACGCTTTCCCACCCAGAGGTTGGCCTTTGCCGGTGTTTTTGGCAACAATTTTCCTCAAACCTGAACCGAGACGCTTTGCAACGTGGTTCAAACACTCAACCTTTTCAATTTTTTGGTCCTTGTAGAGATTCAAGTCAGTTAGGTGGGCAAAGGTTTTTGAATCACCATCAGACACTAATGTAGTGTATCGAAATCCATTTTTTTCTGATCGCTTCCAAATGCGCTCCGCTGCTTCCATCTCCATGGCCGGAGAAGATCCATCGTAGTTTTTTTGGCAGTTAGACTTATGCTTTCTGTACCATACTCTAAACTTGGCGGTGCCTTTTCCAAGTTTTTTTTCCTTTTTATCGCTAGCTAAGCAGTATTTGGATAATACTTCATAGTCGATTACTAATCCGGTAACTACATCAATGCAGCAACCGACTCCGTTCTTCGATGTGAATCCCCGTTTCTGCCAAGTTCCGTCGTAACTTACGGATATGTCGATTGGGCCAGGTTCATCAAGAGAGGTATTATTTAGAATGCTGTAAGCTTTGCAGACTTCTTTTCTAGCTTTTTGTAATGATTCCGTTGCAGTTTTGACATATCGCTTATACATAGTATTCATATGCTGACTATAACTAGTAATGTTCATAGGCTTCATATTCAAGCTCATGGTGAAAGACTCCATACCTCTGTGTCCTTTTCCCATGCTAGAAAAGCTCTGAACCATTCTGCGATTCACATCATACGAAGGTCGTGTAGAGTCATCTTCACTTAGCCTAACTCGGTCAGAAGTGTCGAACGATTTGTGGAAATCACAGTCTTTACACTGAACATCGAAGAAGTTGGCATAGCCTTTAGGTGGCATCTGACTAACCTGTAAGGTACTAACACACACAGGACACGAAAAACCTTCTAAAAACTTTACAAGCCTATTTGCATCTACAAAAATATACTTAGGTGCATCGTCATCAACGTCCACTACAGACCTATAACTGTCATAAAGGGCAAAGCCAGTAGCCTTTTCAAACTTTTCACTAGGCCTACTTGTGCCTACTTCATTACCATCATTAGTAACTTCTGGTAAGTTAGTGCTAAAAGAAGTACTAGGAATGTCTGTATCTTGTAACATAGGCCTAACCTCACTTTCATTTTCACCATCACCAATGTCCATTTCAACTGATAAAAAATCTGTAGGAAGTATTTCATACCTTCTGGAAATGTTGATTTTGTTTCGCATAGCAATATTTTTCTTGCTTTTCTTCACTCTTCCCATTTTTGAAAAGTATAAGAAAAAGAAACACTGAACAACAACAAGCAGCTTTCCACAATTACACTATGACAGCTGACAGCAGTGAGCAGAACAACAAAATAAATCAGCTGTTTTTGTTTTGTCAAAAAAACACTGTCACACACATATTGCGACAGTACAAATAAGTGAGGTACTGAGCATGAAATATAAAAATTTAAATTTACTTAATAAACTGTAAATAATTAATAATATATTAGAAATAAGCATGTTAGGGATTGCAAGCTTGGCTCAGACAAAAATATGAACAGGTGTTTCGACCTGAATCAACGTGCACACACACACAAATGTAACTGAAAGTGTGTACACCAGTATTTTGCTAGTGTGTGTGAACGCAGGTCTCTGCAGGCGAGTTTGCCACCCCAAGATGAATAATTGCACAATTACTGTTTTTCCGTAATTATTCATAAACTAGAATTAAGAATTAAAATCCAAAAGCACCATAAAATGTAAATAAATTTACTAAATACTGTGTACGAAAACTACGCGAAAGTGACACACCGTACAAGTGCAATAGTGAAATAACTGTGTACAAATCGAAAGGGTTAAGTTGCAATGTCCAAAATTACAGTGAACATGTGTTATAAAATTAGTTATAAGATAAGTATAAGAGTATACTTACAAGACTCTGCAATTCGCAGAAATATAAAAAATAGCGAATTTGACAAAGAGTGGGGGAACTGAAGCCAAAGACAGTTTCTAACATGTCGATTTCGGATCACTGCAGGGTGTCGACCAAGACATGGGTATAAATAGGACACGCAAGCTGCAGTGGTTCTCTTTCTTGAATCATCCACGATGCAGCGGGAGCTTATGCCCGTCAGCACGGCATATTTATTTTTTTTTATAAACAGTTAAATTTGCCAGTTACGTACAAATACGTAACTAAGCTGTAAAGACAATCATTTTAATTAATAACAGCACTACTTAAGAAGATCCATTAATGATTCGACACTAGACAAGAGAAGAGTTACAGAGAGAGATACGACGCTGGACAAGAGGAGAGTTCCAGAGAGAGAGAGACAGCCGACGCTGGACAAGAGGAGAAGAGAGACAGCCGACGCTGGAGGCGAGACGAGGACGAACACCGATGGAACAAAAATGATCGAGTATGATTGACGACAATAAGGTGATAGACAACTTATTCATATCTTAATCATACAAAGAATTCAAAGACAGTTAAAGACATTAATATTTTATTTAAAAATAAGAGCAATATTTCTTGTATAGTAGAGTTAAAATCATAGATGTTTTAGAAATACGATTAACGTAACAAGAGCTCAAATTAATACGATATAAAATGATTGCAAAGCATTTAAATAAAAATAATTAGTATTTGAGAAAACAGTACTGAGAAACAATAACTATTAATATTTTGAATACGTTACAATATAGAAAAAAAGATTTAAAAATTGATTTTGAAACATATTAATAGACTGAGTAGTCTGAAGATGAGATTTATCTTTTATATAATAATTAGTAGCATAGAATATTTAGTCAGTAAGGATGTATATATCTTAAGCCTTACGGCATAATAACAAATAATAACTAATGTTTTAAAATCGAAGTCAGTGCCCTGTGCACATATTTTTTTATAGTATCAAATAAATTTTAATTACCGTTTCAAGTTACATAGAGTTCTTATTGCAGATACACCTGACACCCAATTTAAATGTTAGATTGTTTAAAGAATTTGTCAATCTTGAACGTGAGATCGTTCACGCCTATTTATGTGTATGTAACGTTGCATAAATTTGGTGCTCCAAGATCGTGGGGCTCCACAAATTTAAATTATAATAAATTTGCAAATTGTCACGTTGCATAATAATGTCGCCCTGAACGTGGGGCCCGACATGCCTAAATTTACGTACAAAAATTTGTTACATAAATTATAGCTCATGAACGTATGACCCGATCCCCATCATTTAACTATTAACATTTTTTTATGTAGCTCAATGGTTGTTCTAAAATATAAAGAGTGTGTTAAATGAAAAATGTATAGTATGTAATTATTATTTATATTAAACAGTAACTGAATGTAATGTTAATTGTTGTGTAATCACACAGCTGGCGCCCACAAATAATATTGTTTGTCTATGTAACAGGTGTAACTGTAATGAGTGTTAATAATAACTATTAATAAAAATACAGAAATAAATAAATAAGTAGGGAACGGTTATCAATAATAATGGTTAAAGAATTATTACTAAATAAATATTTTAATAATTATTCAACATGGCAGAACCAGGAGGGTTGAATTTAGAAGCATTTAAAAATACGATACTCGCCATGATGGACGAATTAGTCATAAAACAAGCCGAAAAATTTAAAGAGGATGTGAAAGAGGAGAATGTCAAACAAATAAGAAAAATAGATGAAATAAATACAAAACAAACAGAAAGTTTAGAAAAGAACTTAGCAAAACAAACAGAAAATTTAGAAAATAAATTAGCATAACAAACAGAAAATTTAGAAAATAAATTAGAGCTACAGTCCGAAAATTTTAGACAGGACACCATAAAAATTACAGAGAGTTTAGAAGAGTTAAAAATTGATAATATTGAAATAAAACAAAGTATAATTGACAGTAATGCGCAGTTAACTAAAAAAATTGTTAATACAAACAGACGTATTGACACGATCGCAGAAAATGTCTGTGGAATAATTAATAAACAAACGGAGCTAATATGTGAAAAGATAGTATGTGAAGAATTCATACAAATTGAAAATACATGTGTAATTACTAACGATAATTATAAAAAAGTAATTAACATTAAGGAGGAGAAGCAAATAAAGGTTAATAAAACATACCTTATTAATAGCGTTATTCCAAGTGTGAGGCACACACACAATAGTAAATCACACAAGATGACACATTTGAAACACATAAGACACCACACTTACGGAGATAAATATCACTGTAGGCCTAACAAGAAACGTAGTAAGTTATCTAGACGAAACACTACGCAAAATTGTGGTAAAAATGATGTTAGATATACGCACGATAATTATAATAACGATAATTATAACTGTAAGTATGAAAACTACAGAGGTTATCATAAACGACGAATGAAAAAACCGTCGACAACTGTTCAGGTAAGTTCACTCAACCAAACTAGAGACGAGAGAATTGAGAAAGAGCGAAGCATTTGTAACGAGAGAAAGAGGGTAGATTTTAAGTGGCCGACAGGCAAGATGAAAACATTGCTCTATGAACAGGTGACTTATACGATCAAAACAAACGTTTACAAGGTAAGTATGCACACAAACGTCGCAGCTATGCAACGGAAAGGTAACGAGGGGATAATACAATGGAACGCGGACGTTGTTTACACGAGGGTGAACACAATGAATTTCCTGTGTACAACAACCAATTGTGTAATGAAGGGTGTCAGTTCTAACGACACACCGAACTCAGAACTCAATACCCTAAAATAAATAATTATTTTTAAATGAGAAAAATAATATTACTATTAATTATTAATAATAATATAAGAGAGTATAATTAAGAAATGTTATAAGGAATATTATTTGAAAGGGTTAATTAAGAAATGTATTAGTGATGGTAAGGAATGCTATTGTAGAGAAATATTTAAGAAAGTAATGGTAAAAGATGTTATTGTTGTTGTTAATATGAAGAAATGGTAAGGAATGTTATTATTGATATGTTATAAATATGAAGAAATGATTAAGATGAGCAATAATTGCCATAATTGTTAGAACGACTGATCAAGCGAACACTTATTGAAGATACAAGGACACAGAAGAAAGCGAGAGTGAAAAGTCATAAGGGCAGAGACTACTTAGGATTAAGGACTTCGAGAAAAATATCGTTGTTTTCCAAGACAGTTCCTCTGTAACCGATCATGCGACACACTACAAGCTAAAAGAGTATTCTGTTACGGAAGTGTATTTCAAGAAAGTAGTAACGATCAGAAAGGTAATGTTAAAGAAATGTAATAAAAGGTAATGAATGTTAATGTATTGTATAAGTAATGTATTAGATAAAGTAATGTCATGTTAAGAAAAGAGCTAAGGAAGATTAGAAGCGAAGGTAAGAATGTATGAATTAAGATAATGTAAAATTATGGACCGTATACGTTAAGACAGCAAGTAGGACAGAACACTTTCATCGTATATGATGAGATACAGAAGAAAGAAATTGGTAAATTCCACGCAACGTCATTTAGGAAGTTCTACACATGAAAACAGAGGTCAATGAAACCAGTTAAATCAGCTGTTTGTAAAGCCACCCTACTACAAGGTCGCGAGCAATGAGCGTACGAAGAGGGGAGGTAAGACATTTGTATACACTCCAATTAAGGGTGAAATGACGAATATTATTCTTTATTATTTGTTACATTTTTTTTGCAAATAATAATAATAAATAAATAAATAAATAAAAAATTTATAATAAATAAATTTATTAAAATTTTTTTTGTTACCAAGCAGAGGAATAATGCGACAGTACAAATAAGTGAGGTACTGAGCATGAAATATATAAAAATTTAAATTTACTTAATAAACTGTAAATAATTAATAATATATTAGAAATAAGCATGTTAGGGATTGCAAGCTTGGCTCAGACAAAAATATGAACAGGTGTTTCGACCTGAATCAACGTGCACACACACACAAATGTAACTGAAAGTGTGTACACCAGTATTTTGCTAGTGTGTGTGAACGCAGGTCTCTGCAGGCGAGTTTGCCACCCCAAGATGAATAATTGCACAATTACTGTTTTTCCGTAATTATTCATAAACTAGAATTAAGAATTAAAATCCAAAAGCACCATAAAATGTAAATAAATTTACTAAATACTGTGTACGAAAACCACGCGAAAGTGACACACCGTACAAGTGCAATAGTGAAATAACTGTGTACAAATCGAAAGGGTTAAGTTGCAATGTCCAAAATTACAGTGAACGTGTGTTATAAAATTAGTTATAAGATAAGTATAAGAGTATACTTACAAGACTCTGCAATTCGCAGAAATATAAAAAATAGCGAATTTGACAAATAGTAGGGGAACTGAAGCCAAAGACAGTTTCTAACATGTCGATTTCGGATCACTGCAGGGTGTCGACCAAGACATGGGTATAAATAGGACACGCAAGCTGCAGTGGTTCTCTTTCTTGAATCATCCACGATGCAGCGGGAGCTTATGCCCGTCAGCACGGCATATTTATTTTTTTTTTTATAAACAGTTAAATTTGCCAGTTTCGTACAAATACGTAACTAAGCTGTAAAGACAATCATTTTAATTAATAACAGCACTACTTAAGAAGATCCATTAATGATTCGACACTAGACAAGAGAAGAGTTCCAGAGAGAGATACGACGCTGGACAAGAGGAGAGTTCCAGAGAGAGAGAGAGAGACAGCCGACGCTGGACAAGAGGAGAAGAGAGACAGCCGACGCTGGAGGCGAGACGAGGACGAACACCGATGGAACAAAAATGATCGAGTATGATTGACGACAATAAGGTGATAGACAACTTATTCATATCTTAATCATACAAAGAATTCAAAGACAGTTAAAGACATTAATATTTTATTTAAAAATAAGAGCAATATTTCTTGTATAGTAGAGTTAAAATCATAGATGTTTTAGAAATACGATTAACGTAACAAGAGCTCAAATTAATATGATATAAAATGATTGCAAAGCATTTAAATAAAAATAATTAGTATTTGAGAAAACAGTACTGAGAAACAATAACTATTAATATTTTGAGTACGTTACAATATAGAAAAAAAGATTTAAAAATTGATTTTGAAACATATTAATAGACTGAGTAGTCTGAAGATGAGATTTATCTTTTATATAATAATTAGTAGCATAGAATATTTAGTCAGTAAGGATGTATATATCTTAAGCCTTACGGCATAATAACAAATAATAACTAATGTTTTAAAATCGAAGTCAGTGCCCTGTGCACATATTTTTTTATAGTATCAAATAAATTTTAATTACCGTTTCAAGTTACACAGAGTTCTTATTGCAGATACACCTGACACCCAATTTAAATGTTAGATTGTTTAAAGAATTTGTCAATCTTGAACGTGAGATCGTTCACGCGTATTTGGTGCTCCAACATCGTGGGGCTCCACAAATTTAAATTATAATAAATTTGCAAATTGTCACGTTGCAATATATATATATTTGTTCTTTCTTAAATGAATAACTATTCAGAAATAACAACGATGTAGTGTACTTATTTACTGATCCTCAAAGTAACCGCTGCAGCACGAAAACTACCAGTCGCGAAAGAGTGCGCTTTCTCAGAAAAACAATTTTTTCTGGTAAAAATACAGGTGAAACATGACTTATATTGTATTTTTCTTGTGCAGGAAGACATGTAGAACAAAATTAGCAAAAAAAAATTTTCAAAAATTTTGTCATTTTTGGCCATTTTCAGTGTAACATCCCCTTGGCTGCAGCAATAAGTAGAAAGCAGTAGTTTCTATGGAAATACTTCATTTCGAAAATGATTTTAAATATAAATCTTAGAACATGGAAGTCATGTATGGTTCTCCATAGCGATATTTCTTTAGGCTTTACTCATTAACATAATCACTGCTCGTCACGCTTTGGTGGCAGATTAATGGTACACATACACCCGTTATCGTTAAATGCTGTGCAGAATGTAGAAAACCGCACCAAAATCGTCTTGATGCTCGCCTGAATATACAATCAGGCAGTCGCTTAACGGGGGACTTACTATGTAGATATAGATTCATCGCAGCAAACTACTGAAGGTTAGTTACTACAACGCTACGACGTTACCTTACCCTTACTCTACATCAGTACAATGCACTCATGTCAGTGAGCCTTATCTGCTTCCGTCACGGGTGTACCTTGCCGATATTCACAAAAAGAAGTAGCAAATCGAACCGAAAAGGGGTCTACGGCTACCGGCTAAAGCCCTTGTCGCTGCCCTTCTCGTTTGCTTAAAACGGTTAAATCATTTAACGATGCCGTGAGACGTTTTGCACGTAAATAAGTAAGAACACCGGACTTAGCCGACCTAGTGAACACTCAGAAGAGATTTCGATTTATAATATGGTACGAATGAATGGAACAAAGAGCCTGAAAAAAAGTGAAGGTGAGCAACCACAAGAAATACCGAGGAAAGTGTGAGAGGACAAAATTGGAGAAGGAGCAACAGGAGACCACGTGAAACAAATAAATAAACAAGATACAGGAATACTTAAACAGAGGCTTCAAATCCGAGAGGTAGGCCTATACAAACACAGAGTAAGACAACATTGCAAAAATGACACTGAACCAACTTCGTTCACAAAACAGTCCCTGACGAATTTGTTCTCAGACAATTTTACTTAATACTTTCAAAGAATTAGCGCGATTTTCTTTTAGCAGCACGCACTGCACAATCCAAAGTTAGCAGCTGCAGTACGTAACGACACATGTAAATTTATTTTTGCGAAAAACAATCCAAAACTTAAAGAAAGGCGCGCGCACTGTTTGTTTTTGGGAAACAAATAATTATGGACTAGTACAAACAACTGTTACACAGTTCGGACAAAAATACGTATATACGCACAGTTTGTGCAAACACGTCGAGAGAAACACCGTTCAAATTCAGACCGTAGCAAAACGAATAGCCTACACGTGAATTCGCGGAAAAAATATATTACTCAATTAAAAGTAGGCGGCGCGAGTTAATTGATTCTCTGTGTGTGCCCTCGTTGTAAATTGGATCATAACTGTGCGTCAAACGACAAACTATTGACCTGCGATATATGTTGTTTTATATGTGTCCGCAATTGACTGAAGTTCCCGTACACGTCTCGACGTATTCCCATCATGGTAGAATTGCTAGAAAGCCTAAAAACAAAATACGAGAGGTCAACGTACACAGCGTATATCCAGTACAAACTGACAGACCTATAGAATCAAGAACAAAACACGTTTTTTCCTCTTAAAATGTCCAGCGAATTACACGTTTCCTTTATACAAAGAAGGTTTTATCTGTGAATTCCGTCCAACCTAGTAATATACGCTTTTCTTCTACGCGCCTTCGCGTATACGCGGACTGGACTAAGCAAACGCAACAACGTTCGATGCATCCAGACCGTCTACTTACATATAGATATAAACATTACAAATTATAAGGTTTCGGACATTAGCCATCGTAAGTTAAAATTAAGAAACACGACGTTTCGACCTCTATAGAATCAGAGGTCGTCTTCAGGAGAGCAATAAATTAATACCAAGATAAATCTATCACTAACAAATAGATACCGTCGAAACTCCAAATCTTAGTTAAACAAATATAATGCTAAAAAAACTAATTATTTTTAATCAACTAATATAATAACTAATAAAATATAAATACAACTAAAAAAATAACTAATTACAATTAGTTAATCAACGGACACGTCATGAACAACAAAATCCAGGGTTTTATTATTACTATTTTTCAGCATTATATTTGTTTAACTAAGATTTGGAATTTTGACGATATCTATTTGTTAGCGATAGATTTATCTTGGTATTAATTTATTGTTCGCCTGCAGACGACCTCTGATTCTATAGAAGTTGAAACGTCGTGTTTATTAATTTTAACTTACGGTGGCTAATGTCCGAAATCTTATAATTTGTAATGAGTATATTGCGCCGTCGATGAATAATAATTTTAAGACTCGCATGTAGATATAAATCTGGGTACAGATAGTTATAAATATTCGTTTTCATTTTTCATAATATTTTATCAGTTTTTATACGTATTTTAGTATAGGTGGTTACAAAACGTATTCTATTGACTGAATTAATACTGTCTGAATATATGACATACCCGGTAGTCGTTTTATTATTTCTGATAGACATTAAAAATATTAATTCGCAACATTAAAATTTACATAGAAACCTGTGTTTCAACATTACGAGGTCATAAAACACTCCTGGCCTACGCGTCTCGTTATACACGACAATTCGTGAAAAAGTTTCTATACGTAGTCTATATATAGGAACTTAATCGTGTGTTTAAATCCAAAAAATCTGTGAACGACATGAACAGTCGTCTTTGCTATAGCGTTAATATGGAGTTTAAAAAATTATTTAATGGAAAAAATTCTATAGAGTAATTTCCACTGAAATTATGACAAGAAAAAATTTCTTTTCTTTTAAACCTAATTACCATATGATTTTCTCCGACAGATGTCACCACAGACAACTTAACTAACGTTTTCTTATGCAGAAACCTTTATCACATATTAACTGTAAACACTGTAAGTTTAAAACCCACGTCAGAGGAATTCTTTTGATTCCAAAATTTGCACCTACTAATTTACGCATATCTCCGGGAGGGGAATGCATCAAGGAAAAATACCAAAGGCAATTTAAGAAAAAGATTGGCCAAATGTTATGTGTGGAGCATCACTTTATATGGTGCGGAGACATGGACACTGAGGAAGGAGGATGAGAAACGATTAGAAGCATTTGAGATGTGCGTTTGGCGAGCAATGGAAAGTGAGGTGGGTTGATAAAGCAAGGAATGGTGAAGTTTTAAGACGAATAGGGGAAGAGAGAAGAATCCTGAAGGTAATAGAAAATAGGAGAAGGAATTGGTTAGGTCATTATTTAAGAAGAGACTGCTTGCTTACAACTGCCATGAAGGGTGTCATAGAAGGAGAAAAAAAAAGAGGGCGTAGAAGAATGAAGTTAATAGATAGCATTAAAATCAGAGGGTGTTACGTAGAAACGAAAAGACTGTCATGCGATAGGACAGCTTGGAGAGCTTTTACCATTTGAAGACCTGCCTTACGGCAGAACACCAAATAAAATAAATTTAATAAAACTGTACAATTACAGTTTACTATTTCAAACTTAAACCCCTGTCAATATCTACTTGCTGGGGGCGCGGTCTTACGTCACATTTTTAATGAGGGATGAGGTGTGAGCACAGCCCGTCCTGCGAGTAATTTTATGGCCCGACGGTTTACGCGGATTAAGGTGTGAGTATTCCCCCCTTAAAAAAAAAAAACTTCACCGAAACAAAGTTTCATTCGTTGGTCGCCTCAATGATCTGTAAGCTGTAACTACTGGGCAGTTACAGTCGTTAATAGATAAAGTCAATCATGGATGTTCTGTTCTACTGTGGTGCCAGTTTTATGAAGTTTTAGCACTTATAGTTTTTCATGTAGGTCTATACAGACTGGCTAAAAAATATACAGTTTTTTTTCACACATAATTACGAGTTTTTATTTAAATTCACGAGATTTTTGCAGTTATAATCCGATAGTCGCAAACAAACTTTTTTTCTACAATTAGAAATAATTGCTCTCTTTGTCCTTTATCTTTCGTAGCTCAAGTCTTTGAACTTTTGATGCAGTTAATACTCGTTAAAGAAACAATTTTTTTTTTTTCATTGTTTATATATAATTTATTTTTGTTATATTTATCACTTGTGTGTGAGTGTGTGAATATATTTTTGTATTCTCGTATCTTAATGTTTATATATACGAAGAGATATGGCGGTACGTGGAACCACCGTACCACCCATAAAACAGAAAGAGGAAGGCCAGCTAGCTACACGGGATGCGTGACGGAGGACAGACGGCTACAGCTGGCGACTGGGAAGCTCAAAACGGCTATAGCTGTTAAGGAGGACAGGCTACCGGAGAGAGATATAATTAAAAAACAATTCTGGTAAAGTATAGATAAACACAATCTGATCATTAAAGTTTTTAACTTTTAAACAGAATTAAGTATTTTTAATTTTAATTTTCTATTATTTACTAAGTTTCTATTTTGAGGAAACATATTTTTCAGTGCTTAAGTAAATATATATAAATAGGCCGTTCTATGGGTTTATACATGGGCGGGATTTCACCTACGGGATTGGGGGGGGGGGCAATATCGACGACGGCATCCTTTTTTTTCGAACCGAGGTGAAGGCGTTCTGCTGTCTTCATTGTCTAGAAAGCTAGGGGTTGGCATTACCCCAGAAAGACACGCTGGAGACAATTCTAATATGTAACGAGCAGAAAGATAGGCTAGCGAATTCTAACCTCCGAATGGGCGGAAAGGCGGGCTAGCGAGAATTTTAACCTCCGAACGGGGGAAAGGAGGGTGAGCGAGAATGTTAACCTCCGAACAGACAGAAAGATAGGCTCTTAGCCAGCCTTTCTGCTCGTCGGAGGTTATAGGCCCTATTTTTTTTGCTAGCCCTTCAAAAGACACACATACACGAAAACACACACACACATGCACAAACGTGTGTAAACACATGCACGCACACAAATATGAAAAAATTAAATAATCTGGAGGGTGCCTCGGTCTTTCTACTGCCTAAAAGCCCCCAAGATGGTTAATCCGGCATTGGATGTGATAATTCGCGGGGACGTTCTTTATTTTACCAAGTGGTTAACTTTACATTACATATAGCATAACTTGAATAAGTTAAACTACGCAAGAAAACTAGATCTGAAAAGGCTTCCAATGCTTTGTCAAATACTGCACAAATTTACGATTCACTGATTTGTAATTTATTTGATAGATATGGGGGGGCAAGTGCCCCCCCCGAATCCCGCCCTGGTGCTATAAAATACGTAGACCATATTTAAGTGTCACTGAAAAACTGGTTATATTTAGACCAAAAATGTCATTGAAAATTTACGTTCGAATAGTATCATCGCTATAACAGTCGGTCATAAAGAAAAGCGATGTTTATGCAAAGAAACTGATCTCACAACGGAAGTTTTGACGACTTGCTGTTTTACGCCAGAAGAGTTTGTTGTGCGAACTTCCTTTCGCGTCTATTTTACTCAAAACCGTCTAACAAGGGCGACTTTACCATTGAGCAGTCCTAGACTCTTGATAAATTTCGGTGAAGCATTAAAAAATATGTAAAACGCAAACAATTATATTTGAATTAAATTTGAAGAAGACATAGTAACAATTCCAGTTGTTTATCTCCAGTATTGTGGAACTTCTAAAGTCAACGTTGTTCTGCAAATGATAGGGCACAGTGTGTTGTTATTGCGTCGCAAGAAAACAAATTTAT
Source organism: Magicicada septendecula (assembly GCA_034769895.1). Taxonomy (NCBI): domain Eukaryota; kingdom Metazoa; phylum Arthropoda; class Insecta; order Hemiptera; family Cicadidae; genus Magicicada; species Magicicada septendecula. Next base: position 113,401,389 of record CM068370.1, read on the forward strand.
CTAAACGTTGTGCTGTGTCGCATGCACGTACTTATCTGTTACATTATCATGTGACTGGCATGACGTCACGTGTTGTTGTTACTGCGATTGGTCATTTGTTGGAACAGGGCAAAAACACATAACTGTATTTTGAATTTTGAAGGCACGTCTGCCTGTACTGGACAAGTGAAAACTACTGCAGTGAGTTCTGTATTAGACTTTGTGTCGTGCAGTAACCAAATACGAGAAAACCCTCATGAAGTGCGTTAAAAATGTTTAAAATCATAACGAATAAATGAAACAATAAAAAATGCCTCTATATTAAACACACACTCGTCAGTTGTGGTCTCCATGATAAAAATTATCAATAACAGTCTGAAAACTACTAGGTTCAGTGTTAGCATCAACTTTCGATTACCGTCGTCCAGCGTGCACTGTTTCCAACGCACTTTACAATGTCGTGCATTTAACAGTGTAGTTATATATATTCAGTGCCGGGTTTAAGACTGTTGAGGCCCTAGGCCAAGTTTTCTGAGCGCCCCCCCCCCCCCCCGGCTGTGACTTTAAAATAATATATGTACTGTAGAAGTAATTTGATGTCAGATTAATAATATCAAATTTAAAACCAGTAGGCTACTATAAAAAAGCGTGCTTTCATTTGGCAAACTTTTTCAAAATATTAAGAACCAGGCAAAAGAATTGACCAAATTAATTTATTTTTTAAGTAGAGTAACTTAACTAAGCTTATTCACAAATTTAACATAAAAAATTTCTTTTTTATTGTCTAGGCATAACAAATTAATTTTTTTGTTATAATTTTATAAAATTAAAAAAATAGGTCTAAATTTTTTTTATTCTAGCTAATGATACAACTAAAGATACAACAAGCTAATAATTCACTGGCTATGTAGCTTAATTCGGGGGGCAATATAGCGGACGTTAAAATTCGCATGCACAGATTAGTTTTGAAGGATGCCAACGTCTTAAAAATAAGCGCGCAATATTTAAACTGTCTTCCATTTGTACTATTAAGAAAAATTGATTATTTAATTTCAAAAAAATCATACTTAAATAACTCAAAGTGCCTCCTAATATATTTCGTATTTAAATAAATATATTTACGAAATATATTAATAAATAGTTCTGATTTATATATATATCTGTAGCTTGAGGTCCCCTCTGAGCCCCCTCTAGTCGGTCTAGTGGTAAATCCGGCACTATATATATTTAACTAAACAAAATGAATAAATATGTCGTACATTACCTGTTGACATTCTCCTAGATTACACGACAGTTCAACAAACCATAACAGCCTAGTACTGTCTGTTGGTTTCAAAAGCAAAAGAAGAAAAACGAGTTGGTTGTTGCCAAATTAAAATGAGTTGGTTTTAAAAGTTCGTTTTTAAGACGATACGTTCTGCTTAATGAGATCACTTTATAGTTAAGATTGTTTTGTTATGCACAAATTCACTTTTACCATTCTGTACTTACGTCACCAAGCTGCTGATGGTATTTGACGCTGTCGAGCCGTGATAATCTATACGTCTCGTTGGGGTCCCACACTTTGGGGCTTCGAGGGTCACAAACGTTATGCTATTGGCACACTGCTGTGTGTGTGTGTGTGTGTGTGTGTGTGTGTGCGCGCGCGCGCGCTTTACTGAAACCGTTCTACATTTTGATGATTCTGAAGTTAAGCGGCATGTACGTATAAGTTACACATTAATTCGTTCACAAGCGTATTATATTAATTCTGATCCAGGTTTACAAACAGCCAGAAAACCAAAAACAGTGAAAGTCTGTGATGTGCATGCACCTTCCTATTGTGTATTACAATAAAGGTACTCTAAACACATATTTTATGAAACACATTCTTGCTTTACACAAGCACCAATGCTTGGGTCCGGGTTAAAACCATCTATAACACGCAGATCTAGTAATTTAACGAATTCTCCAGATTGGCAGGTCTCGTACACTACTGTCGTTTCCAGTTGTTCCTGGACCCAGGTCAGTTCTTTAGTCTTTTACACCCCCTCTCTTAACATCGTCTACCATCGTTAATCTCTTCCTTTCTCTTCTCCTTCTCCCTTTCACTTTTAAAAACGTTAATATTTATTTTCCTCTTTGAACATGTCCTATGCAGTTTTCTCTTTCTCTTTCAAGACTGCACCTAAAACTGTTCTGTTTCCCTTCTGTTTTCCTTTTAAACTCTGTTCAGAACCTCCTCCTTACTCACTCTGTCAACCTATTTTATTCCCTTCATTTTCTCCATACTCACGTTTTGAAAACTCTTGATCCTCTCCCTCCCCTCTCTCTCTTGCCCATAGTCTACATTTCACATCCGCTTGACAGAACGTTCCACACACGCAGTGCTTTACCAGTCTTTTTCTCATTTTTAAATCCTTACCGCTGCAAAAACAGAATCTTCTTGTTAAAGGATTCTTCAGTCATGACAATTCTTGTTTCAGTCTTCACTACTTTCCTCCTGTCCTCCGTTAGTATAACCCTAAAATATCTGTACTCTTCAACTTGTATTCCCTCACTCTCACTGTCATCATTCTCATAACTTTGCTTTTCCCTACATATTTATCGTTTATAAATAATCGGCATTTGTTACATAGTTCTTATAATAATGGGAATAACCCTGGTGTGTCTGTGAATGGACGGTGCATCGCGAGTGTATAGCGTTAATGAAAAGTAAAAATATAAAAGTTGCTTTTGCCTTGTAATATTCAAGTGCAATACCGAAATAAACATTTTAACATAACGTTTTTACACAACACTTCATAACAATATTTCATAACGTAGTTAAACGACAATATAGGCATACTTTTTTGTTGTTTAACTAAGTGTTGAAGTTGTTTACAAAGGCGCAGCTAGTCGACCATGGCCCATAAATGCTTTAGTGAGTTATGCCTGTGGAGAGAGAGTATACCCGAGAGAGAAGGTTTGACAAGCACGGTACTGAAAAAGTTCTCGTTAGACGTTTGGTCGTTTCATACGCACTGTTACGTCTTTACGTCTTCTGTTGCAATAAGTTCAGAATTGTTTAATTTTTTCTTGTAACACTATGTACGTTTCCTAACATGGGACGGTTAAACCTTAAGAATGGAAGGGGGTTGCATAAATATTTACACATGAATGTCCGTATAAATATTTATGCAACCCCCTTCAATTCTTACATTCCATTATACATGTCAGTATATTTAAGACACTCTTAAAGAAGACAAAGGCGGAATGACACAGATAGCGTGTACTTAGTTACCTGTCCCTATCTGTTGGTTATTTCCCTCTTCGTTTCTAATATATACATTCAACATACTCATTTTACAGTCGAGCAAAAAATTACGAAGTCAACATTATTAATTACAAACATACTATGAGAAATGCTAAAAAAAACGTGGTACCCCTCCAATAGCCTTACCCATCCTAAAGCCAATAGCGTTTACAAGTGTTTGCCTTGTTCGAGCAAAAGAATTCTTATCGTTCAAATGGCTGGCGAAATAAGAAGTGTCAATGGATTCCCTTGCACAATGGTCATGGCACAAGAACCACTGCCCACCACTGAACTCCTGACGTGGAAAACTACTGCACACGCAGCTCCAGGTTTCTGCAGGTTCAGTGCAGCACAGAGAGAAACACAACGAACTGAAGCTTTTGACAATATAGTGCCTGAGAAGAATTAAAAGGAATTTCTACAGACATAGGCCTAATATTTAAAATAACGAGTATGTGAGAAAAAATATGAAGCGGAGACAACTGTCCACCTACCGGGGGCGAGAAACTACTGCACAAGCAGTGGCGTCTCTGCCATACATTTCCGCAGGGAAGTAAAGTCTCATTTGCAGCTGTGTGTGAAGTGAGCCAGGTGGTTAGGGACGTAAGAAATTTGAGTCGAGTGGTGCTAAACAAAGAACCATTTTAATAGAAACTGTTAATCTATAATCACCCCCGTTCAGCGGATTTTATGAAAGACATTCTAGGGAAGATATACGAGAATTTGGTATACAACCAGTGGTAAAAATTGCGAAGTAGTGGTACACGATAAAGTAGAAAGCACAAGCGAATAATTTCAAAGCTGGATACGAACTCCTATCTCCTAGAAGGAAACAAGAAGTATGAGAGACCGAGGACGACCGAATGCCTGAGCCTGGAAGAGGCGAAGACGAAGATTAAAATATACTCTGGTAACATCACATTACTGAAAGTTATTATTATTCACATTACATTACATTAATTATTTTTTAACAACCAAAATAAAGTTTCTTTGATTACTTTACAGTGGCATTTATAACTACGAAAATGTTGTTTCCAGTATTTCTTTAGCTAGATTTGACAGCCATTCTGTAGCATACTTGATTTTGAATATTTACAATAATTCTGTGAGGCCTACATACCTGCTCCCGGGTGTCACAGCTTACGACACCTCTGACGCACCCGTTCATACTATCCCACGAATAATTAATTAGAGGTTTTAAGACATGCTGCTGGAGGAGAATGCAGAGAATTTCATACAGGGATAGGGTGAACAAATATTGAATATTTAGGATAGGTACTTGAGAAAAAACTGTGGAAAAACGTCATCAGAAGTCAACACTGAAAGCTGGGGTACTTACTTAGGCACAACAGTTATATGGCTGGCGTTAATGGGAAAAATTGAGAGAAGTACTAGGACGAAGGCCAAGAAAGAGGTTCTCGAGATAAATGGCTGCAGAAATGGGTTTGAAAACGTAGAGAAGGCGATGAGCAGAATGACCTCGTGACTTCCGAATGTAGCCACATACCAGTCTCCAGTGAACCGTGACGTAGCCAACGGGTGATTATGACATTACAACCTCCATGGATAGATCTACACGAAGTCTTGTACGCAATATCTAGTAAACCTTTTATTACACGCCCCACAGATGCGAACTGTGAGAGGAACTATTATCCAAGTGAATGGACACAATTACGTTACGGGATCGCAACAGAGGTACGTAGCCACTTTACACGCGAACGCATATCCTCCCACCCCTGTCCCAACGGAAAAATCTTGTCTGTACTACTGCCGCTTACGCACAAATAGTATAACCATGTGCAAATGAACAAAAATACCCTACACATTACTCCCGACTATTTGTCATTCTCCGATCTCGAAACTATAGAGTTCTAAACATTCCGTTTCACGTAACCCGTATTTAGCTTCTATGGTAGTTGTTTTTAAACTTTCTTTCCGTACCTCTTGAGGACAGCCATTTTCTTCAAATAGTACTCCTCGTCTGAAAACATTTTCAATTCATACATTTGCAGTAACAAATCTACTTCTTCTTTCTCTTCCTGGCGTTACAACCCAGCGTGGGTTTTAGCCTGCTCAATGACTTTCTTCCATTCCGCCCTCTCGTTACACATCCGTCTTAATCCTCTCACGCTGATACACCTCAAATCATCCTCCACGTCATCCAACCATCTCTTTTTGGGTCTACCTCTGATTCTTCTTCCTACCGGTCTCCAATCTGCAATTCTCTTAGCCATTCTTCTGTCATCCATTCGAATTAGTTGGTCTAGTTCATGATTCATTGCAGTAACAAATACATAGCATTTAAAAAATACAGAGGCCGAAAACAAGTTACAAAACAATACAAATGTAATATAAACGTAAGAAAAAGTTTCATTTGTTTTACATTAAAATTAGAATTGACAATAAACTATTTATAATATCACTGAGTTTAAGTAGTAAAACACACCCACTCCCTCTCATCCAAATAACAAAGGAAGGTACTTAGGGTGTTTCTAAATCTACCGTTCGAACACCTCAGTCGACCTTCAAACGTCTTCAGAATTTGCTTTATTTTATACTGTCGATACACGCCTTTGTACGCCCCTGTCTATACACATCGTAGACAACCGCGTGCTCCCACGGGTGAGCGTACCGCAGTTTTCGAGCACTGTTCTTTGAATAGACTGACAGAAAAATGTGAAACGCTAAGAAAATGAAAATGAACAATAAAACAAAAGGACGTTACGCAGATCACACTCGACACATTAACATTCTTATAGACGTCAAACAATTAGCAACACGTACTGTTGGTTATATAATTTGTGAGACGGTGTTTGGTACTTGCCGCTCCCTTTGCACAAATCAGAAGACAATACATACACTGAAGACGCGAATAATTACGACAATGGAATAATACGCTGCTTAGAAACAGGGAGTGGCGAAAAGAGACGAATGAAGGACAGAGAAAGAGTGACAGGGGGAGGGGAGAGAGAGAGAGAGAGAGAGAGAGAGAGAGAGAGATTCAATCAGGAAGTGAAGAACGCCGATGTAAACACAAAAATGTAGCGAGGAAATCAGAGGCTGCGGTGAAAGTAATAACCTTTCTCCTAGTCCGTATTTAGCCTGTACACAGACAAGAGATACCTAGTTCTTGCCGCTGAACTACAATTAAACACTGTCAACTAGCGACAATAGCAGAGAAGTTACGAGGCTGAACCCCGACCTTCACGACAACTAACTAATGACTCTAAACAAATTTGCATTTTTCCAAAACATTCAAACACAGTAGAACCTTGATAATCCGAGCTAAATGGGACTGATGGTGGTTTGGATTGTCAAAACATGGGGGATTCTCTTAGCCAATTAATGGAATATAGTATAGTATAGTTATAGTACTGTATGTGCTAAATTAAGGTTAAAGGAATGACACTCAAATTTTTTTATTGAATTTAACATGTTAAAACTGGTCTGTAAGACCAACCATCAACTTATCTCTAATACCTCTTAATACTAAATACATATCAGCCAAATTAAGTCCAATGACATCCTTTAGTTAGTTCTGGTGTTCTTAACTAAACACTCTCACCCGCGCACAATGCTCTGCTTTTATAACACAAAACACTACACAAGTTCAAATGGCTTTATTCTCTTCGGTCTTCGGAACACGTGTTGATTGTCCAGCGGCTGAAGAACTTCTGCATTTTCGTGGAGGTGAAACCTTTCTTCATGCTTCTTCGCAAACCTTTTAATCTCTTCTTTAATTGTTGGAATACCTAGATCTCTATGGATATCGGCGTTTCTAACATACCTACTATAGTGCATTCACCATGGTCAGCAAAACTTTGTTTTGGAATGTTTGTATTATCCTGATGTTACTATCTTTCGCGCACCCCCAGAGTTGATTCCATACAGCCAGGTGGGTTTAATTATCTGATTATAGATCAGAGTTTTACTGTATAAAGACAGGTTGGAATGTTTTCGTACGAGCCATTTATATTGTCGGAATTTTATGTTAAGTTCCTCTTTTTTCTTTTTTACATGCTCTTTCCATCTTAGTTTGGTATCCAATGTCATACTCAGGCTTTCTCAAAAATAAAATAATAAATATAATTTATTTTATTAACCAAGATAATCGGACTGGACTACATAAAAAAGCGTATTAATTTTTGTCATTACCCACACGTTTTTTAAATGCATTATTTCTTGTTATAATGAAAAAATACAATAACACTCGAGAAACTGTTCTTCGTAAGACAGTGATCGCCATCTGTCATACACTTGGCGAATTTAAAATCGCTTAACGAAAAAATTGTACCCATTATAAATTGATTTTCATTTCCTGATGCTATATTACTATTTACTTCACTGAACAATTTGCACAAATCACATTAACCTTTTTTTACTGATTTATACGTACCTGTATTAAAATTTACTTGAAACACTCGGTAGATTAATATAATTTACTTACGGTGTGTCTGGATTATCGAGGTTTGTGATGGATCATGGTTGGGACTATCAAGACTCTACTGATGTGCACTCAACGTGAGAGTGTTTCCCGACAGCGGAACCTGACCTTCAGGAGAAAACTAAACAATTTCGGTACATTACTTACGTAATGCACTTAAGCAAATTTTATAGAATGTTCGTAGCTCATGAGAAAATTAGTAAGTACCGACCGAAACAAAATACGAACGCAATGAAGGCATGTTTTCTCGTGACCAACTTCATAAATTTTTTTAAATAACCGATAGAACTAAAAATTAAATTTAACCAAAACCAAACAATGAGTCCTACAGATCCAAATATTACGATATGCAACAAAAAACTAATAACATTAGAGAATATGTACTCGTGTATATATATGACAATAGCTAACACTCGGAAAAGAAAATAAGGAAATCCTAAACAGAAGAAAACTACAGTTAGGATGGGCAAAATTTTCAAACAGCACACTGACTAACAGAAAAACGCCTAAATTTCTGTGAACGATGTTTTACGAGTAGTAACGATCTGTTACACTGTAATGACGTACGGACTCTTACAGAACAGTTTGCAAATTAGTTGAAAATAGTTTAAACAACCGTGGGGAAAAATAATGTATAAAGTGATACTGAGAAACAGAAGAAACAGAAGAGGAAACGAATACACAAGAGACAGACCAAAAGCGTTGATTTAATCCAAAGGGTTGCAAGACTGAAATGGAAGTATAAAAAATTAGAATAACAAAAATCAAAGGATGGAACAAAAACCAGGAGAATGGGGTGAAGATGAAGATGGTAACTAGCACTAAGTTGATGACGATTTGGAAAAAAACAGCCGGACTGCCCTAGGAGACACGACTGCTCAAAACAGGACATGACTACGGATACTGCGAGCTAGCGGGCTAATGTTAGCGAAGTTTGGCTTTGAACGGGTTGTAGATGCTTCGTGACCTCCAAGGAGACGGTGAACCTGTGTTAAACCACTCCTGTATTCCTTTTGTATCACTTCAAATATCGTTAAGGGCTCTTTAATCTGAATACACATTAACACTTTTACATTACAGTTAGTTTAGCAAAAACACTCCACTGCAGCTTTTCCAAACGGTTACGTAAAGAGCTTTGCGAAGAAAAAGTAAATAAATAAGACAAACTATCAAAATTGGATACGGTAACGCATCACGGATATAAAATATCTGTTTTGAATACATGCTCAAACGTAATCCCTTACTATGTGTTTGTTGCTTTTCGTGCACTTGGTTATGTAGATTCTTAATTTTTGGGAAATAACGGAAAAAATAAAACTTTTTCACCTCCTTGAAGTTTGAGGATGGTTCTGGACGTAAATTTGAACCGTTAACTTTAACAGCTTTCAAGAACAGAGTCTTAAAACGGTCCATGTTATGAAATGTCTTTGTTAATTTGCGTGTAGTGAAATGTTTGGCATGCAACAAACTTTCGCTCTATAAGAGATAGTTATGTGGGGTTTCAGTGAGTGAAATTTACAGAAAATTTCAAATTTTATTTTAGTTTTTGTTCCAATAAAATCTCCTTTTTCGTTTTCGAGGTATTGGTGATTTTGTAAAAAATTTATATGCGTAAAGTGGTTTTAGTGAAGTTTCTAATTTTCTGTTTAAGAAATTCCTGTTTATATTTAAGAAATAAACACAATATTTATTTTTCTTTAATACCTGAAATGGGGGTTGGTAGGCCAGTGGATACAGTACCTGGTTACTGATCTCGACATCCCAGGTTCAATTCTCAGGCATACCACATAAAATCAAGGTGCGTTTTTCACCTCCAAGGTCAATTCGGCCTGTGGAAATGAGTGTGTGGAATAACATCCTGGGATAATAACGGGTATCTGAAGCTAAGTGTTTTATATGCCAAACGGCCATGTAAGGCAGCCTTACCCTGCCTAACTCCTATAGGCTATACCTTGGAGGTTCCAAAAGTAGTCATTATTATTTCTTGTATCATAAATTAAAATCTCAATTTACAAGATTAATGCACTTTAATGTAATTTATAAAAATTACAAAATACAAGTGGACTGATTACAATGATTAAAAATAATGATAACAAAAATAATAATAATAATAATTATTATTATTATTTACAGGTACAAAACTGAATTCATCGATAAATACAGTGTGTACGTTATTTTTTTCTTTCATGACACTGTTAAGTCCTGAAAGGTTAGTACATAAAAATCCTCTGATACCAGCTGATACTATTTTACAAATTAATGACACCTGATCTAAAAATGCAGCAGCATATACAATATAATCTATTCAAGAGTATGACTAGGAAATGTTTATGAACATGCACATAATAATCAACATGCTAGACATCCACTGTATTGTTTAGGACATTTAAAATAGAGTGGCGGATTACTTACATGTTAGTATCAAATAAATAGTAATTTAACAAATTACCACCAGTGGTGATACATACTTTAAATATTCTTTGTTTCTCGATACACTTCTCGTTTTCCTAGTTACCTTCTTCTTCAGTGTAGGAACTCATTTTGACACATTTTGTATAACGGTTTGAAAACTACAGTAATTGCTATAAAAAACTGAAATACTGTACGCTTATTTGTTCACTGAATATGTGCTAGTCGGAGAGCCATCTACTAACTATGAGAGCCATTATAAAAATGACACAAAATTATGATGTACTTCTATTGTTACTGAATTTAACTATTCATATAATAAACATTAACATAAGTACTGCAAACTGCACTTCCAGGTATGCTTAATTATAAAATTCTTTAAAATATCTTTTTTAGTTAATTTTTACTTCCATATTTTTTTTGTATTTACTGTTACTGTATCCAGTTTTTTTAACAATTTTCATTCATTCATTTGTTGTCAAATCTAAACAGATTAATAACATTTTCTGTAACAAAACATTTTCCAATAAGAAAAAATTATTTTAAAAATGTATATCTCTTCCAAATTTAACTATGTTTTGGAGTTTATGTAGGTAACAACATATAAAAGACAATACCTGCAATATGTTTTGCTTAATTTTTACGTTCATTTCTTTAGCTGCTAAACAGTATCAAAATTTTAATTCAAATTAATTTAATTTTATGTAAATAACTCCATTTTTTACCATTCTGTTATAAAAATTTATATTTAAAAAGTTCTATCAACATCTTTAAAACCTGTAGAAAGCAACGCCCTCACCATCACTGACTGGACCCTATTTTGAAAATAACAATATACACACTAACCTTCAATAGACCATGTCTTTCATAAAAATTCAAAACAATAATCTTTGTTATTTAAGAAGAAACTATAATGCAACATAATTATAAAAGTCTTTTCAAACATTAAAAATATGTCACATTTGTTTTGAATTACTAATTTTAGTTAGTAAATATTTAGTAATTGTTAGTATTGATGGTACTTTCTCTGTAAACTTACTTGTTGTATTTACTCATACGCGGAGTGGTGTGATCCTTCGTCAGTGAGTTTGGATACTTGCACATTCTGTATCCAAACTCACTGACGAAGCACACCACACCACTCCGAAGTGACAAGCGACAAGCGACGTATCAGTAAATACAACAAGTAAGTTTACAGTGAAAGTACCATCAATACTAACAATTATTAAGTGTGTAAACTAAGAAGTGATCAACATTCAAAATAGTAAAAATATTTAGGAATAATTTTGAAATACATATTTTGATAAATCACCACATGTACACAAATATAATATAAATGATCAATTAGTACGATTTACACAGAACTGTCAAGAAATTAAATTCAGTGGTTTATTTTACATTTATTTTCAAACAGTAGGCCTATACTCGTTTTCAAAACTTGGAGTACACATCCTCATTCAAAATAAAAGTGATGTTAGTCTGTGTCTACATAGAAGACTATTACAAATTTGAAAAGAAATCATAAAATATATTTAGAAAATAATACTACATTAAAATATAGTCCGACACAAACTTACCTTATTGAAAGAATTAATGAAAAATGAACACCATTTGAATTAGGTGACACAAAACACTATTATTAGCTATCTTGGGGAAGTAGCACAAAACAAAAGAACCGCACACACATCTCTACCACACCATCGTACTCACTAAACTAAATTGAGGTAATGTCATTCCACCTGTATATAATTGGAAAAGTAATAAACTCACAACAAAGTGGCGTCAATTCTAAACAAACACCAATCAAAAGCAGCTGATACATGACGTTTCAGTCCATGTTACCAACAGTACACAAGAAAGTATTGTATAAAAGTATGGGCTATATGTGGTGCCAGAATCATTCTAAAAGATAATTTTAACTATGTTGTAGTTATTTTCTTATTTATTAATTTTTAATTAGAATCTTAATTAAATGAAATTAATAAGTAATTAGCAATTTTTCTTTTAAAAACGCATAACATTTACATGTTTTAAAATTTACTAAATATTGTATTTTGGACACCCCTAGCTCAGGAGTTCCTTCCGCCATATGATTTCAAAAAGAATAACATTTTGAGGTTAGGTGAGATACGAGATAGTTTATTGCGTATTATTGTGGTAGGTGTTCCTTTAAGAATTTGGTATTTGCATAAACGATATTAAATGGAGCAATCAAAGGAACAAACACAAACAAAAGTGCCCATGATATATATCTGTGGGGGTAAGTTAATTTTTTAATTTCGAAATTATAAATGTTGTTTCACAACTTCTACGTTCTTACAACACAATAGTTTGTAAAATTTTTAGGTTAACTCTTGTTTATAATTTACTTGAACTGCATAGATTTCCCCAAATAATTTGCGTAAAATTATCAATTGAATACATTCTTGTTGTTACACTGTTCTAATGTATAGTTGGTAGAATATACTGTAATATAATGTATATTATAAATAAATGTACGGTAAGCAAAAATATTAAATGCAAATTTTATAAACAGATAGAATACATTTTTGGAAATATTTTATAAATGAACGTAGATATATTAATAAACAAATTGAAAATTAACCATATTTTTGACGAGTGGTTTGTGGTAATGATATAATGTGGCTGCTTAATGTTTTTTTTTTTCAGAATGTCATCATGAAAATGAAATTCGTCAAAGAGATCCTATACGTTGCAGAGAATGTGGTTATCGAATTATGTACAAGAAAAGAACAAAAAGATGTATCCTTTTTTATATTGAGTATTATTAGGTAGTTTTCTATTAAAGCTTTCTACTGTAACATTTCATCAGTTTGGTAAGACTGTCCTAAGAACTAATAAATTGAACAGACCTAATTCGTTATGTAAACTACAAAATTGATTTACCACTATAACTAAAAATTATATAGCCTAACTTGGAAATTTTATAATTATTTTTTTTAGGTTAATAATTTAGAGTGAAATAATTGTATAAGCAAGAAGGTCTAACCAGAGAGTAGATGCATTACAATATATAATTTTGGAAATCAGAGTAACATTAAAGGTATTATGTATGTTAACCAAACCACCTAATTTTCAAAGGTCTTCGAGTACTGTTAATCAAACAAGTAAGACTTTCTAAGGACTTTGGACATGTATTAGGATGTCACAGAAAATAATGTTGATGTAACTTGTTAGTATTAGTATGATGGTTTGATAATTAAAATGAGTATAAAATGGTACAAAATAAATATTAACTACAAAAAGTCACTTATAAAATATGATTTGAATTGTTCTCTTAACTGAGCGTCTGTGTTGCCTTTTTTCCAAATACCTCCTTAGGAGCAAAGTGAAATAAAATTTTGCAATTTAAGTTCTTGTCGGTGGCGTTAGCCAGTAATATATTGTTCATTTTATATAATGTAAGAATATTATGTTAAAGTGGTATTTATTTTATCTATAAATGAAACAATGTACTCAGCAAACAATAATACATATTAATTTTTGTTTTACAAACTACAAACAACACACAACTCAAAAAAGGCAGAGTGGCCCTGCACAGTAATTGGGAGTTTACTTTATAAACTGGGCTCCCATTGTATAACAAACCTTGTTTACTTTAAACTTGTCAACTTTTTTTTGTAAATTACATCTTTTATGTTCCACAAAATGTAATTTAGGTATAAGAGTTATGAATAAGTGTGACGGGTTTATGAATAAGTGTGTCAGGAAAAATGAATTATGTTAAAAAGTAAGTCATTACCAAATTGCAGAACAGTATAGTAATCTGCAAGGCGACCCTTTAAATTTTGTAACCCATTTTGTAAATGAATTATTTAGTTAGTAAAATATTTGTTTTTGTATGTAGTCATATTTTTTCTATTTGAATTATTGTACAGAGTGTCTGTAGTAATAGTGTAGGTTACATTGGTATAATATGAAGTCTTAGTACTTGTCCTTTGAAAATCTAGATAGTTTGGTTAACAGACAAGCACCACATTGAATCCTAATAAATAAACAAAATTTATGAACATATTAAATTAGGTAAAAAGCTCCAGTGTTTTCTTTTATGAAAAGAATGATTTTGTTAAATCAGCATATTTGTTTTTAAATCCAGATATTGTGTTTTTTTTTTTTACTTTTCTGGTATAGTAGGCCTATATTGTGTGCCACAAATCTCCATCAAACAGTGGTTGATCTGATTTTAGATTTCCAGTGTGTGGTTTTGATACATTAGTTAGTATGCACTGTCGTAATTTATGCTACATGTTTATAGATTTGCTACAAGTAGAACACTGGTTGGCTGATATTAGTTATGAAATATAGTAAGATGCTATTACAAGACAATTATACTGTATATTTTCTCAGAGAGTTATATTATTTACAATAAAGTACGTTTACAAAACCATACTGCTTTCCTTTGTTGAGATCCAAAACAATTTTATGGTTTCTAAGTGAAGGGGCATTACCTCAACAACTGTGATCATATAGTTTTTATTGTCATCATCTCCACTTGTCTGCTTCGGGACTGAGCAAATTACCTAAGTCTCCAGTTATTTCTACTCAAAGCAAATCTTGTTCAGGTCATCCATCTATCTTGGGAAATCTGTTTCTCTCTTTACGTCTCTTGGCCTACAGTCTAGCAACCTGGTTTGGTTATCATTGGCCTACTCAGCCAAACATGTGTTCCCCACATTATATTTATTTTCTAAATTCAGTTAGTCTGACTCCAGAAAAGACATCTTACAGAAAATATTAGTCAGAATAAATATTAAAAAAAGAAATTTTTTAAATATTTTATTTAATAAAATTGCTCAAGTAGTTCGGAAAAAGTATAGAGGTTTAAAACATTTTCATTAAATATTAGTTATGGTTATGTCCTTGTGCAATCAGAATAGTTTTAGCATAATTTAGATGTCATAATTACCAAACGACTTTCTTTTGTGTTAAGGTTGTCATAGGATATATAAATTTGAAAACAAATTAAAAGCTATGGATTGTATTTAATATTTTCACTTAGAAGTCATGCAGTAAAATGGTGATGTTTTGTGGGTTAGCCATTTTGTTTGTTTCCCCCAATTATTATGTATACAGTAGCATTCTGTAAAAATAAACATTTTTATTTATTGTTTTATTAAAACTAATCAAAATATTCTAAGGATATAGAGGTTGAAATAAACATTCCCAGAATGAAAAACTCACTCCTTCATTGCTTGTGCACAGTCAGCAATATGTAATCATATTATATATTATATCACAGTCAGCAGGCACAAATCATATAATGTGTTCTACTTTAATTGTATTATCACTCCATTTGACTAGAAGAATTCATTCTTAAGAGGTTCTCAGAACCTGGCGATCTGGGAACACTCATCTGTGTTGTAAATCTCAAAATATCTATTGACTTTGTCAATTTGTAGAATTTGTGGGAAGTAAAAGTGATTTGAAGGAGTTAATTTGACTTTGTGAGTTTCTAGAATTGGGGTGTGTCAGTACTATCCGTACTTATCTGAAAAGTGTAAAGTAAAAACCCAAGTAAAACGTCACAAGCCAGCAATAATGTGGGGAGGGTATACTTGTAGATACAACTCCCTTTATAGTGTAGAAGGATTGTAACGTACATAAGTTATTATTATTATTAAGTAGGTTCAACAGAAGTTAACTATAATAATTTGGTTGTAGTGTAACTTATGCTTAGCTGTTATGTTTTCAGTTTTATGTAGCATGTGTCTGCATTTTCGTTCACTTTGTATGTGTGCCTTAACATATAACTCAGTAGTTGTATTTGACGCTCGATGATGAGAAGACTTTTCCTAAGGCTCAACATGTTTTGTCTGCACCAATTAAGTTATAAAATTCTAACATGAATGACATTTCAAATAAGTTATATGTTCTTGTAATTTGTAATGTGAATGATGTTTTATATTATTTATAAATTTTGTAATGTGAATAACTTGGAGTAAATATACTTTCGGATTTATTTGTGTTTATTTTGTATTACCCTTGTACATCATACAGCAATAATGTTTCCTGTAAGGGCCTTTGTACGTATTTGTGGCTGGTATTCCTAGTCCATCAGTAAACGTGGGCCAGAATCTACACCATCCCTATGAAGTCCTTAAGGATTTCATACATCCAGCTCTGTAATTTACACCGCCTCTTATACTCTGAAACATCATTAAAAAATCATGGATCTAATTGGCAGAAAACTTCTTGTCCTACTTCAGCCCTCATTCAAAACTCTTTAGATTTCAGGAACAGCTACTAGACAGTATAAAATATAACCAAATTTTACAATTCATTATGTAATTTTGTTAAAAAAATACACAAAATCTAAGAAACTTACTGCTGTATCAACTACACTTTTTGTGACGTAGTTGAAACGATAACTAAGTGACCAGGTTCATGTGTTCTGATCCAATTCTACAGTTACATAAATATTTCATATCAATACATTCCTCTCTGTACTTTGTACTTAATTAATTCCAATTATACAGTGGCCTCTCTCTTGTCCGACTTGGATGGGACCGGGTAACGCTCGGATAATAGAAAAGTTGGTTAACAATGGTAGCTCATTTATAACCAACAAAACAAAGGATTGAATAGCCTATATTTGAAGTACGTGTACGTACAACCCACTTTGTACTGTATCTATAAGTGAAATGCATACAATAAAATTGGATAAATGGTTTAATTATAATTGCTTCAATTATCTATGAGTACAGTAAATAGAACAGTAAATAAAATATATACAGTAGTGTACAAGAATGACTTACCTTAATTATGAAAACAAGAAAGAAATTACAGTCTGTTTTCTTTTGGCTCATGTCGGTTCTAATTTATAAAGAAACGAAGATTTTGGGTGTTAAGTAAACTACAGTAGAACCCCTCAAATCCGAACCCCAGAAATGCGAAATCCCGGGAAATCCGAACATGATTTTGAAGAAAAACAACATTTGAAAAAAACACAGACAAGAAACACATTTATTATTACATGAAACTATCATATGTAACCTAATTTTACGTAAAGAATCATTGAAAAATTAATAAAGTATGTACAAGTATTGCTACTTACGTAAAACAGGATTGAAATGTAAAAAATATTGGAATTAACACTGTATAAAAACAACAACGTCATACAGCATTCCATTAACATCAGAGCTGAATGGCCAAGGAAAAACAAAAGAAACACACAAACACTACACTACATTTTTTCACTTAAAATCAGTGATCTTCATTTGGCGAAGTGACAAACCTTCCCGAGGATGTGATGTTGCGCTAGCGTCACATAAACATGACATCATTGGGTGTAGCAGCTGCGTGTTGTTCTACGTAGCGCAACGCGATGTCGAGAGCGACGGCAGCGTCAGAATGAGTCACGTTTGTTGAGGCATCTTCTCCCTCGCTATCGCTACCTGATACATTGTCATGTTGATCCTGGACCACAGACACTATGTCATGCTCGGTGCATTCTTCATTGTTGTCTAGTGCTGCCCACTCCTCCAGACAACCTTTTTCAGCATCCTCACATCCTGGTACTTTTTGAAAGAGATGAAGGAGCTCAGTTTCATCATCTCGTGTTGTAAGTGGTTTCCACAAATTCGAGGCTGGGCCAAAGCTTCGTCCAAGATCTCTACAGTAAATTTTTACTGGTATTGTTCCAGGATTCTGCAACCCAGTAAATCACATCTTTTATTGTTATCTTCTTTAGCTTCTCAAGAATAGAAAGAGAACAATCTTCTTCAATAAGAGTTTGCAGAAGCATTTTTCTGTAGCTAATTTTTATGTTCTGTAGCACACCTTGATCCATAGGCTGCAGCAGCGATGTAACGTTAGGTGGTAGAAAAATTGCTTTTATGTCTGCACACCAACTACATGTCTGAAGGATGTGACGGAGCGTTGTCTATCAAAAGTAGAGCTTGAGGTGGCAGTCCATTTTCTTCATTAAATCTTGTTACCGAAGGAACAAATTTCTTTTCAAACCACTCCTTAAAAAGATTACCAGTCATCCACGCCTTAGTCTGATTTCTGTAATAAACAGAGAGAATTCATGTTCATATTTTTAAGGGCTCGTGGCTTGGCAGATTTTCCAATCGCCATTAATGGTAGCTTGTTTGTTCCCGCGGCGTTACTGCAGGCCAAAACTGTGAGACGCTGTTTGTTCATTTGAAAGCCTGGTGCAGAAGATTCCTCTTTAGAAGCAAGACTTTTAGTGGGAAGTGCTTTAAAATTCAATCCAGTCTTGTCCGCATTATACACTTGCTGAGGCGAGTAATTTTCCGACGAAATCAAATTGGCGAATTCATCTAAATATTCTTTTGCAGCAGTATTATCAGCTGATAACTTCTCTCCGCTTATCGTCAGTTGTCTGATTCCATGCCTTCTCTTCCATCGATCCAACCCCCCATTGCTAGCAGTAAATGCCAAATCTCTGTTCATTAGTTCGTTCAGCCGCAATGCCTTTTCTTGAATTAATGGACCACTAATAGGAACTCCTTTCTGCCTCTCTTGTGTAAACCACAAAAACACTGCTTCGTCAATTTCTTCATTTACAGAAACTTTTGCGTGATGGCGTTTCAAAGTTTTTTCACTTGTTGCACTGCAAAACTGTTCAATTTTCGCACGATTCTTTTTCCAGTCGCTGATTGTTGCCTTACCAACACCAAATTCAACAGCCAACTTCGTCAAACTTTCCCCTTTGTCTAGTCGCATTAACACTTCGAGTTTTTCTTTTAAAGTACAAGAACTATGTTTTCGTTTGCTTGTCATAATTTAAGAAAACTAAAAAACCCGATCTACACTGCTCACTTCAAATGCAAAAACAATAAACCTAAACGAAAACTCGAACAAACTATGTACACTGGATGGAAACAGTAACAGCAGACAAACGCACAGGACAACAAACGCCAGAGGACTAACTGGAATACAAAGATTTCTAGACCTATTGTAGTAGAACTGGGCTATTTTTAGTGCACTTCCGCCCGACAGCAACAGTGATTCACGGGAAGTCAAGGTCAGCAACCTCCGGCAGCTTCGTCTCACCCCTACGCAACATTACCGGGCGGCGCGTACACCGTAACTAGTGTTGAGTACTATGTATGCAGATTTTTCGGCTAATCCAAACTTTTCCGAATCCGAACAGGCTACAGCCCCAATTAGTTCGGATTTGAGGGGTTCCACTGTATGTACTAAGCAAAAAATTAAAAGGTGTAATATTAAAACGTGTTACTTAAATTTTACAGTACAATTAACCTAAGTAAAAACAAACACTGTACACTTAAAAAGTTTAAAACCCTTGGATTTATGAGAAAAAGTCAGTCAATTTCTTTTGTTTTATGTTACTCTGATGTCTGTCAGCTGCATAATCTCTCCACTTTTTTAGATTCAGTACATCGACTGGTGTTGAAGTAGACAGTGGTAATTTTGGTAATCATTAAGTATAGTACAGTATTTTATAGTTAATAGAATATAATGTATGTACTGTACATAATCTTTATTAAAAAAATTATTAATAACATATTATTAGTGTACGTATTGTAACGGTACATATCTTCACCGTACATTTGAAAACAACTATAAGAAATAAAACACTCATTAATTAACATTAGAACACCCAAAAGATGAATAATAGTGTACTAAATATTATATCCGGTCCGCGAACTAATTAAAACAACAAATGAAGAATAATAAACAATAATGAAGAAGAAAAATGGAAAACAACATGGTAATGTGATTAACCAATAACCCAATAGATATGGTAAGTGAGAGGACAAAACCAAATATACTAACAACCAACACTAACAAGATACAGAAGGTAATATTGTAACGAAACAGAATGCTGTATGAATAATTATAAATAATAAACTGTGAACCTCATTCAGGGATAGAACCAAGCATTATGATCACCAACTATTAAACAGAAACCCCCAAAATTGAAGATAATGAATGGACGAAAATTAACTCAACAACACCAACCATTGACCTGACTATGACTAACAAATAATAACCAGACATTACCCAGTAAGATAGGGGAGTAAATCAATAAAAAAGTAAAGCAGTAATCAAACAACAAATAAATAAACAATCCAAATAATAAAGAGTACATCCACTTCATAGTATAAAATGTGTATGACCTATAGGACTAAATAGGCCAATAAAAATCTGTCTTTTTGTAAAAATAAGGTGACAAAAGGGGCACAAAACCCTATAGTGATATAAGTGAAAACAAACACATAAAAGGTGGCCTAATAATAATCACATAGACTACAGTTAAAAAGTGTGATGTTATTTAGATTAAGAAGTGATGTTCAATCAATCATGATTGACAATAATGATTTAGAAATTAACACACAAACAATTGTTTAGCAGTGTGGGACCATTTAAATGTAAGTTATAATTATTAATTTCTTGGATTTCGTTGTCCATGACGTGTCCGTTACTTAACTAAATATCACTATAATATTGACGACTCGGAACACAAAGTTTTTTATAAGTAAAAACGTAAAGTTTTACCTTACAGCCTAAACCGGCTTTCACCTATAGAAGGCTTCATCAGAGGCTGTCGTTAGTAGCGCTGCTCGTCTTGTTGTTGGCGACGAGAAAGTGTTTCGAAAGATTGAAGCTGTGTGTGTGTGGTGAGATGTGTTCGAATAATGCGTGCGATTTGAATTGTGTCTGTTCGTTTAGGATGTCGTTTTTATTTGTTTTTGTGTGTTTGTATATT
The DNA here is from genome assembly GCA_034769895.1 of Magicicada septendecula. NCBI lineage: Eukaryota > Metazoa > Arthropoda > Insecta > Hemiptera > Cicadidae > Magicicada > Magicicada septendecula. The sequence continues at coordinate 113,422,218 of CM068370.1, forward strand.
TCTAATTGTTCTAGAGTGTCTAGTTTTCGGCCTTTTGTGTGTACGTGTAGTATGTTCATGTTATTGTCGATGTTTTTATATGTGTGGTTTGCTTCAATGAGGTGGTTTGCGAAGGTAGATTCTGTAGTGGTGTGGAGTGCTTTTGTGTGTTCAATGTATCTCTGTTTGAAGCTACGTCCTGTCTGGCCTATGTAGAATTTACTGCAATTTGAACAATTTAGTTTATATACACCGGGTAGATCGAATTTGTTTTATGCTTTGGGCATGCGTTTTGATAGTGTGTGTTCTGCTTTGTTAGTAGTTTTGTAAGCGATTCTGTATCCTGCTTTTTTGAATTTGTGGGCAATTTTTTCTGTTTGTTTGTTGATGTATGTTAGTGTTATGAATTTGTTGTTTTCTGTCTTTGTCTGTTGTTTGTTTTGTGTTTTGTGTAGGAGTTTACTGACTATTGTTCTGACAGAACAATAGTCAGTAAACTCCTACACAAAACAAACAACAGACAAAGACAGAAAACAACAAATTCATAACACTAACATACATCAACAAACAAACAGAAAAAATTGCCCACAAATTCAAAAAAGCAGGATACAGAATCGCTTACAAAACTACTAACAAAACAGAACACACACTATCAAAACGCATGCCCAAAGCACAAAACAAATTCGATCTACCCGGTGTATATAAACTAAATTGTTCAAATTGCAGTAAATTCTACATAGGCCAGACAGGACGTAGCTTCAAACAGAGATACATTGAACACACAAAAGCACTCCACACCACTACAGAATCTACCTTCGCAAACCACCTCATTGAAGCAAACCACACATATAAAAACATCGACAATAACATGAACATACTACACGTACACACAAAAGGCCGAAAACTAGACACTCTAGAACAATTAGAAATATACAAACACACAAAAACAAATAAAAACGACATCCTAAACGAACAGACACAATTCAAATCGCACGCATTATTCGAACACATCTCACCACACACACACAGCTTCAATCTTTCGAAACACTTTCTCGTCGCCAACAACAAGACGAGCAGCGCTACTAACAACAGCCTCTGATAAAGCCTTCTATAGGTGAAAGCCGGTTTAGGCTGTAAGGTAAAACTTTACGTTTTTACTTATAAAAAACTTTGTGTTCCGAGTCGTCAATATTATAGTGATATTTAGATAATTATTAAAATAAGGAGTATAGTTGAGAGTTTTGTTTTACATTATAAAAGTTTCATGTTACTAGCAGATCAAGTTAAAATAATATTGTATCAAGGGGTCATAGTCAACTGTCATCCATCATTCTAAATTGTTTAGTAAGATAAATGTAAAATCCCCAAGATACTAATTTTTACATGACCAAACCAGGCCATGTTTTGTATCAAATGATTTGTAATTTTATTCTTATTAACCACTTGCACATTGTATTAAATATTATTGTGTTATGATAAAAAAGTAATTTGAAGGCAAATTATAAAATGTAATGTATTTTAATGACCATGGTAATGTAACAGTTGAACTTTGTACTATGTGTAATGGGACATTTAAGCCCACCCAGGGGTAATATGGGGAAAAGAGGTCACGACGTTATAATTGTAAATTTTATTTCTAAATTATAACAACGTATGCAAGTGAACGAGTTAGTGTAAGGTCACCAGCAGAACGCTTGAGAAGCCGTTATATTTAGCAGTATGAACTTTGATCTATGTAAAACAGAAGTCACGCCTGATGACATCAGGGCCGAACCTACGAATACGTCACTTGGAATATAGATCCAAATTAATAATACCGTCAAAATTGGTTTCAAAACACAACTAGAACAATGAAATGAAATCACGTGACTCCCCCGCTACCTCAGAAATTGAGGAAGTAAAATTCGCCCGTCGACAATCTTCCTTCGCGCTGTACAGCCGTAAAGTTCCGGAATGGAATCGCAGGTGCACCCAAACAAAAATGTGAAAGTATCAACAAAAATTGGGTCGGAATTGTACAAAATTAATAAACAGTTCCGATATAAAAGTACATTATTTCAGTAAAGTGCGGGAAACCAAGAAAATATAAGAAATAGTTGAAAGTGCACAGTAATATGGACTTACCGGTTGTAAACAGATAAGTAACAGAACGAGGCATAATATAATTTTTGTTCAACCAGGCATAAATAAATTCCAATGCAATTCTAAATTTTCGTTGAAAGAAATGTTTTTACTATAAAATGAGCTCAAGGGGGGAATATAAAATATGTACCGCATGAAAGTGTGTGTGTTTGTGTGAATGTAAAGAATCTATATTTAAGAAGTGCTGGGTTGCGATTTATTATATATATAATTTAAATTGATGATTTATTATAATCTATTTTGGTGAAAGAGTAAAATGTTGATGGTAATAGTTACTGTTAACTTGATTTTTGTAAATTGCGCCTCATGGCCGAATAGATGTTATTTTCATTTTTTTTTTTTCGAAAAAGGGTTTAATGTACAAGTGTTATGAGTAAGAATAAAGGGTCATGGTATTTGTAAAACAAAAAAATGCGTCATTTCCTGAAAACTACCCATTCTGTTCTTCTGTTTGCCTAACCGAACCCGGGGAATTGGTAAGTAAATTTCTCTCATAGTTGGTAACAAGTAAAGATGGCATCCAAAATATGGACGAACACAGTAAACGAAATTAAAATTAAGAGTGGTTAAAAAGAATATTACATATGGGCCAATAAGAATCCAAGAAATTTTGGTCAGCTTCTGTGAAAAAAAGAAGAAATTCGAACACTTGTTGTTAACCACGATTGAATATGGTTGAGGAGTGCAGATAAAAAATATTATTATGTTAAAAATTTTAAAAAGCAAGAAACCAAACTCAGAAGAATGAATTGCCAAAAGGAACAATTATGAAGTCATTACAACAAATCATATAACTCAACAGGAACGACTACCAGTGAAATTAGGAAATTCTAAAGTGATTAATAAGAAAGAAGCCTAAATTAAATTTAACTGAGGAACTGTATGTATTCTACAAAAATTATAACCAACCAATTCTTGTAATCCAAATACGAGTCATCACCAATGACACCAACAACTCACACAACATTAATAACTGATAAATGTTTTATAAAAGAAAACAAGAACAAAATATAAGAGATAGTGAACACTAAGTGACAATATTTTATTAAAATAAATTAGGAACCAATTTACTCTAACCACAACTGGCAACACATCAGCCATGATTATGACGTCACTCAACAACCAGCATGCATTGCGCACATAGCGAAATAAATATTTTACCGGCCATATTGTTCAAAAATTAATAATTATTTATAATATTATATTATATAATAAGTATTAAGCTATTCCTATTGTAATGTACTCTTTACTGTTTTTTATTAATTAATGGAACCTTGCGTAGCAGCCAAAAGAATTCACTTTTATATAATTAAATCATTTGATGATTGACCCTGAGATAAGAATCGATCATTGCTACTGTGTATATCGAAATAACCATTTTTACTAAACTGAATACAATTTTCAAAGATTGTACATTAATATTACCAATATCATTTCCATGTGTTTTATTTCTCGAATGTAAGGTATAATCAGGATTCGTTCTATACTCACGAAGATCAAGAAGACGTCGGCAAGCTGTAAGAATAACAGAAACTACAAAACCGAAATTAACCTCAATGAATACGTTTAAGATGGAAATCGAATGTAGTCGTTGAGAAATTGTTTTGGGACGATACAACCGCTATATTCAAATATTTGAAGCAGACGAACTGAAGAATTCTCTTCAGTTAATTGGAGAATTAACCAATAAAGAAGATTCATACATAAAAATAAAATTAAAATTAAAAAGAATTAACATAAATATGAGGAATAAACATGCAACCATTAGTATCAACTGATAAACCAAATACTCATAGAGCAGAAGGATTTATTAACAACACAGTTTTATTACATATTAACATTATTAACAATACCAGTAGACACGTTTAGTTATAATATGAATAAACTCAAATAAATTGATAAGCGAGGAAGAGATAACAACTCTACTCCACAATGTGCCAATATGAGTACCAAGATATAATGAAACAAATAACAGAAGGAGTCTACAGAGTTAACAAACCAGTAAAGACACACAGACATGTACAAACTATTACTAAAGACTTGACCATGACTAAAACTCTTTATTTTAAGGTGAAAATATAATTAATAAACAACAGAAACAATGAAATAAAATATTGGCAATATAAGAATGAGTTAGTTGTCATAGCAATAACAGAGTACCATGACTGCTTTTAATGCAAGTAAATCCAATTAAGGAATATTAAACAAAACCTGGTAATCACCAGTAAACATGTAAATATAGTGTGAAAAAATAATAAATAATGATTAACAAGAACATGGGTGTAAAATAATAACTTTAAAACATTGAGATCAGGGGATAAAATGCATAGAAAGAAAACACAATGTAAGACCATTGTTGTCAGCCAAGGGGGTCCCAGATAACCTACTCCGGGTACAAATTCACTTATAACTAGAATAATTTAATAGTAAAACTAGTTTATGTTATGCAATTATGAAACTAGACATTATAAAGACAAACCTATTGCTATGATTTAGTAATTGAGTGACATGTGTTGTGTCTAATGTAATTACACAGACTGAAATGAACAGAAAGATGTACCCATTAAAAACACTCAGAAGTTCCACAGTATTGTCAATCAGAGAAAGACAGTGACATAAATGTGTACTGCAATGTCTAATACTGCTATGATAAGGTAGAATAATGATAATGAACCATTAATTAAACCATAATTATGAAAAATTAATGTAACCACACTAGATGCAAGAAGTGTTAGTGAATTATCAATCTCACATACAATAATGGGAGACTAACCATTATAAAACATTCTTTAGACTATAAAGACCATTTGTACAAAAAAGAACCACTTAAAATTGAGTATATTATTAACCATGAACCAAATCATAATGACCCATGGCATACCAAAACTATGAATAACTAATAAAACTAAAAACCAGAAATTAACTATATTTGAATAAGAGCTGAGATATCCAGAAGTTGTAATGGACATCTCAGAATGATTATATCACAGTAAAAAATGAACAGAGCCAATTATTAAAATAAAAAGAGTGAATCAAATTAACTATGCTCTAGGCCAAAGAAAGCATAGACCAAATATTGTAATTTTTATTAATTTAAGACAATTACTGTAGTAGAGATTATCATAAAAGGACTTGGGAAGAAACATATGGATGAAATGTAATCACCATTTGTTCAATTTCCATAAGTAAACATATAAAATCATAAGAAATATGTCATAGTCGTAAGGGAAAAACATTAACTTTTTAATTAAAGCCCCAACATACGGCTTGTGAGGACTTGTTTTAACGAGCAAATCAATTGTAATAACTTGGTGTGGCTATATAAAGTATTGCTAGTAACGCAAGGACGTTAAACCAATTTAAAAATATTTCTTTTATTTTGGACAAAAACAAAAGCATCACTTCTATAGCCTCAACACCAAAGTCATTAACATTTTATAAACATTAATTGTGTTCGCCGAGGGAGTGACCTCGCTCAAAGGAATGCCAGCAATCTCTAATCCAATGAAATCGATTAAAATCAACAGGGAAGTATGTAATCCCAAAATTGGAACAGCGAGAGAGACGTCAATTTCTTCACACTTCATATCTGATGAGTGAAGCATTAACGACAGCCATTTCTGTGCGCGAGAAAAGTCGAATGCGGAATTGATCAGCTGTTCGGGTTTCAATGTAAACAATTGGTCACATAACCAAAGAATGTTTAAGTGTCGAGTTTAATGCATAAATGCAAATGCAATAGTGAAACAACATTGCAGAGTATGCAATAGGCTGCATTTATGAATTTCAGGGAGTATTGTGATGAATTATACTTACACAATTTTAACCTGAATAACAGTAATTTTATGAATTGACAATGAGTAATGAAAATAAACATAAACTATTATAGTTTTTTTTGAAACATGAATCCATAAACTAATTGACTTTGATTCTTGAATTTTAATGAATATTATTTGAATTTTAAGCAAAAGTAAATATTTTGTACTTACCTTGTAAAGGTTATCCAACCAGTGATATAGACACTAAATTAATATGAACTCAAGAGGGGTTATCTAACCTTGTGATTATTATTTGTTCGCTACATAAACAATCATTAAATATTTTAATGAAATTAAACTAAGGAATATACTGTAGTTATTTAATTGACAAGAGATCAGTAAGCAATGGACTTGATGATTAATAATGAACAGTAGATGAACTTATGACTTTAATTATTTATGTATTTGTTATGTATAGGTTAAGAAGTTACCTTGTTTTAAAATAGATGCAACTTTGTATCAGCTCAGCATGCCTGAATTAACCTCAATGTTGACGATAGTCGAACTTTCAAATCTATGTTAATAATTTAAATTTGTTTGATGTTATTTTTATTTGTGTAACTCATATCCTACTACTCAGTTTAAACAGTAGTGTATATGTTTTCTGTTATGTATCTTGCAGTCTCAAAGAAACCACGAAAATTATAAAAATAATTAACAAAGTTTCAATGTTATATTCTAAAAAAGAAATAGTTTAACTACCCTGAGGGTTAGAGTCAGTAATAACTAATGTTAATTATTAATGAGGCAAACAGCCAGTTATTTATCAATCAATAATTTCAATTTATTAAAATTGTTAATAAATCACGTTGTAAAACACTAAAAGAGTTGACGAATTTTATTTACTAGACAGTACGAATACATGTTAGGTAACTATGAGTACTCCTACAGGTAGCACGAATTAACTCAAATACTTTGAATTGAGTTGTCTACTTGCATGTAAACATGGTTGTTAACAAATCAGACCATCAAATTTAGTAAGTACCAGATGAGTAAATAACTTGTGTTTATTCCAGCAATAATTGAATCTACGGCGAACTAAACTATCCACATGCGCCTGCGAGGGAGTCAACCCAACCAATTCGTATCTGAACTTTTAAACGAACCACATAATGCAAAGAAGAGATATTAAATATTTTTTCTTAAACATTATTAAACCATTTTAAACTATTTAGCTAATTAAATAATATTGTACTTATTCGCAATGGGCGAAGGTATAATAATGTTTAAATACGCTTCACGTTGGAAACGCCAATTTGTACTTAGTCGTTTGTGTATCCCGTGTTAATTTATACTCATGTTGGATGCGTCAATTTATATTACAACGAATCTTGTTCGTTGGTATGTTATGCCCCACTAGATGAGCGGCAATTTATAGTAGTACGGTTTCTCGTAAAAACCACAATGTTCGATTATTTGTGAATAAATAATATCTTCAAAAGGGTGATCTTAATCAAATAGTAAGGATATCTCAATATTCTGTATTAATTTAGTGCTTTCGGTAATAATAGCGTTCAATACCAGTTGATATAGTGTGTAATTCTAATGTTCTTATTCAAGCCTAGTCCGCGTTTTGAGAGAGGAGAGGAACTCCTTATATCTGTTTCTCGTTCTCTGTAATTCAACAGCGGTCCGCGAGCTAGCACTGTGGTTCACAGTCAGCTGAGTATTGTAGGTTAGTTGTCCGCGCACTATATTTCCCACGTTACATTCTCTTCATAAATTACAACTTGTTCATACTGCACTAAATATTATACAAATGATAAGATATCGTCAATTTCAAAATTATTCTTTATTATTGATTTTTTATTTCTTGACAACAAAGTTCTTCCTTTACGAGGATACAAAAATCGATCGTATTGGAAGTAATCGATTAATTATCGGATTCAGGGTTATATATTATTTTTAATTATTATTGTTTTTCTTTAAACACAGGGTGTGAAGGTTCTTTCAACTATTAGCAAGGTCAGAAAATGCATAAATAGGATTACAAGGTATTACAATATATTACTAATTTCTTATTAATTATTATTTAAAATAAGTGGAGTTTACCGTCCGATTGGCATCGTCACTTGTGGTGGCCATGTACAGCTAACCTCGTTCGATGTTTTTGTTCAACAACAGCATACAGATGAATCAATCCTCGCCAGTCTTCACTCCAAGTTCGAAATAAAGGTTGATGTCTTGGTCCTGGGATGACGCAGAAATGCCGCTCTTACTGTTCACCAATGTCCAATTCTTGTGGTTACGGGTTTCAACGTATTTCGTGTCAAACTATGCTTTCTCTATCGAATTGTGGAAGGTGATGTTCGAGTACAATATTGAGTTCTGCTTTCGTTCTTTATAATACGGGATTATATTATTCTATTCAGGTAGTTATTTCTCTTCATTGGTTTATTAATTAAGTTTAAGTATTACTCATTATACTGAGTTTTATTGGTAAAGTTCTTCCCTTAGATTTTCATCAATTTTGATTTATAAGTTTATTAGTATTCGGTTATATGTGACCGTCAAAAGTCAGTGAACCTTCCTATGGTTATTTATTACTTAATTTTGTTCACTCATTGATTTATTTAATTTAATTTTATCGTTTTTTTCTAAGTGCATCAAAACTAAATTGTCTTCGTTCATGGGTAACAATTCAATAATCGAATCAACAAATTTTATTCCATTTTGTCGTCCTTGACAACCATTCTGTCTTCTCTTATTGGATAATATTTATAATCCTATAACCATAATCATACAATGTTCTTGCACTTATTAAAATACTCCTTTACTAAATTTACGTTATATCATATTATACCTTTACATATTGTTTGTTACTAAATTATATACATTTTGCTGTCGTTTCCTCTTAATCTACTTACTCTAACAAGTATTGTTTTCCTGTTACAAAATATTACCTTTCGGTATCATTGCACTATTACATTTTGAGATTTTATTTAAATTGAATTTACTTATCTGCTATCAGTAATTATTATTGACTTCTCCTAACTCATTATATTCTATTTAGTATTTTTTTTACAAATTTCGTTACCTAACTTTTCTGACCTGACTTACTATACAATGTTACTGGTTTGTGGCCTATCATTACATTTTTATCTCCTTCTTATTTTAATTTGTTATTACTTACATTATTATAGAATCCTTCATTTGTTTATTATATAATTACACTAAACCATTTTGTATCTCATTAACAATTATAGCCTTTCTGGGCAAGTTTACAATTATAATCTGCATACTAATTAAGTACATGTATACAAAACATTTAACTTTATAAAGTCTAACACCATTTCTATAATGATATATTTGATAACACAAAATGAAATTAACATTAGTTAATTGATATTCTCTTAAAACAATTGCTCCACTTGCTACATACAAAAAACAATATAAATATCATGATAATAACACAACATGATAAAACATAATAACATGTACATTTTTAAATATCACTATAGTATTGACGACTCGGAACACTAAGTTTTTTATAAGTAAAAACGTAAAGTTTTACCTTACAGCCTAAACCGGCTTTCACCTTTAGAAGGCTTCATCAGAGGCTGCCATAGGTAGTGTTGTCCGTCTTGTTGTTGGCGACGGGATAGTTATTCGAAAGATTGAAGCTGTGTGTGTGTGGTGAGATGTGTTCGAATAATGCGTGCGATTTGAATTGTGTCTGTTCGTTTAGGATGTCGTTTTTATTTGTTTTTGTGTGTTTGTATATTTCTAATTGTTAATTGTTCTAGAGTGTCTAGTTTTCGGCCTTTTGTGTGTATGTGTAGAATGTTCATGTTATTGTCAATGTTTTTATATGTGTGGTTTGCTTCGATGAGGTGGTTTGCAAAGGTAGATTCTGTAGTGGTGTGGAGTGCTTTTGTGTGTTCAATGTATCTCTGTTTGAAGCTATGTCCTGTCTGGCCTATGTAGAATTTATTGCAATTTGAGCAATTTAGCTTGTATACACCAGGTAGATCGAATTTGTTTTGTGCTTTGGGCATGCGTTTTGATAGTGTGTGTTCTGTTTTGTTAGTAGTTTTGTAAGCGATTCTGTATCCTGCTTTTTTGAATTTGTGGGCAATTTTTTCAGTTTGTTTGTTGATGTATGTTAGTGTTATGAATTTGTTGTTTTCTGTCTTTGTCTGTTGTTTGTTTTGTGTTTTGTATAGGAGTTTACTGACTATTGTTCTGTCATAACCGTTAGATTCTGCTAGATATTTTATCGTGTTTAGTTCGTCTTTGTAGTCTATTTCATCTAAGGGGATGTTGTTAAGTCTATCTATCATGGTTCTAAAAGCAGCTAGTTTGTGTTGTATTGGGTGATTGGAGCTGTTGTGTATTAGTGTGTCAGTTGTAGTTGGTTTTCTGTATATACTGAATTTGTGCCTGTGTCTAGTTTTGTGATGGAGAGGTCTAAGAAGTTTATGGTATTGTTGTGTTCATATTCGGCAGTGAAGGTTATGTTTTTATGTATTTTGTTTATGTGCGTTAGTAACTGTTCGCATTGTCTTTTGTTTCCCCTGTATAGTATTAGAATGTCATCAACGTATCTGTGCCAATATAGATTATATTAGGCTTGAATTAGGCAGAATATACCAGATTAAGTGCAAATAAATAAATAAATAATAAATAAAGAATAAAATAGCCTAATTTCGAGCGGCAGCTGCAATACAGAAACAAGAAATGCAATGGAGAGCTACGTCAAAGAAATGCGTGGCAGAAGCGGAGAGAGAAATCAACATGGACGACAAGGAGGCGGCTCCGGTTGAGGATATAGAAGAAATGTTACCTCCCGCGGAACCTAATAAGCCCGCACAGCAAGAGAAACAACCAGAGAATATCAGCTTACAGGACATGGTAAGACTTATGGGGGAGTTTAGCGAAAAAGTAAACAAGAATATAGAATCAATAAAAGAAGAATTAAAGGGAGATAACCAAAAATTAAGCCAACAAATGGCCGAGAATAATAAGAAAATGGAAGAAAAAATAGACGACAACAGTAAGAAAATGGAAGAAAAGATAGACGACAACAGTAAGAAGATGGAAGAAAGCATGGAAACATTAAAAGAAGAATTAAAACAGAATAACCAGAAAAACCTGGAGAATTTGAAGGAAGAATTAAGTAAAACTATCGAAAATAACAGCAAACAAATAAATAAGAAAATTGAGGAGGAGATGACGGGGATTCGACAAGAAATTTTGGAAATAAATGGAAAATGGGAAAACGCTAATCAGGAACTACAACAAGCGAAGGAAGACTTCGGTACCCGAATGACTAATCTTGAAGAAGACAGCTAGATTCGAATGGAGTCAATACAAACGCCGACCAAAGAAGACTTAAAACAAGTACGAACGGACTTCAGGAAAAGATGTCGGGACATTGACACAGCTCTAAATGAAGTATGTGGACAGGGGCAACACAACCAGGAGAAGATCGAGGAAATTCAGCGATGGGAAATTATGGAGATAAGAGAAGAACTTGAAACAATCAGTAACCGACCAACCATGATTTCGCATCTCCAACACATGGACAACTGGGAGGCTGTCAATTTTAAATTGTACAAAAGAAATCCAATGGAGTTGCTGGAATGAGTCGAGGAGCAATTAATAAGGAATCGGGAAACCAGATGGCCAGTGATCTGGGGATACATAGACGAGTATTTCAAAGAAATCAATGACAACTGGTGGACGGTTACAAGACACGATCTCCAAAGTTACGAAGAATTCAAGGCGGTATTCAAAGGTAAATACTGGTCGGAGGCCACCCAGAATATTGTGAGGGATAATATCTGCCATGGAAAATACGATGCTAACCAAGGGACTACACTTACCGCATATTTTCTAGGAAAGGTATGCTTGGCAAGAAACCTCGAGCCGAAGATCCCAGAGGAGAGCCTCGTCACCAAACTCGCCTACCATTACGAGGAAGGAGTATCCAGAGCATGACTAGGCGGACAAATTAAGACCAATCCATGGCAGCCCTACTTGAGGACTACGAGCGTGAGGGATATTACAGGAGGAGTCGGCAAAGGAACGACAGGTATGAGAACCGGAACACACAGAATAACAACAACAATTATAACAACGGTAATTACCGGCCCAATTATGCCAATCGTGATAATAATAATGAACCATATAACCGACCAAATAAGAACAATCTGATAAATAACGGGAACAATAAAAATAATCGGCCAAGTATTCTGAACAATCAGTTCAACCGACCGAACAACCCTAACTACAACCACCAAAACTATAACAACCAGAACTATAATAACCGCAACCATAATAACCAAAACCGAAACTACAGGAGGGTGAACTACGTGCGGGCTGAAGATAATGGTAGAGGAAGATCATACTACCAAGGACGCCAGAGTTTCAACCACATGCGTATGGGAATCAGGACGACGGTAACGGAAGAGATACCAGAGCCAATGGAGGTAGAAGTCGAAGCCATGAAGCCTACCAACATGATCGATATGAGGAGGACCATCACCAGCCGGAATCCAGACCAACAGGAAACGGAAACCCACCAATAAATCAACAAGACAGATGGGATGAAGAGTCTGAACCATCTTTAAACTCAACGCGGCAGTGAAAACGCAAACAGGACCCTCACTGAACCAGTCTATTGGGTTAAATCACACAAAAAATCACATCAGAAGAGGACAAACGATTACTATAATACAAAGCAATTACCTGAAAAATTTAAGAGAAGAATTATTACAAGAAGAAGGCGACAACTCTAGTCATAATAACAATGAAATCGCATACATCACAGCGGAAGATTAACACGATGGAGTCTAACACTACAGAAGTATAATCTCAATTGGGAATACATCCCCGGTAAGAAGAATGTTGCAGCAGACACCCTATCCAGAGTTAACATCAGAGATCAAATATTCGAAGGAGAGAAGGAGACCATAATCAAATTGTATCACATAATCAAGAGTAAATCTGATTTAGCCAACATCATAAAAGAACTTGGACAACAACAAAAACAGGATACACAAAAGAATTATTACAGTATATATAGTTAATTTTTTCCACCCTCTCTAGTGAAACAGTCGGTTAATGGAATGGTCAGTTTAGAGAGAGACCACTATAGGCCTACATATATTTGTGCCCTCCTTCCACTCTTCATCATATTGTCAAAGCTTCTATTATGACATTCTCTGTGTACTGTATCCAGTAGTAATAAAGGGAGAAAGCCTCTATTCTGCAACAATTTGATAACTTATTAGTCGTCAGTTATGCATGTATAAAATTAACACTACTTAAAAAGTATTGACATGAATGGAACCGCCTAGAACAGCCAAGAGTGTACTCCACATACCCACTCCACCAATTACAAGTGACCCTTCAGCTTGAACTTCGTCTTCAGTTAAAGGAAGAAGCCACACTAGACCAACCCTGTGATTGTGACAATGGCCACACTGTTGCATCCTAAAAACTGATGTGTTTCATACATTGTGAGTCAGTAAAGAGTAGTGATGAAGCATCCAATTGTCTTCATTCTACAGTTAAGGTCTTTTTTTATGGAATGCTCTGTCCAGATGATTGTAATGAAATTAGGCATTAATAACCTAGCCTTCAGGGTTAATTCATAATTCACAACCTTGTGAATGTTGAAGAAAATGATGAATAATGCTTTTAGTCATTTTCTGACCTGCCTTGCCTCTTTGGTTTTGGAGATACTGGGTTCTTCCACTGCAAAGACTGTTGTTTGGTCTCCAGATTGACACTACAGACCCAAGTCTTGTTCCCAGTTTATGATCCTTGAAATGAAGGTTGGGTCATCCAAAACTTGCTGATGATGATACTAATAGCTTGTACTTTTTTAGCAAAATTATTTGAATATTGTTCAGGGTATTATCAACAAACTTATAAACCAGCGGTTTTCACATGTTTTATCAAACAATTCTACTAAATTCCTACCTACAATTGTTGTAAACATCGAATCTGTCGCTAACCAACTCGAATTAACAAAGTTCTAAAACAACCCGTTCATTTTGTCTGTATAACTGTTTTTTCATGTAGGAAAATCACCATACCTCTTTTTTTTAGAACCGGACAAAAAAATGCATGTGCCAACTACAACAAGATGTATTTCTTAACTTAAATAACACTTTTATGGCCCAAACCATTTTTTTTTTACATATTTTTAGCTTTTCAGCTGACCTGTTATGTTACAATAATATTGTAGATTCTATATTATAGAAGTAACTTTTTGGAAAATAAACATAGATTTTATAGGCGTGAGTGAGTTCACAAACTTACGGTTTGTGGTGGGAGGTTACCAAGTAGGGAGAAAATATATTTTCAGAAATAATATTAAAATAATGTCTGAATAAAATAAACTCCTTTTGGCCTCAAGAAAGGTGCATTGCCAGATTTTTTCATTAAAACGAGTCGGCTAAAAACTTTAGAGTTCAGCCCTCACGCCTTGACTTGGGAATTAACTGAATGTGATACACAAAGACTGTTTTGCTAAGGAAGTGGCATATTCTATATGTAGAATCTGAATAACATGTTTTAGCAAATAAATCCTCTGTGGCACCCTTGACAACTGTTTTGGGTCTTACATAAACAAAGTTTGTTTACTGTCCTTAATTTGGTTTTTATTTGAATCCTTTATTGCGAAAATTGGTTTTCCAAGGGTACTGAACAGTTTTTTCTTCTCTGGTATCCTATGGGTTATCAGTTGTCTAAACATTTTCTCTTAAAGACATGTTCTAAAACAAACCTGTCTTGTCCTTTGTTACAATCTGACCTCCATGTAGAGTGTTTATGAAAAGCCTTTTCACTTTGTAATGTGAACGTAATTTTGCTAAAGATGAACTGTGTAATATTTCTGATAAGTGCAAAGAAATAACTTAGATACAAGAAATAAAAGACTTTTTGTATTAAAAGAAATCAGTTTATTATCACCAAATTTACATACACATTTATAACTAAGTGAACAGAGATTGCACTTCAGTATTAAATAATGTTATGATAGCCAAGACACAAAAATTTATAAACCACAATTGGGTCACATAAAACTGTACATACATACCTATATGTTGAAGCCGAGGACGAAGTCCTCAGTTGCTGAAGATCAGATGCTGCAACAATAAAATGGATATTAATGTAAAGACAAATTTTAGTGTGCAATTTTTTTACCTATTTCAGTTAACTGTGATCTATGAATCCAGTTATAAACTTTTTTACCGTCATAAAAATAACTAACTGGATGTCACGAAAAAATCTGTAACGTTTCTTTTTAAATGTCTGATACAACTAAATATATCCTGTGTGTTTTAGTAGAAACAGAGTTCAATGTCATTAACGATGAAAAAACTAAACTGCAACCAAAACGAAATTTTATCGAAGAAAAAATTATTGAAGAAAAAGTTAACTCACAACACCGCAGTTGGTAGAATCCCGACATAGCTGAAGTCGACCAGAACCAGAAGAATGGATTCTTCTTCATGTCAGGTCCAATGATTTCTCGTCTTGAAGTACCAGAATCCACTGCAGAAGTGCGACGTAGTCGTGTTGACGCAGCCCCATAAAACAGATGCTGTGACAAAGAAATATTCGATGAAAACAAAGTAACACTTGATATAACATTAAACTTACTTGTTTAAGTATTTCAAAAGTGATAAATATTAAATTATTTTAATCAGTATTACTTACGAAGCTCAATGTGATCGCCTAGGCCTCACCACCCCCAGAATCGAACATCATCGAAGAACGTGGGATGAACATTACAAACGATGGCATCAACCGTGCCCCCTCCATAAGTCCCGACAGAATGTGACAAAACACTAGGTTCGAGCGACACTGAGGTTCCATCACGTGACGTCCTGAAGAATTAATCCTCTTCTTCTTCTTCTTCTTCTACTTCATCTTCTTCTTTGTCCATTGATGTCCTGTCGTGATGTCCCAGAATTGGCTTCGCAACCTGTCGTAGTTGAAGCTGGTGCAGTCCCAAAGAACTGATGCTGTGAGATTAAAAACATTTAGTTCATGTAAAGATAAAGAAGTCAATATAATAATTATACATTCTAATTTGTCGGTTTTAAATTATGTTTAATATAATTTTCATGGAGCGGTCGTGGCGTAATGGCTAGCGTGTGGCGCTGCTACGCTGTCGGCACAGGTTCAATTCCCGCCGGGGGCCATCTGATTTAGATACAACCAATCCCCCTCGCAAGGCAATGGCAAACCAGTGAGAGGTATCCTGCTTAGTATAAACCTTCCCCAACTATGCCGTTCGGATCCGGCGTTAAACTGTAGGTCCCATATACCTGTGAGAGAATCAGTACCACACGCACCACGGGTATATGCGGGGAGGGTACAAACCAGTCGAAGACTGAAGGACTACGAAATAATTTTCATATGTTTCTGACATAACAAGCATTCCATTCAGCTCATATTTAAAATTCGCATAAACAAAAGTCTAGAGTCACAACAACGCTCAGCCGAGTTATATACAATAAAATTTAGTGAGAGCCAGCTAAAGATAATATAACTTACGATGCTCAATATGATCGCCTAGGCCCTGCCAAACCCACCAAGTATGAACATCATTGAAGAAAGACTGTGGGATGACCTTACAAACAACGGGATCACCGCGTCCCCTTCATAAGCAGCCAGCAAGTCCGACAGGAGACTAGGTTCAAGTGACACTGAGGATCCATCACGTCGACGACGAAGAACCTGTGATTGAACAACGTGAATATTTTTAAACAACTTCATCATTTCATATAATTACCAATTGTAATGGGGCAAAAAGGGGGATTTTATTTTTTTTATTAAATGTATTTAAATGTGTATGTGATCAACGCAGTAAGTCCCATGCGAAATACGGTTCTATTCGGACAATGAACAATGACATAGCTTTGAGAGCGAGGTGTGGCAATAGAACGCAATATTATTCTGAGAAATCAAGTGTTGTGTTACGAACTGGTACGCGTGAACACCAGCATGGACGCGGACGCTTACAGCCTCGACCCACGCCAAGAAAAATGGCTAAGCTGTAAAATTTTCTTGCCATGTGGTTTTGAGATGGCGGAAGTCCAGTGAATGCTCCACCTACAAAAGCCTCCTGTATCGTCTCCGTGTGACAACAGTGGCCACGTGGCCTATAGAGAATCCACACAATATGAGCGAATACGAAAATTTGTCGTCAGAAGGCAGTGACTTCCGTCCCATGAACAAGGCAGTCGACTTACAGCCGCGGCGGCGGCCAGACGCACGCTAAGACTCGTGGGCCCCCAAATAAATTATTTCAAATGTAAAAGTGTTAACATTCATAAAAAATAGCGAACAATATATCAAAATGAAGCAAGTGATGTGAATAAAGCAAAATTAACAATATAGTGAATTAAAAGGAAAACGATCGGACTTACACTCGGTGCTGCATGTGATAATGGGAGATGACGAGAGCTAAGTAGATAACAACCAAATTCAACATTCAAATAACTCAACTAAATTTAAATTAAATAGCCTTTTGGGGAAAATGGAAATGTAGTATGAATGAGTGAATGAGCAAGATGCTGGGTCGCCTTGATTAATTAATGATTATATTAGAATAAGTCTACAATGTCAAAATATATGTTTATGTTATTCATGTTTAAAGGAAGCAGTAATATGTCAATTTTGAGAAAAAGATGAATAGTTCATGCATTTAAAAGAGTATAGAGAATGAAATAAAACTATAGTTGTTTTACAAAAAATGCGAATCGAGTATGTTAATGATATAACCTTGAAACCTTGCTTGTATTACGCCGTTCGTGTGACGAACTCTGGAACGGTAAGGTGAGTTATCCTGGGTAAATATTAATATAAATATTAATTTGAATGTTATAAGTCTTTTAATAATTTGACAAAACACACTATGTTAAAATTTTAATTCATCATTAGTGTAATACTGAAGTGCAACCTTATTGTAAAGGCGAGAAGAATTCATAATTTATAGAAGGTTATAAAAGCAAATTTATAAATAGATAAATAAAAGCAAATTTGTATTTACAAAATATGAGTTTTGATTCAATCTAAGTGAGTCAGTGATGGTTCATGATCATCTGAGTTTCACTTACTTAAAAATTAAATGTATCAAAAATGAAGTTTATAAGGATAGGTATTTATTTGTAAGCCTTTTATGCAAATAATTTTAAATACTGGAAAATTTAGGAATTTTAAATGTAGATATACGTGTAATCTTATCTTTATTTCATGCACCTCACGTGTATGTCCATTATGTATGTATCCCTAATCGCAATACATATTTTCTGAAATACTGTACAAGTCTTTTTAAAAATTTTTTTAAGCATAAGGCTGATGACAATAGAATACAAAGAGTAATAAAGAAATCATTTTTACAAATGATTTCTCAAACTATGCCAAATGTTATTTCAATGTAGTGTTTTTGCATGTGTGTGTGTGTGTGTGTGTGTGTGTGTGTGTGTGTGTGTGTGCACAATAAAATTAAATAACATCATAAATTTCCCCAATTTTGGCCAGCTATCGTGAAGTAGTTTATGAATTTCCTTAGTTTCTCATCTTTTTCCCCTTCCAGTACTTCATCAACCTTTCACTGTGTTCTTCCTTCCTTTCTTTTCTACAGTCTTTGTTTTACTTCTTAAACTCCTCAATTCTTTTTTGAATAGTATCTTTTTCTAAAATTTCCTCCTCCAGGAACTGAAAAAACTTTCTCTTTCATTTATCGTAATAATTATTAATAACTGAAAACCAATTCCTGGCTTGAAGTAAGTATCTGTTCTTAACTCAAACATTTACACTGAAATTTAGTATCAAACAGTTCAGGCAACTTAGTTTTTTGTAATAATGTCTATGTTTAAAATATGGAAACGTTTAGTTTCCTAAGATACATAAATAAATAAAATATATTACTAATTGTTATTCTTAATTATGTTAAAATGAGCTATAGGCCTAAATAATTTCTTAATAAAATACGATACTACGTGAGTATATTTTGTATACACCTCACAATCGATTAAAATTTACATTCAAAATATTTTACTAAAATATTAGTTTAGTAAATATTATGTAAATATTTGTGCTGTTCCTTATTGTTTGGCCTATCGTTAATCCATAAGTTTGAATTCCTATACATTCAGATATATTGGAACATCTACTTCAGATACAGGTAATTTTTGTACCCTTCGCCATACATAATAAACCATAATTTTTCCTTCATAAGCTGAGGCCTAATTAGTTTTTATACCAAACAAAGTAAGTAAAATTCGTTTATAAGTTTTTTTAGACGGGAAAATTGTATGTTTTTAATGGACTATCCATAAAGTTTTATTTTTCCAGAGTTGATGATAACCTATACATTTGTCAGAATGTCCCACCCTTTGATTAATGGACAACAATTTTGTATTATGATTTATTATGATAATATTTGTTGACGAACGATAAAACTGGTGATTTAACATGAAACAGTGAACGCATCACTATATCACTAAGTTGACACAAATTAAATGTAGAAACAATAATTTCTAAAAACTAAGTTTACAAATTTCATGTAAATAAAGTATTCACAAAAGTAATGATTGTTTACATTCCAATATAGCGAGTGAACAATAACTTACAAGTAGATTGACGCTTTGTAATGTAGACTTGGAAAATGGTGAAAAGGTATGTTTTGGATATGCACTTGGATATGTTTTTCCTCCAATTAAAAATCTCTATTTTGCTTTTGTTGCATTTTATTTCCACAGAAAACTATCAAAGAAGCCATTTCAATAATAAAAATCCCAGTAGGTTTTCGTCGTAACAAAAGTTAAATCCCTGTATTCAGCATCATGAAAACAGTCCTGCTCATCGCTCTGCATTTTTTCAGTGGAAGGAATTGGAACGTTCTTTAAACAAATGGGGATTTATTGATGATCTACTTCAGGAACAAATGAGTAAAGCAGGTAAGACATGGAAAGAAATCCTCAAACAGGTCAGTGCCACAGTACAAACTCTTGGACAACAAAATCTGGCACTGATACGACATCGAGAGTCAATTACTAACGATCCAAATCCTGAAAACTTTCTGGCTTTGTAAACTTTGTAACTTTAATACTTGGATAAATATTTAATGTTTAAAAATATACTTTGTGCATAACGTGTTAAAATACTTTGTTATGCTTTGGATAAATAAAGGATTGACTGGAGATGCTAATGGACAAATTAAAAGATTGGAGGAATGAGCTGTGTGACAATGTCGTTACTAAAGCAGAGCAGGTATGTAATGAATGGAGTGTCAGTATAACAAAAAGGATAAGAAGGAAGCGCACGATGCCAGGGGAGTATGCAGACGATTCTGCATTAACCGTTCAGCAAGAAATGTGCGTTCTGTAATAGAAATTTTGGACAAACTGTCAGTTGAAATTTCAAGCTGTTTCTTTAACATTAGAAAGAGTTTCTATTGAGTTAGAAAAACGCTTTGGGTTCCTCTGTAAATTTGAGGCGTTCGTAAATGATGGGGATATACATTTTAAGGAATAGCTTTCCCAAATCAATATTAATTGCACAGTGCTTGCAAAACTGTATTCAGTGACTTGAAAGACGCCATACTTTTATTTAACAGGGAAAATGTTAACGGAGAACAAAAAGACTTTACACCTCAGGGACTGCTACAATACATTTCTTCATTGAGATTAGAACCCTACAAAACACTAGCAACAGCTTTAAAAATTTTCCTTACTTTACCAGTGTCTGTGTCTTCTTGTGAAAGATCGTTTAGTAAGCTTAAATTGATTAAATCATACCTACGATCAACAATATCTCAAGACAGGTTATTAAATCTAGCCATACTTTCAATTGAAAACAACATTGCTTCGACTTTAGATTATAGTGATTTAATAACCCACTGTTCAGCAATTAAGACCAGGAAAGTTACATTTTAAAATGTTTTAAAAATTTTAAAATGTCTCGTTTGAATATTTATTAAATATTAAAAATAAATATCAAGTGTTTATTAATAGAACACAGAACCATTAACCTGTAATGATAAGTGATTTATTTTATTAGTTTTCATGTAATTCTTTGTTTAACTTTATGTTGCTTTAGGATATTGTTTTGATGATGTGCTTTAGACCTACATGGAATTTGCATATTATTAGAACATTTTTACGTTATACATTTTTTATATTGCTACATTTTTATAGTCTAGATTTGTTACTAATAAATGTATACAAACTGAATCCTGGTAATATTATAATATGTAATTTTTTAATTTTGACTTAAATATTGTTAAGACGTTTGCTGGACATGCTTTCATACAAAAATCTACATATTTGCATTTATTAAGTACTTTGTTCACTGGATGAGCCTTCATTTTTCCTCTTTTGTCCCTCCTTAATTGTGAAGGTGAGGCAGCCGATGATCTCCTTGCCTTAGGCTACAAGAAGCCTAGCTACGCCACTGCTTCTAGCAAATAATAGACAGCTCATTTTCCTCTAATAAAACAATTTTCCTGTATGCCAAATTATTACTCCAATATATTGTTACGACAGTCTACTGATCATCGTATTGGTACAGTGGAAAACAAAATACAAGACACCAAATAAGTCACTAATCACCAGCTTGTACACAAGACCAGTCACTATCACAATTAAACAGTTTGTAATCAACAAATCAAATAAAAATGTCAACTAATATAAAACACAATTGTCCTACACAATTATAAAACACATAACACTTCACCACAATACTTTGTACTGTGTAAATCGCCCCACCATAACTCAAACTAAGCACCGCTGAAGCCTTGTGTTTACCCCTCTCAGACACCACAATATTCTATACTATGCAGCAGTGCTACACTAGAATGTAATTGATTCAGCCTTGACACAGTGTGCGTGGCTGGCGAAGTCTAGAAAAGTCTCGCGAACGCATGTTGAGATCACGTAAGCACACAACATTAGGGCTGGATTCCAGTGGAACATCCGAGAAACACGTAGATTGTTTATAATGTCGTAACAGTGTTCTATGGAAAATGCCTTCATTCAAGCTATATAATGGGCTAAAAATCTTGTTTATTAAAAAATTCTGTTCTTCACATGGTAATCTTCATATATTTTTAAAAATATGTCAACCAACATAATATAAAACAGTACATCAATTCACCAAGGGGAATTCTGATTATGTAAATGTGAGATATTCTAATATCATGTACAAAACTGTCTATGGAATTATGGAACCCTTCATATATATATTATAACATAGCCAAATTCAGATCATATTTGATAACTATAAGTATGTAAGAAATGCTAAAAAGTAATATATTTTAATAAATAAATAATGAAGAGAATAAAAATATAAAATGTAATTAAGGAAGAAGGAGGAAGAATGATAGACTAAAAGTGATTATTAAAGAAACTCACAGACTAGACTGACAGACAAACGACTTTGACCCAACCCCAGGGATTGGCCAGATAAGAACCAAAATAAAAGGAAACAAGATGTGAAGTGAAGGAGAAGAAAAATGAAAATAAAAAGGGAACAAATCAACTATAAAGGAAATAAAATGAAACAAGGCGAGAAAACACAGACAAGTGGTAGAGAATAGAGAAGGGAGAAATAATACAATCAAATATAATATAATATAATACCTGAGAACCTCAGGTAATGACTTCGATACCTGGTTATTCGTACGTTCACGACGGACTCAATCAACATAAAGTACGTTATTGAGCGACGACGGATTGGTAAGACACACTACACCAATTACACTCTGACACATTTACACTCTTGCAGAAATAGACGGATAGAGGATCTGTTATAAATTGGCTTCCATCGCGAGGCTTAAACGAGGTGGACGTTACTCCTGTAATAACTTGGCGACCAACTGGTGGGACTAGAAGAAAGGGAGATACGAAATTCTAGCGGCGATTACGAAAGGAGATCAAGATGTATACTAGAGGAGTGACGAAAAAAATTGGTGAAGGACAAAGAGAGGGAAGAAAATAGAGGGGAAGAAGAAGAGACAGAAGCAGTCACAAACATGGAGATGGAACAACAGGTGGGTAACGGAGAAGAAGCTAGAGGAGATACGATCGAAAATCAACCGACTGAAGCTACACCAAACGGAGAGGCGAAATTAGATAACATAGTGAGAATGATGATGGAGCAATTCGGACAAATCAATGAAAATTTTAAGAAACAGAAGGAAGAAACCAATAAAAATTTTAAGAAACAGGAGGAGAAATTCGACAAGATGAAAGAAGAAACGAACGACAATTTTCAGAAGCAGAAAGAAGAATTGAGACAAACCACTAACAAAAATAACGAAACCTTCCAACAACAAATGAAGGAGGACCACGAGAAAAATAAAGAAGAAATGAAGCAGCAAATAAGACTAATTTTCAGATGATGTCATGAAGAAAGCGACCAGTCAAAATCGGAGATGGATAAGAAATGGGAAGAAACCAATTACAAAATAGATCTACTTAATGAAACATTAGATAACGGGTTCAAGAAAGTGAATGAAACGCTAGACAGCACTCCAGAAGGAACTAATGAAAAA
The DNA here is from genome assembly GCA_034769895.1 of Magicicada septendecula. Classification (NCBI taxonomy): domain Eukaryota; kingdom Metazoa; phylum Arthropoda; class Insecta; order Hemiptera; family Cicadidae; genus Magicicada; species Magicicada septendecula. The sequence continues at coordinate 113,445,681 of CM068370.1, forward strand.
ACAGAAATTAAAGAAGACCCAAGTACATGGTTATATCAAAATAAAAGTAACAAAAACAAAGAGACCCTTAAACACATAGGAACCAACAGTAGAGGAGTACAGAAGAAACAAATAATTAAGAAGACTAAGAAAATGCAACAAAGAAAACTAATCAATACCAGAGAAGAATTGGAGATGATGAAGGACGGACTACTTGAGATGGTTAATCTACCAATTACCGACCATGCGGAAATGATGAATGTTATGGAAGGTAGGAGAACTATGAAGGAAATTCTAGGAGGGATCAACAATCAACCAGCGAATAAAACTTCAGCAAACCTATCTTTAAATGGAAGATACCCAAGGTTGAGAGGCCTCACAACAAAACAATGTATGACAAATTAAGAAGATTGATCAGAAAATTAAATACAACAGAGATAGAAATGCAAAATAAACCAATATCAGTGAGAAGAGCAATGATGGAGGTACGCGTAACTTCGATGAATAATAACCAAACTACTAAAGTAATTGAAGTAGAAATTGATAATAAAGAACACCTAGTATTAGAAGAAGGGCTGTACCAGATAGAAGAGACATATATCACACGGACAGAAACAATTATGCACACCAGAGCAGTCCGAACAATGGAGGGAATTCATGTAATCATGTACCATGGATAAACCAAGTGCAGGTGAGCACTGAAATATGGAACTGATCTACTGATTACCGACCAAGCTAACAAATGGAAAAGAAGTAACATTAAAGTAACTAAAATAATAGGTGATCATCGAAGGGGAGAACATAGACAATTATTATGACGATCAGCCATGACTGAAAAAACTTAAGGTAAAAAACCAAACAAATTACTCTAAAAAAAAAAGATAACAAGAGAAACAAATAAGTTTGCAGATAAATAATAAAGAAAAGGTATAAGATGAATTTCAAAATTCAAAATTTATGTAGGCCAACTTACGCAAATATTTCGATAATATATTAGACAAATTATAAAATGAAGGAATAAAGTTACAAAAAATTCCTACAAAGTAAGATTAACTTACAATAATCTTTAGCCAAAATATGAGGCATAAAAGTAAAACATACTATAAAGGAATAAGCTACAAAAAATTCCTAACTAGTAAGAAACACTAACTTACTATGATATTAAAAAAATTATGAAAAAAAAACCAATCAAAATGATCAACTTCCACAACTATTTAGAAAAAATATGGGAAGTAAAATAAACAAACCAATGATCAAAAAACGAAATAAATAAAATAAATATTCTTAGAGTTATAATATGAAATGAGATGAAACAAAGAGAAATTAAAAATGAATAAAAATGTTAATTGTATCAATAAAAAGCAATGCTTCAAGTATTATCAAATAGTATCAATAAAGAAAGATGAAAAATACATATGACTCGAACTGAGCAATAATGAAATACAAAAGTAAAAGATTCCCAACAAATATTATTATTATTATTAGTCACAAGATGACTGTATTGAAGATTCATTAATTGAGATTGACTGTTGAATAAGTCCAGCAATCATTTAACTGAGCAGGGATGATGTTCCCCTGACCTCAGAAAAAGAGTAGTTTTGAATGACGGAGTTAGGTAAGCCAATAGAGCCCATCCAAATCGATTTCAGCTACAAAGTAGGGATAGGTAGGGAAAATAAGATTTATAGGGAATAATTGATAATAAAAAAATCAATAAGCCAGTTCGTAATAAGAGAAAATAATGAAGAAAAGACTCAGAAGAAAGGAAGTAGAAGATACAGAATTAAACATAAAACTGAACAAGAAGCAGGAGAATTTAAGAAGAAAATGATACAATACAATTGATAATTTCATCAAACTTAGAATCACGTTTTATAAAATAATCAATTTTGGTGGAAGGGCATTATATAACATCGCCAAATTCAGATCATTTTTGATAACTATAAGTATGTAAGAAATGCTAAAAAGTAATATATTTTAATAAATAAATAATGAAGAGAATAAAAATATAAAATGTAATTAAGGAAGAAGGAGGAAGAATGCTAGACTAAAAGTGATTATTAAAGAAACTCACAGACTAGACTGACAGACAAACGACTTTGACCCAACCCCAGGGATTGGCCAGATAAGAACCAAAATAAAAGGAAACAAGATGAGAAGTGAAGGAGAAGAAAAATGAAAATAAAAAGGGAACAAATCAACTATAAAGGAAATAAAATGAAACAAGGCGAGAAAACACAGACAAGTGGTAGAGAATAGAGAAGGGAGAAATAATACAATCAAATATAATAAGGGAAATGAAACTGGTAAAGAACCAATATAAAAGATAAATGTTAGTATTGAATAAGTGACAAATGTGATTAATAATTGATAAAACCCGATAAATAAAAATACACTAGCCAAAGAATTAGAAGTGTATGTAAGTAAGAAATAGAGAAAGACATGAACTTAATAAGTATAAATAATATGTATAAAGAAAGAGAGAGATATTGAGATAGTGAGAAATAAACTGAAATTAACTAAGTGACAAAGAAAAGAAATGATAGGGATTACCCACTAATAAACACTTAAATAAAAAGTTTAAGAAGTGCCCATAGTGAAAGTGAAAACCCCTAAAGTAAAATGATAGAGAAAAACACTAAATAAATTATAATAAACACAAGATAATTTAAAAGTGAAAGTGATGAGTAAATAAAAATATTGTCAATGATAGCAATAGGAAAAATAGTGAAAGCTAAGATAAACACTTAGTAAAAAATTAACAAACACTAAGGGTTTAATAGTGAACAATAATAATATTTAAGATAGGTGTTAAGAATAGTATTTAAAATAAACCATTAATTAAGTAGTAATGAACACTGAAGAGTGATGTTAACTGTATTGATTAGAAAAGAATCTTATTGTAAAGTTTTAAAGTATATAATAGAATTTAAAGGGGGAGAATCCCATGAAAGAGTAATCAGATAGTGTTACCATGGAGTGAAGGCAAAGAGTATTTATAAAATAAGAAATTTAAAACAATCAATAAACACCCATGTTATAAGGGATGATTATTGAAGTAAGTTCAAAAGAGGTAAGGTTGTTTATCACCCAGAAAATAAAATAAAATGTAATGAATTGTACACCAATATACTAGTTGTTAAATAATTGTTTAAGCAAATTTATGAATAGGATATGGCTGGGGTAATTATACCAACCATAGACCTAAATGTTGTATTTTATGTGATAAAAAAAAATAGTAATTAATAGCCATATTGTTGACATTGGCGGAGTAAATAAGTAAGAAAGTAAAGCAATGTTTGACTTAGAAAATGAGAAAACCAGTTAGTAAATACAGTAATTAGCAATACATGATGTATAAAATAGTAGTAACATACAAATAACACAACAACAGAACCAAAACACATCAATAGGTAACAAAACCAGTTATAAGAACAAAATAAAGCATTAGGCTAAAATGAGATGTAATGTATATGAAATACAGTAGAACCTCGTTATAACGGACCCCGCTACATGGACTTCTTTTACAACGGACATGTCTTTTACGTCATACCCCCATCCCCTAGTAACTAAGTCAATGCACCGGAATGACTCACATCCGCCCGCCAGTGCCAAATGACAGTTTTCAGAGACAAACAGCCTTGTCAGGTATAAATCGTTGAAAGTTAAAACCCAACCCCAATCCACCATTAAATAAACTGGTTTGAGAATTAACTTTTGAGATAATAACAACAAATACAGGAAACTGTTTGTTTGAATGGTAAGGGAAAGGGAGTTGAAAACAAAGAAAGGTTAACGCCTTAGCCAGGTATATTTTCACTCCCACCACTACTGGTCAGTATTGTTCAGTTGTTTGTCGCGCACAGTCACACGTCCTGCCTATAACTTTTTTTAATTTATTCAAATCATGTCGTTAAGTAAGCCAAGTGTAGGACAGAAACGGAAGCGTAAGGCGCTCAGTCTTCAAGATAAACTCTCCATTATAGAAAAATTAGAAAAAGGAGCGTCTGTTTCTAGCATTTGTCATGAGTATGAAATTGCAAAACAAACCATATCGAACATTAAAAAATCAAAAAATGACATTCGTAACTTTGTTCTCAAGTTCAATGTAGAAAAGGAGAAGAGTGCAGCTAAGCGTATGCGGCTGCCTTCTATGGCAACACTGGATGATGCAGTCTACAAGTGGTTCTCTCAGCTTCGTTCATGCGGAATGGCTGTTAGAGGAATTGAAATTCAAGCGGCTGCCGAAAGACTCTCCAAACAGATGGGACTTGAACAGTTTAAAGCGAGCTCTGGTTGGCTATTTAGGTTTCGTCGACGTCACAACATTTCAAACAAGAAGATTAGTGGGGAAATTCTTAGCGCAGACTTTGAAGCTGTTGAGCCTTTTATAAAAGAATTAGACGATTTGATTAAAAAAGAAGGTCATCAATTGAGCCAAATTTATAACTTTGATGAGACAGGTTTGTTTTGGAGAACTCTATCTGACAATACACAAGCTTCAAAAGCCGAAAAAACTACGCCTGGTAGAAAAGTCAGCAAGGAGCGTGTGTCAGTTTTGTTGTGTGCAAATGCAGACGGCACTCATATGCTTAAACCTGCTATCGTTGGTAAAAGCAAAAAACCAAGGGCACTTAAAAATGTGATGGACAATTTACCAGTTCACTATTATAGTTCCCGAAATGCGTGGTTTACAAATGAAATAACAAGTGATTGGTTTCATAAGAAAGCTGTGCCAGCAATTATAAACCACCAAATGGAAATTTTGAACATTCCAAAAGAAAAAATAAAAGCTTTGGTTCTTTTGGATAATGCACCAACCCACCCTGATGTTGACAAACTCTGCAGTCGAGACAAGAAGATAAAGTGTAAGTTCCTGCCTCCAAACACAACATCCGTGTTTCAGCCCATGGACCAAGGAGTAATTTATACTGCCAAGCTGCTTTATAGACAAAAATTTCTCAATGAAATCTTAAAAGTTGATGCTGAAGAAGATAGAAGGGGCCAAAAGACTCTTCAAAACTTGAAGGCCTACAACATTCGATCTATGATTCACAACTTTGCTGATGCTGTAAAAGAAATTAAACCAACTACTTTGGTGAACTCATGGAAAACACTGTTAAAGAATGAAGAAGCATGTTTAGAAATAGAAAATTGTGAGACAGAAGATTTCCGTGAAACTTTGCAAAGAGGAGGGGAGGAAGAGGTTTTAATGGAAGATGTGGAGACCTGGCTTGAACAAGATGAAGATGACCCTGGATTCCACTTGTTCATGGAAGAGGAGAGTGTTGGCAGTGTCACTGAGAAAGAAGACTCTTCGGAGGACGAGGAGGAAGACAATACTCAGGCAACAATAAAAGTGAGTGAAGTGAAAGATCATTTAAATTTTGTCACTGAATATGTTGAACAATCGAAAAATGAAAATGTGTTTGCTTACTATGAACACTTGCGCCATCTTCGTCAGTTACTGGCCAACGAAATAAATAACAAACAAACAACAAAAATCAATACTTTTTTCAAACCAGTTAATGTTAGTAGTAATAACCTAATGAATAATAATGAACCAGGCCCTTCTTGTTCAAGAGTTTTATTGATGTAAATATGACATAACAAGACTTATTTGTTACATAATGGACTTTCATTACAACAGACAACCTTTAGCCCCAATTAGTCCGTTACAATGAGGTTCTACTGTAAGTAAAAAATCAGTAATGGCTTCTTATGCTTAAGAAATGCCTAACTGTCAAACAACAACAAATACAAATTGTATGAAAATAACCAAGTAATTAACAAATGAAGAGTACACGGGAAAAAGGAGGTAACTCCACCGAACAGCTGTTTTCAGTTAGAGATGGATTCCGGTAGGTAATTTCTGTCTCTACCTCATCGTGAAACGATATTGGGAAGAAGGGGGCTAGTATACAAGATATAGCCATTTAAAGATTTACTGTACTTGGGAAGAAGGAGGTAACAGCGTTCAGTTGTTGGGAAGAAAGAGGCAAGTCTCGATTGTTCTGCCTCAGTCGGTGCCTTACTGAATTGGTGAACAGTTTATAGAGCGTGTACTGTGGATTTTTATTGTTATTTTTAAGTTTATTTGTTGTGTTGGTGTTCAAATCAAAGTATGGAAGACGGGGAAGGATCATCTGAAGGAGATGCTGGAGGTAAACCAACCACAAGTACCAAAAAACGAAAAAGTTATGGTAGGTTATCAGATGCAACCAAAAAGATTAGAGCTCAATCTCATGAGTTAGGGCCTGACTGTTCATGTCAAAATAAATGTTGCGATCTTATCTCTGAGCAGGAAAAGAATGAATTGATAAGAAAGTTTAACGAACTCGGCGAGTGGTCAAAGCAAACCGATTATTTGACTGGTCTTATTAGTATAAAATTAGTTAAGAAACGGAAGCCTAAGAAGCTAATTTGCGTATTTCCATGTTTTCCTATAAAGTCAGGATTGTGAAAGATAACAGTGCAGTAGAAAGAGATGTGTGTCAAATGGCTTTTCGTTCCTTGCACAGCATAACTAAAAAAAGGTTACAACACTTGCAAAAAGCATTGCAGAGTACCGGTATGCCAGCTACAGATTTATGGGGAAAACACTCCAATCGCCCACATAAGCTCATGGATGCAAATTTAGATTGTGTAGAAAAGCACATCAAATCTTTTAAAGGCCGCATGTGCCATTACAGTCTAGAGAAAACACAAAAAACCTACCTACCAGAAGATTTAAATGTCAAAAAAATGCACGCACTATATCAAGAGGCTTTTCCAGAAAACCATGTCTCACACGAAAGTTATCGTAAAGTGTTTATCACAAAGTTTAACATATCGTTTGGTTTTCCAAGAAGCGACACGTGTGCAAACTGTGACCAATTTACAGCAAAAGTAAAATCTTTGAAGCTCGAGCTACTAAACTCCTCAGGACAAAATGACAAAAAAAATGAAATTGAGAATGAAATAAGAAAATTAGAGATTGAAAACAAAGTTCACAAAACGAAAGCTGATACTTTCTACGAAAGGAAAAGAAAAGCTAAATATAGAAGCCGACAAAAGGAAAATTATGAATGTTTAACAATGGACTACCAAAGAAACCTTCCCACGCCAAACATCACAACGAGCATGGTATACTACAAAAGGCAGTTGTCCATGTATTCATTCAATGTGCACAGATTATCAGATAATGACATTGTCATTTATGCCTATCCAGAAACTGTTGGATGTAAAGGTTCTAATGAAGTGGTGTCTTTCTTGAATCACTATTTACATAATGAACTGAGCCCTCAGGTGACAGAGCTAGAAATATTCTGTGATTCTTGTGGGGGCCAAAATAAGAATTACACACTGATAAGGTACTGCCACTATGTCGTTTGTGTTTTGAAGAAGTTGACAAGTATCAAGCTTACATTTCCTATTGTTGGCCATACGTATTTGGAATGTGACAAGGATGTTGGTTTGATAAACAGTAAAGCTTCAACTGAGGAACCAAGTGATTGGATCAAAGTTTTCAAAGAGGCCCATACCAAGCCAGCTCCTTTCAAAGTGATTGATGTAGACTCAAACATGATCAGAGACTGGAAAGAGTTCTTAGAACCAATGTATCTTGCAAAATGTGTCTTCCCAACTCAGCCCATCAGGGAACTTCGTGTAGAACAAGAACACTCAAGGTTGGTTTACCACAGGGACACGTTCAATGGCCTTTGGGTAAGTTCTGTCATCACCCCACGATTGGATAAAGGACCTACAAAAAGGATCAAGAAGAAAAAGACGCCCAAAACAGAAGATGAGAACAAACAACTGACAATGGGACCTCTAATGGAAGGAGAATTTTACTTCCCACCTCCTGCCTACACAGGTAAGAATTTTTATTGAATTTAGTAGTGACTAATATTGTTTATTGCAATGAACATACAATACTGAAAAGAAAGTGAAGTAATAAATTACATTAAACTAATTTTTCATTCTTAGTTTTGTAAAATAAGACAATGGGTCTAGTATTAGACTATTGTTTGTAGTATTGGTTGTTGCAGTATTACAAATGATACTGACATAAAAAAAGTGAATGGATAAATTAAATAAAACTCATTTTCCATTGTTAGTCTTGTACTTACCTCACATATCTTAAACTAACCAAACCTAATAATATTTAACGTACTCTAAACTTACTCTAAAAATTCGTTTCGTGTTACAGATGGTATTCTACCGATTCCAAAAGAGAAATACCAAGACCTACAAGCTCTGGCCAGATTTTGTAGTTCAAAGGCTCAAAAGTACTACAAACAACTTCCCATAAAGCCGGTTCCAGAGAAGCAGTAATGCTCTGCATCGGTAAGTCAAGTTTTAAATTAAGGCTCTAGTTTTATTTGTACAACTCCTAGAACAATATTTTTCTGTTTTATTTTATTTTTCTTCACACATCTAAATGTTTGATATTGGTTACAGATTTAATACAAGACACTCAAGAGCTCAAGAGAACAAAGATCCAAAACGGTTTTCGACCCATATTTCAGTTTTTATAAACAACATATACTTATATACTTTAATTATGTAAACCTTAAAACTAATGTTACATCAAATTGTCAATACTTATTACATGGTGTATTACATACTAAGTGTCTCAGTTACTGTTTTATTACACTTACCTCTTTTTTCATGTGTTTGAGGTCGATTACCCCCTTTTTCCCGACAAAAAGTGGTACTTAACATCTCTTTTCTTATTTTTTTAATGGAAAAAATTTAAAGTTTTTTAAAATATTACCAAAACATGTCCAAAAAGTCAATAAGCAACATTAAAAAATATATAATTGTTCGTATTGTCGAAACACTTCGAACTAAGTAGGTTTGAAACCTTAAAATGCTTGTCCTGAAAAACGAGGAAAAGTGGAGTTACCTCCTTTTTCCCCTGTACTCTTCAAATCCAAGGTGAATAATCAACCAAGGATAAATTGTAAATCTTATTAAAAGCAAAATATTAGAATAAGGATTTAAATTAAAAGAGAAATGTAATTAGGAAATATTAAAATAATTGTAAAATTATAAAACATGAAATAACCCAATCTTGTGGGATACCAAAATAATCTTTGGAAGAAAATACAAATAACAGTGATAATAATTAATACTTAGGAAGGAAGATAATGGAATGAAAGCAATCAGAACATATACAAGGATTTTGAAAAAATTCAAATTTGGATAACCTGGTTTGATAACCAGCTATAATCTGGTTTATAGCCAGATTAACAAATCAGATTTAATTAGTAACCATAGCAACTGCCGTTAGGTACGTTAAATACCGTTGAATATAGTTACTCGTAAAGTGACGCTCTTGGAAAACAGAAGCCAAATTTTGAACAACCAAATATTTAATTTAAAATATTATAAAAGTAAACCAAATTACCACAAAGGAACGAGAAGGAAGCAGACGATGACTGAAACCAATTAACTGATGTCGAAGACCAATTAATTAAAAAAGAAGTGAATAAATTACTCCGATTAAATTGAAAAAGATGCCAGAAGCCCGAACAATTGAAAATTGAATACGATTGCAGCTCCAGTCCTTTTTATCAGACCAACTGCTTAACCCCAGTCTACTAAGTTGTTAAGTATCATTTAAATTACCCAAATTTCCGAAAAAACGCACTTTAAATATCTCACTTTACTATGAAATATCACTAAACTGAATTTATTCTCTATCAAAGATTAAATAAAAAACTAAGACACTGAAAATTTGTCAACTTATAAAATTAACCTATTGTTAGTTTACGAACCTTTGAAACACTTTTACTACACTCCAAAAAACAAATTATAGCTTCACGTTATAATATTTAAGTAGAAATATTGTAAGGTTGTGTATTTTTATTATTGTAATTGCATCTAATCCTTTCATCGTAATCTCAAGAATCCAGACGATCGAACGAAAATATTTGTATACTACTTTGGTAAACGCCATTACGGTGTATCTGTTATGTTCAGAATCGATATGTCAAAACCCAGAGAAAATTGTCTTAAATTAATGGCCGGTGCAAAATAATATAACAAACCAAATATAACCTGTGTCAATGAATAAGTATTAACCATTAACTAATAAACCAATACTGTGTGTAACCAATGTGTTTTATTTTCATTAGGAAAGTGTATTATAAATGTTGTACATTGTAGCGAACAGCTATGAATTGGCGGCAAGCGATCAAGCAGTAAACACAGCAAACTGCTGGCTTGATTGCAAAAATCTATAAGCGGCGGGAACAAGTTTGAATTCTCTCCACCGCCTGAGCGGACTCGCCGATAATACTACATTTTTAATGGTTTAAAGTAAACAATTTGGTGCCACCCGGGATCTATACACACCTAGAGAACCTCAGGTAATGACTTCGATACCTGGTTATTCGTACGTTCACGACGGACTCAATCAACATAAAGTACGTTATTGAGCGACGACGGATTGGTAAGACACACTACACCAATTACACTCTGACACATTTACACTCTTGCAGAAATAGACGGATAGAGGATCTGTTATAAATTGGCTTCCATCGCGAGGCTTAAACGAGGTGGACGTTACTCATGTAATAAATTGGCGACCAACTGGTGGGTCTAGAAGAAAATGAGATACGAAATTCTAGCGGCGATTACGAAAGGAGATCAAGATGCATACTAGCGGAGTGACGAAAAAATTGGTGAAGGACAAAGAGAGGGAAGAAAATAGAGGGGAAGAAGAAGAGACAGAAGCAGTCACAAACATGGAGATGGAACAACAGGTGGGTAACAGAGAAGAAGCTAGAGGAGATACGATCGAAAATCAACCAACCGAAGCTACACCAAATGGAGAGGCGAAATTAGATAACATAGTGAGAATGATGATGGAGCAATTCGGACAAATCAATGGAAATTTTAAGAAACAGAAGGAAGAAACCAATGAAAATTTTAAGAAACAGGAGGAGAAATTCAACAAGATGAAAGAAGAAACGAACGACAATTTTCAGAAGCAGAAAGAAGAATTGAGACAAACCATTAACAAAAATAACGAAACCTTCCAACAACAGATGAAGGAGGATCACGAGAAAAATAAAGAAGAAATGAAGCAGCAAATAAGACTAATTTTCAGATGATGCCGTGAAGAAAGCGACCAGTCAAAAACGGAGATGAATAAGAAATGGGAAGAAACCAATTACAAAATAGATCTACTTAATGAAACATTAGATAACGGGGTCAAGAAAGTGAATGAAACACTAGACAGCACTCCAGAAGGAACTAATGAAAAAACAGAAATTAAAGAAGACCCAAGTACATGGTTATATCAAAATAAAAGTAACAAAAACAAAGAGAAACTTAAACACATAGGAACCAACAGTAGAGGAGTACAGAAGAAACAAATAATTAAGAAGTCTAAGAAAATGCATCAAAGAAAACTAATCAATACCAGAGAAGAATTGGAGATGATGAAGGACGGACTACTTGAGATGTTTAATCTACCAATTACCGACCATGCGGAAGTGATGAATGTTATGTAAGGTAGGAGATCTATGAAGGAAATTCTAGGAGAGATCAACAATCAACCAGCGAATAAAAACTTCAGCAAACCTATCTTTAAATGGAAGATACCCAAGGTTGAGAGGCCTCACAACAAAACAACGTATGACAAATTAAGAAGATTGATCAGAAAATTAAATACAACAGAGATAGAAATGCAAAATAAACCAATATCAGTGAGAAGAGCAATGATGGAAGTACGCATAACTTTGTTGAATAATAACCAAACTACTAAAGTAATTGAAGTAGAAATTGATAATAAAGAACGCCTAGTATTAGAAGAATGGCTGTACCAGATAGAAGAGACATATATCACATGGACAGAAACAATTATGCACACCAGAGCAGTCCGAACAGCGGAGGGAATTCATATAATCATGTACCATGGATAAACCAAGTGCAGGTGAGCACTGAAATATGGAACTGATCTACTGATTACCGACCAAGCTAACAAATGGAAAAGAAGTAACGTTAAAGAAACTAAAATAATAGGAGATTATCGAAGGGGAGAACATAGACAATTATTATGACGATCAGCCATGACTGAAAAAACTTAAGGTAAAAAACCAACCAAATTACTCTGAAAAGAAAGATAACAAGAGAAACGAATAAGTTTGCAGATAAATAATAAAGAAAAGGTATAAGATGAATTTCAAAAATCAAAAAGTTATGTAGGCCAACTTACGCAAATATTTCGATAATATAGACAAATTATAAAATAAAGGAATAAAGTTACAAAAAATTGCTACAAAGTAAGATTAACTTACGATAATCTTTAGCCAAAATATGAGGCATAAAAGTAAAACATAGTTTAAAGCAATAAGCTACAAAAAATTCCTAACTAGTAAGAAACACTAACTTACTATATTTAAAAATTATTAAAAAAAACCAATCAAAATGATCAACTTCCACAACTATTTAGAAAAAATATGGGTAGTAAATAAACAAACCAATGATCAAAAAACGAATAAATAAAATAAATATTCTAAGAGTTATAATATGAAATAAGATGAAACAAAGAGTAATTAAAAATGAATAAAAATGTTAATTGTATCAATAAAAAGCAACGCTTCACGTATTATCGAATAGTGTCAATAAAGAAAGATGAAAAATACATATGACTCGAACTGAGTAATAATGAAATACAAAAGTAAAAGATTCCCAACAAATATTATTATTATTATTATTATTATTATTATTATTATTATTAGTCACAAGATGACTGTATTGAAGATTCATTAATTGAGATTGACTGTTGGATAAGTCCAGCAATCATTTAACTGAGCAGGGATGATGTTCCCCTGACCTCAGAAAAAGAGTAGTTTTGAACGACGGAGTTAGGTAAGCCAATAGAGCCCATCCGAATCGATTTCAGCTACAAAGTAGGGATAGTTAAGGAAAATAAGATTTATAGGGAATAATTTATAATAAAAAAATCAATAAGCCAGTTCGTAATAAGAGAAAATAATGTAGAAAAGACTCAGAAGAAAGGAAGTAGAAGATACAGATTTAAACATAAAACTGAACAAGAAGCAGGAGAATTTAAGAAGAAAATGATACAATACAATTGATAATTTCATCAAACTTAGAATCACGTTTTATAAAATGATCAATTTTGGTGGAAGGGCATTATGTAACATCGCCAAATTCAGATCATTTTTGATAACTATAAGTATGTAAGAAATGCTAAAAAGTAATATATTTTAATAAATAAATAATGAAGAGAATAAAAATATAAAATGTAATTAAGAAAGAAGGAGGAAGAATGATAAACTAAAAGTGATTATTAAAGAGACTCACAGACTAGACTGACAAACGACTTTGACCCAACCCCAGGGATTGGCCAGATAAGAACCAAAATAAAAGGAAACAAGATGAGAAGTGAAGGAGAAGAAAAATGAAAATAAAAAGGGAACAAATCAACTATAAAGGAAATAAAATGAAACAAGGTGAGAAAACACAGACAAGTGGTAGAGAATAGAGAAGGGAGAAATAATACAATCAAATATAATAAGGGAAATGAAACCGGTAAAGAACCAATATAAAAGATAAATGTTAGTATTCAATAAGTGACAAATGTGATTAATAATTGATAAAACCCGATAAATAAAAATATACTAGCCAAAGAATTAGAAGTATATGTAAGTAAGAAATAGAGAAAGACATGAATTTAATAAGTATAAATAATATGTGTAAAGAAAGAAAGAGATATTGAGATAGTGAGAAATAAACTGAAATTAACTAAGTGACAAAGAAAAGTAATGATAGGGATTACCCACTAATAAACACTTAAATAAAAAGTTTAAGAAGTGCCCATAGAGAAAGTGAAACCCCTAAAGTAAAATGATAGAGAAAAACACTAAATAAATTATAATAAACACAAGATAATTTAAAAGTGAAAGTGATGAGTAAATAAAAATATTGTCAATGATAGCAATAGGAAAAATAGTGAAAGCTAAGATAAACACTTAGTAAAAAATTAACAAACACTAAGGGTTTAATAGTGAACAATAATAATATTTAAGAAAGGTGTTAAGAATAGTATTTAAAATAAACCATTAGTTAAGTAGTAATGAACACTGAAGTGTGATGTTAACTGTATTGATTAGAAAAGAATCTTATTGTAAAGTTTTAAAGTATATAATAGAATTTAAAGGGGAGAATCCCATGAAAGAGTAATCAGATAGTGTTACCATGGAGTGAAGGCAAAGAGTATTTATAAAATAAGAAGTTTAAAACAATCAATAAACACCCATGTTATAAGGGATGATTATTGAAGTAAGTTCAAAAGAGGTAAGGTTGTTTATCACCCAGAAAATAAAATAAAATGTAATGAATTGTACACCAATATACTAGTTGTTAAATAATTGTTTAAGCAAATTTATGAATAGGATATGGCTGGGGTAATTATACCAACCATAGACCTAAATGTTGTATTTTATGTGATAAAAAAATAGTAATTAATAGCCATATTGTTGACATTGGCGGAGTAAATAAGTAAGAAAGTAAAGCAATGTTTGACTTAGAAAACGAGAAAACCAGTTAGTAAATTCATAAATTAGCAATACATGATGTATAAAATTGTAGTAACATACAAATAACACAACAACAGAGCCAGAACACATCAATAGGTAACAAAACCAGTTATAAGAACAAAATAAAGCATTAGGCTAAAATGAGATGTAATGTATATGAAATAAGTAAAAAATCAGTAATGGCTTCTTGTGCTTAAGAAATGCGTAACTGTCAAACACCAACAAATACAAATTGTATGAAAATAACCAAGTAATTAACAAATCCAAGGTGAATAATCAACCAAGGATAAATTGTAAATCTTATTAAAAGCAAAATATTAGAATAAGGATTTAAATTAAAAGAGAAATGTAATTAGGAAATATTAAAATAATTGTAAAATTATAAAACATGAAATAACCCAATCTTGTGGGATACCAAAATAATCTTTGGAAGAAAATACAAATAACAGTGATAATAATTAATACTTAGGAAGGAAGATAACGGAATGAAAGCAATCAGAAGATATACAAGGATTTTGAAAAGAATTTAAATTTTGATAACAATGGGTTTATAGCCAGATTAACCAATCAGATTTAATTAGTAACCATAGCAACTGCCGTTACGTACGGAAATACCGTTGAATATAGTTACTCGTAAAGTGACGCTCTTGGAAAACAGAAGCCAAATTTTGAACAACCAAATATTTAATTTAAAATATTATAAAAGTAAACCAAATTACCACAAAGGAACGAGAAGGAAGCAGACGATGACTGAAACCAATTAACTGATGTCGAAGACCAATTAATTAAAAAAAAGTGAATAAATTACTCCGATTAAATTGAAAAAGATGCCAGAAGCCCGAACAATTGAAAATTGAATAGGATTGCAGCTCCAGTCCTTTTTACCAGACCAACTGCTTAACCCCAGTCTACTAAGTTGTTAAGTATCATTTAAATTACCCAAATTTCCGAAAAAATGCACTTTAAATATTTCTCACTATACTATGAAATATCACTAAACTGAGTTTATTCTCTATCAAAGATTAAATAAAAAACTAAGACACTGAAAATTTGTCAACTTATAAAATTATCCTATTGTTAGTTTACGAACCTTTGAAACACTTTTACTACACTCCAAAAAACAAATTATAGCTACACGTTATAATATTTAAGTAGAAATATTGTAAGGTTGTGTATTTTTATTATTGTAATTGCATCTAATCCTTTTATCGTAATCTCAAGAATCCAGACGATCGAACGAAAATATTTGTATACTACTTCGGTAAATGCCATTACGGTGTATCTGTTACGTTCAGAATCGATACGTCAAAACCCAGAGAAAATTGTCTTAAATTAATGGCCGTTGCAAAATAATATAATAAACCAAATATAACCTGTGTCAATGAACAAGTAATAACCATTAACTAATAAACCAATACTGTGTGTAACCAATGTGTTTTATTTTCATTAGGAAAGTGTATTATAAATGTTGTACATTGTAGCGAACAGCTATGAATTGGCGGCAAGCGATCAAGCAGTAAACACAGCAAACTGCTGGCTTGATTGTAAAAATCTATAAGCGGCGGGAACAAGTTTGAATTCTCTCCACCGCCTGAGCGGACTCGCCGATAATACTAAATGTTTTAATGGTTTAAAGTAAACAATTTGGCGCCACCCGGGATCTATACACACCTAGAGAACCTCAGGTAATGACTTCGATACCTGGTTATTCGTATGTTCACGACGGACTCAATCAACATAAAGTACGTTATTGAGCGACGACGGATTGGTAAGACACACTACACCAATTACACTCTGACATGTTTACACTCTTGCGGAAATAGATGGATAGAGGATCTGTTATAAATTGGCTTCCATCGCGAGGCTTATACGAGGCGGACGTTACTCGTGTTATAATAATTTTTATATATATATATATATATATATATAGTATCGAGACGAGTACGAGCGTCTCGTTATTTTCACACAATGTAAACCTATTCGTTGCTATGAACGGGTATGTTCCCCTGTCTTTACTCTCTTAGGTCGTTTTAATTTACTTAATTATTTAAATATCTGAGATATTTGGAGTTGTGGGATATAGTGATTTAATTAACTAATATTAACTTATCTCTCTAAAAAATATCAGTGTTAGTGTACTTGAAACTTAAATAATTAGTGTGTTATTCTGTAATTTCGTTCAACCCTATTATACCTTGAAGAGAATTATGTATAATTTTGTATTTTTACGCTCTCTCTTTGGTGTCGGATAATTCTGCTATAAGCGCTGTAGTCCCGGAGCAACGAAACTTAGAGGTTATTTCACTGTTTATGTTAACCAATTATTCTATACTTAGTCAGTTACTTTTTTATTCCAAACTCATTAAATCATACTCCAAATGACAAGATTTTGCAACTATACAAAGGTTCTTTATTTGTTTACTTCTTCAACATTGAATAAGATATGTTCTAACTGACATACACATAGGCTATAGATTGCGTGAATCGATTATTGATCAGTCCGATACTTTATTTAGATTCGGTTATAAAATGTGTTTTAATTTGTAATTAACTTAATTCAGGGTGTGAAGGTTCTTGTAACTGTGGGGAAGATTAAAAATACATAGATAAGAATGCAAGATTTACAAATTTGAAGTGTTGTGTAGTTAATATGATTTATGCAATAATAATTTACCAGACTAGAACGAAGCAAATCGTGTAGGCGGTTGATTGATAACTTTACTGTTCTGGATGATTATGCCGTACAATATTCTTTCTTCGGTTTAATAAAATGGAATTCTTGTCCTGTCCACCTCGGAAATACAGCTCTCTGGATTGATTTACAGCCCGATTGATGCTCCTTCTGCAATTGCTGGATCCAAATACGTTCTTCTCTCGGTTGAAGCAATTAGTGATGTTCCATGTATTTATAAGGTTATGATTTCCAGTGTAGTGTATATTATTGGTTGTGATACAGTTAATTCTTTATATTGGGTTTAATATATTATCAACTCCTTTTGGATATGGGACAATTCAAGTCCTTCCTTGTAGAACCCAGTTATTTATTTTTTATTGTGCTATCATACTATAGCCTCGTTTGGTTAAACTGTACTGGCGTAATTCAATGAGATTATCTTTAGTATTTCGGTGTATTATAATAGTATCAAATACTTTAGTATATATTCCAATTATATTAGACAGTTCTTAGGTTTTTTTAATCTCATCACATTCAGATCATAAAAAGCAATAATTGAAAATCAACAACTTCTTCATTTCCTGTAGTCCATAGCAACCCGTTATGTTTTGTATATAGTGTTTATTTCATATATTTTTTGTCTATTCCTTATTAATTTGCTATCATATCGGAATATAACTTTACCGATAGTTGGTTTATTATTTTCTACACATATTCTGCTGGTTTTTTGATATGAGCCTGTTTCTTTTATATTTACTACTTTTTCGATATCAAACGTTATCAATCGATATCATGGCATTGTGGCATTATCATAATTTGTATAAATTGATATGGTTTATTATATATCATTACTAATTTAATGTTTTTTCCTAGCTCTTCGAACCGTATTCATTAATTATTATTAATTTATGTACCTAACCTTTATGTTATGAGTGGTTATATAGTGTTTTTGGCTGTTAGGCCTTTTATTGTATACGGTCCTACCTGTGTTTATAACTGGTAAACATCTATAGCCCTTTTACATAAATTCATACATATAATCAAATCTTAACTATTAACATTTACATAAACAATTATTCTTTTCATATCTAATGACAATTTTGTCTTGATTTATGGATCACATATAAGACAATTGAAATCTATTAACGCTAACTAGCTGCTTCACACATCATTCTACAACAGTAATTGAATAATACATCTTGTTTCATTACCTTTCATTAACTCAACAAGCAATTGGTATAACATAACATAAACTTTATCATAACATTCGTTGTCACAAAATAATATCATTTAATTCAGAATCCTTACTTGCTATTGCTATAAGGTAAATTATTGTTTCATTTTTGTTTACTTTCATGGTTATTTACTTTGACAATTTCTGTACTATTCTACTTCTTACACTTCTCATCAGTATCACATTGATTTACTTTTCACTGAACATAGATCATTAACTATTATCTAACTTACAGGTTTGTTTATTCTCGTTATTTCTACCTTGCATCCTTATTTATCTTTATTTATAATTATAAATGTAATTATTAGACTTTTGTTTTATCATGGGGTTAGATTGACTTCCTTATTATTTTGTTAATATAATATTTATGTAACATGGATGCCAGCATTTCTGTTGCGTTACATATGCTCCCCCTCCTAAAAAAGTTTAGTTTACCTGAATGAAGTTTAGGTCAAATAAACTTGTCTTTTTCACATGCCTTTTCTTCATATCATTATTAATGGTTGACGATGGGATTCTCAATGTAACTTCATTAGACTAGTATTAATAATTCTATATTTAATAACATTTCATCATTTTAATTAACATTCTTGATCATTTTTAATTTCTGTAAACAGTATTTGTTGATAGTTGGCTACAATATTCAATGATACTTTAGGTTCACATCTCTTCTACTTATAATTACTGTAATCACTGTATTTCTCAATTATTCTTCTGTCATCTAATTTCTTTCTGTTTTCTTCGTCGTACTCCTTTGGAAACTGAGGTCATTCTTGCAACTATTCTAATATTCCTTAAATATTTAATTTCCCTAACAATCCCTAATATGTGCGTTGGTACAGTTCAGAGAGGCACTGTTTGGCTTCATACTCTGCTGCCCACACCACACCTTAATATAGTACTGCTGGAATTCATCTACAGTCAGCTATAAAATATAATAATCTCCTAATAATCTCCTTAATTACTTAATAATAAATATTTGAGAAAAATTTTTTTTCTTTGTTGCTTTTGTATTTCTTTATTACTATCCTTCATACTTTGTGATTCCATTTTAGTTTCCTTAAACATTCTTTGATATTAAATCTGACAGTTATCATTTGTAATTATTTTTGTTTTTCTTTCTTGTTGTGATTATAACGCTAAGTATCCTCTTCATTTGTTTTTCTGATCTCAATATTTTCTAAATAGTTATTGTGTGATTATCATTATAACTGTGTTTCTGACTAGATACAGTCCTTAGCTCAACTATTATTTTTCTTATCGTATTTCATTATTTTGGCTGTTTATATTTCAATGAATTATGTTCATAAATATTCTTTCTTTCTCGTTTTCTTTAATATTACATTGGTTACGATCAATCATTTACTGAAGTTGTTTCTTTCACTTGGCAATGCGGTATGTATTTTAGGTCATATGATTTTTCTTTTATTATTTTGTATAGGTAGATTTGAGGTAAAAACTTTTATCTTGGGGTTTCATTATTCATTATGCACACTATTTCTTTGTAGATGTTTAGTAATAATTCTAGTTTTCTTCTGTAATCTTGGGATTTCATTATTCATTATTCACACTATTTCTTTGTAGACGTTTAGTAATAATTCTAGTTTTCTTCTGTAATCTTGAGTTTCATTATTAACTCTTCTTAATACCTTCTTCATAACTATATCTTAATTCAGACTTACTTTATTTTGAATGACATTTTTTTTTCTATATATTTTATTGTTCAACAAATTCTCTTTTATTTACAAGTGTTTTTTCTTCAAAATCGATAATAAGTGGTTCTTATTGTATTTTAGAATTTAGTGGTAATATTTCTTTATGGACTCCTGATTGTATGTTCCCTTAATCCTTTTCGTGATAGGGTTCATTATTTCATATGTATTGTTATTATTATTTTTTGTTATCACATATGGCCCAGTATATAATAATAATAATTTTTTAGTTATTCCCTCTAGAGTGCTTGGTAGCTCCCTGTTTCTTATTAATATTTTCTCGCCCACTTGGTACTTAATTGGTTTTGGATTATTCTTTTCATATTTCCTTTTCTTCATTTCCGCCTTTTCCATTACTCGGTTATAAAATTTAACGGTTTCAAACTGATATTCTGGGTTATTTGGAAAGTTTATAATATCCTGGATTTCTCTAGGTGGAAGCCTTTCAAACATAACAGTATAAGGGGTATTTTCAATGGACTGATGGTAAGATATATTTAAGAACTCTTCGGTTAGTGACAAGTATTCGTACCACCTTCTCTGTTGGTCATGACAGTAAGTTCGGAGTATTCTGCCAACTTCCCTCAATACACGTTCTGCCGGATTACTGCTGGGGTGGTATACTGAAGTCTTATATGTTCTAATGTTGTGTTTTAAAAGATTATTTCTCCATTTACAGCCCTTGAATTGCGTACCATGATCGGTGATAATAGATGACGGTTTACCAATCTCTGTTATGTAACGTACAATGACTATTTCCAGAATTTTCTTGGTCGTGGCTCTGCTAATAGCGTAGAGTTTAGTGTATTTGGAAAAGTGATCAAAAATAATAATTATGAATTTATATCTATGGTTTCCTCCACTGCGTGGGAATGGTCCACATATATCCAGAAATACTTTCTCCAGCTTATATTTGGATGTGATAGGGATCATGACTCCCTCCTTCTTCTCATTATTATGTTTAACCATCTGGCAGATGTGACATGCTTGTATAGATTTTTGTACTTTTCTGGTTATATTTTTTATGTACACTTGTTCTTCCAGGGCTTTGACGATTTTCATGGCTCCCATGTGTCCATATCGTTCATGGTAATCCAATATCAATTTGTTTTCAACAGCGGTTGGAATTACTAGTTTCCAGCTTATTTGTTTAGGGGTGACCTTAATAAATAATCGATCATCATGTATACAGTAATATTTAGTAATAACTTCATCAGCATTTTGTACCTTCTGGCGTATGTTTATTAATTTTGGATCCGATTTTTGGTGTTGATTAATTTCATTTGTAATAATTTCTAAATCCTTCCGACTCTTAATGACATGGTACACTTTTGCAATCTCTTCCTTTTCTCCTTCAAATGATTGGTCTTGTATGTTTATTCGGGACAAGATATCGGCTGCTATGTTCTTTCTTCCAGGTATATATTCCCAATTGATGCAATACTCTTGCAATGCAAGGACCCATCTAGTTAGCCGGCCATGACTAAGTTTACATCTTTTTAGAAATGAAATTGATTTATGGTCACTTCTTACGGTCACTGGGTATCCGAGTATGCAAGTTCTAAATTTATTGCATGCGTATACTACACTTAGCAGCTCCTTCTCGGTAACGTTATAATTGCGTTCGCAGTTGTTAAGCACTCTGCTGGCGAAGCTGATTACCATATGATGTCCTTCTTTATCTTCTTGATATAGGGTAGCTCCTAAGCTAACATTGCTCGCATCACAATTTAAATAAAAGCGTTTGTTAAAATCAGGGTGGTACAACATAACGGTTTCTAAAAATTTCTTCTTGATTAATTGCAGAATTTTATCTTGTTCTGGTCCCCATGCCCATTTGTCTTTGGATGATAATTGTTTCTGAAACTTGGCAGTTACTTCCGAATAGTTATCTTGGAATTTTCGGTAATAGTTACAAATTCCAAGAAATGATTGTAGCTGTTTTCTATTTTTTGGATTAGGGAACAGTTGAATTGCTTCTACTTTTTCTGTTGAAGGTGTGATACCCTCCTCAGACAAATTAAAACCTAAGAACTTTACTTGATTGGCGATAAATTTAGATTTATTCAGCTTGACTGTTATGTTGTTTTCGGATAATTTTCTCAGTACCTGTTCCACCCGCTCGCAATGTTCATTCCAATGTGAAGAAGTTATAAGTAGATCATCTACATAGACCGTAGTGAACTGCAGTGTTTCTTGTCCCAATACTTGGTCCATACATTTTACAAATATTGCAACAGAATTGATTAGTCCGAAAGGTAGCCTTTTAAATTGATAGTTCCTTCCGTCAAAAAGGAACGCCATGTATTTCCTACTATCTGGATGTAGTTCGACCTGCCAGTAACCGCATACCGTATCCCAAGTACTGATGTATTTAATGCCGTGGAATTTCTTTAAAATTTCTTCTATTTCGCCTGGTGAAGTCCTATCATTGATGATCATTTTATTTATTTCCCTAGCGTCCAGGCAAATTCTCACCTTTCCGTTCTTTTTCGGGACTGCCACTATGGGACTGGTATATGGTGATTGACTATATTCTATTATGTCATCTTGAATCATACGATTAATCTCGTCCCGGACTTCGTTTTTTATGGAATAAGCAATTGGGTAGGATTTTCTGCGAAAGTCCACTGGTTCTTTAAAATTTATCACACACTGATATCCTTTTACTTTACCTGGAGCATTGGAGAATACATGTTTGTATTTATCATATATTTGAATTAAATTTTCGGCCTGTACCTTACTTACTTGTCTACAAGTTTTTTCCCTTTGGAATTCTCGGACCTCTTCTAACTTACTCTGCCACAGTTCGGGATCATCGTCCTCATATTGAATGACTTCTGGTATTTTATTTTTCTTACAAAAGTAGCTTTTTATGGCTAGACATCTGGTGTTAACTGGAACGGTTCTATTAGTGTCAATTAATTCGGCTGTCCATAATCCTTCTTCGGATGTTAAAGATATTATACCTTTATGTAAGTCAATTACTGCGGAATGCTGACGCAATACATCGCATCCAATCAATACATTGAACGGTAATCCCGTTGCGACCAATAATCCTATTGGTAGGGTCATACTATTATTGGTAAGATCGAGCGATACTTGTTTTTTAACTGTTTTATTTTGTCGCCCAGTGGCTCCGATAATTATCACATTATTGACAGGTAATGTCGGTATAGGCAACTGGCCTTCTCGCTATATTTTTTCAAGTTCAGTACTGTCTATCAACGATATGTTAGATCCAGTATCTATCATTATGGTAGATTGTACCCCATTTAATTTTGCTGTTACATATATGATTTCGTTATTACTATTACTGTTTACATGTTTCTTATCCTCTTCCAATAAATCTTCTCTGATATTCTTTAAATAGTGGTTATTAATTATAGTTATGGTATGATTACTCTTAATTTTGTTTACAAGTCATTGTTCCCCAAGATTACGGTTCAGTGAAGGGTATTCATTATTTTTCACTGCCTCTATTAGTTTAAATGAGGGCTTACCCCCTCTTCTCTATTTTCATTTGGATTATTATGTTGATTTAATACAGTTTCGGTGCGATCCTCCGTATTAGGTTCCGCTATCCTATAATTTCTTTCAGGTGGATAGTTGTCTTCACGCCGGGACTGGTCATAATGATTGTCATATCGGTGACTCCTTGGGTAATACCGTCGCTGATTACCTTGAGGCCTGGAGTAGATATAATTAACGTTATGCCTATAATTATTGGGTCGTCTGTCCCCATCTCCTCTATTATTGCGACTATCGCGGTAATTATAAGTATTATTGCCACGATAATTATAGTTCCTGGAATTATTATTCGCGTGCTCATTTTGGGTCCTATTTGCATTAACGTTCTGCGCAGGTCGATTGTGATCATTATTATGAGAATCGGTTGGTGGCGCGTTATTATTATACTTCTGATATTTATAATTTAACATCCTATTTCTTTGGTATTGGTTCTCGTGCTCATAATTCTCAAGGAATTTGGCCATGGCTGAAATCGTTTTGATTTGGCTACACATACGTGCATTTTTTATCCCTTCCTCGTAATGGTAGGATAGTTGTATCACCAAACATTCTTCGGGAATTCTGGGCTCTAAGTTCCGTGCCATACATACTTTTCCTAGAAAGTATGAAGTAGGAGACTGGCCTATGTTTGTTTCGTATCGACCGTTACTCAAATTATTTCTAATCATGTTCTGGGTCGATTCAGACCAATATTTCTCTTTAAATTGTTTTTTGAACTCGGTCATGTCCAGTATATCCGGGCGCACCGCTGCCCACCAATTATCATAGGTATCTTTAAATGTTTCATCAATCATGCTGCGTATAATACTCCAGCGATTTTCTCTATTTTTTGTAATCATCTCTTCCAACCTCTTTAAAAATTCCATCGGATTGCGCTTGTAATTACGAAAATTAATCGACTCCCGGTTCTCGTGGTTATTTGTATGACTATGTTGGCATGTCCTATCCCGCCATGAATCTACTTCTTCTTGTAATTGTAATTCATGTCTACTAATTTCCTCTATTTTATTTTTACTGGTATTAATTTGACCTTCCATACTGTTTAAATTGCCATAGACTCTTTCGAGTCGTTCGCCCATGTCTGTCTGTATTTGCGTAATACCTTCCTTATTCTCTTCCCGTACCTGGTGTACTTCATTTTTAATTTGCTCATATTTTCCGACAGTTTCCTGTTGGATTTCTTCGACCATTGTTTTGCTCTCAATTTTTATGTCATTAATTTTATTTTGTAGTTCTTCACGAACCTGTACTATTGTTTCGTTTGTTTTTTCTAACCCTTCATTTGTTTTGGCTATTTCTAACTTTCTTTCCTCATTATTTTGGTCCACCTTCTGGTTGACTGTTAAATGAATATTCTCAATTTTTTCATTAATTTGCCTTAAATTTTCTTCATGTATTTGTAGGATGTCTTCCTTCATTTGTTTTAAACCCTCATCATTCCTATCTAACCTTTCGTGAATTTGGTTTAATCTTTCGTTCATTTGTTTTGAGGTTTCTTTAATTTCCTCATTTGTTTTCCTTGAGTTTTCCTCTTGTTCCCTAAATTGTTCCCTTAAGTTTTCCTTATTTTCCTCATTTGTTTTCCTAAATTGTTCTCTTAAGTTTTCCTTATTTTCCTCATTCATTTGTCTATTGCTTTCCATTATAATCCTCAACAGCTCCTGCATACTCATGTCTTCCTTTTTGTTGGATTTATCTGGTTGGTCCCCTTGGGCAACTTCTTCAATTATTTCCTTTTCCTTGTCCGTAATTATTTCAGTTTCCGTTATTTCGTCTCTTTGTTGTTCCATTTCACTGTCTGTGATTATTTCTATTTCCTGTTCTCGTTCATCTATTTCCTTCTCCGTTTCTCCTGCCCTAATCCTTGATCTACCTCTGGTATGCATGTTTATTCTCCCACAGTTGCCTGCTCTGGTTAAGTAATATTAATATAGTTATAGTTACTTAACTTAAGCCCTACACTGGTTGAGCGCCAATTTGTATCGAGACGAGTACGAGCGTCTCGTTATTTTCACACAATGTAAACCTATTCGTTGCTATGAATAGGTTTCATTCATTCGTTGAATGAATATTGCTATATAATGTGTTTTAATTTGTAATTAACTTAATTCAGGGTGTGAAGGTTCTTGTAACTGTGGGGAAGATTAAAAATACATAGATAAGAATGCAAGATTTACAAATTTGAAGTGTTGTGTAGTTAATATGATTTATGCAATAATAATTTACCAGACTAGAACGAAGCAAATCGTGTAGGCGGTTGATTGATAACTTTACTGTTCTGGATGATTATGCCGTACAATATTCTTTCTTCGGTTTAATAAAATGGAATTCTTGTCCTGTCCACCTCGGAAATACAGCTCTCTGGATTGATTTACAGCCCGATTGATGCTCCTTCTGCAATTGCTGGATCCAAATACGTTCTTCTCTCGGTTGAAGCAATTAGTGATGTTCCATGTATTTATAAGGTTATGATTTCCAGTGTAGTGTATATTATTGGTTGTGATACAGTTAATTCTTTATATTGGGTTTAATATATTATCAACTCCTTTTGGATATGGGACAATTCAAGTCCTTCCTTGTAGAACCCAGTTATTTATTTTTTATTGTGCTATCATACTATAGCCTCGTTTGGTTAAACTGTACTGGCGTAATTCAATGAGATTATCTTTAGTATTTCGGTGTATTATAATAGTATCAAATACTTTAGTATATATTCCAATTATATTAGACAGTTCTTAGGTTTTTTTAATCTCATCACATTCAGATCATAAAAAGCAATAATTGAAAATCAACAACTTCTTCATTTCCTGTAGTCCATAGCAACCCGTTATGTTTTGTATATAGTGTTTATTTCATATATTTTTTGTCTATTCCTTATTAATTTGCTATCATATCGGAATATAACTTTACCGATAGTTGGTTTATTATTTTCTACACATATTCTGCTGGTTTTTTGATATGAGCCTGTTTCTTTTATATTTACTACTTTTTCGATATCAAACGTTATCAATCGATATCATGGCATTGTGGCATTATCATAATTTGTATAAATTGATATGGTTTATTATATATCATTACTAATTTAATGTTTTTTCCTAGCTCTTCGAACCGTATTCATTAATTATTATTAATTTATGTACCTAACCTTTATGTTATGAGTGGTTATATAGTGTTTTTGGCTGTTAGGCCTTTTATTGTATACGGTCCTACCTGTGTTTATAACTGGTAAACATCTATAGCCCTTTTACATAAATTCATACATATAATCAAATCTTAACTATTAACATTTACATAAACAATTATTCTTTTCATATCTAATGACAATTTTATCTTGATCTATGGATCACATATAAGACAATTGAAATCTATTAATGCTAACTAGCTGCTTCACACATCATTCTACAACAGTAATTGAATAATACATCTTGTTTCATTACCTTTCATTAACTCAACAAGTAATTGGTATAACATAACATAAACTTTATCATAACATTCGTTGTCACAAAATAATATCATTTAATTCAGAATCCTTACTTGCTATTGCTATAAGGTAAATTATTGTTTCATTTTTGTTTACTTTCATGGTTATTTACTTTGACAATTTCTGTACTATTCTACTTCGTACACTTCTCATCAGTATCACATTGATTTACTTTTCACTGAACATAGATCATTAACTATTATCTAACTTACAGGTTTGTTTATTCTCGTTATTTCTACCTTGCATCCTTATTTATCTTTATTTATAATTATAAATGTAATTATTAGACTTTTGTTTTATCATGGGGTTAGATATTGACTTCCTTATTATTTTGTTAATATAATATTTATGTAACATTTCTGTTGCGTTACAATATATATATATATATACATATAGTATTTAAAATTTAGAATTATATTATCTCAAGATATTCTATTTAAAATTATAAATTTACTAAAAATAAAAATGAATAAAATATAAACAACAAAATTTCAAATATAACCGAGAAAACAGCAAATATAAGAACATCTTGAGGTAATATAATTATAAATCTTAAATACTTTATATATATCAAGATACGAACTGTAGCAGAAAGTGATTGAATATATATATAAAATTTGTGATATTTTCAATTTGTTTCTTCTGCAAGTAGTATAATTTTGTATATTCTTTTTAACACCTGACGCACGTTTCACTGAAAAATATCAGTATCATCAGAGGTTTCTAAGTTAATTAATAACAATCGGAATAATTCTATTAATATAAAATTAACGAGTAATCGAATTTGTATCGATTTTAATGTAAAATAAAATAACTGATAATCGATTTAGGTTGATTAGTTAATGATTGTTTTAATGTTCATTTTCTTCAGCAGCTGTTTTCTCGGTTATATTTGAAATTTTGTTGTTTATATTTTATTCATTTTTATTTTTTAGAAAATTTATAATTTTAAATAGATCGTCTTGTTTTGTTTTTATTTGGGTTTGTTCTTTAATTAATAAATTATTGTTATTGTGTTTGTAAATGTTTGAAGATTTTCCCAAATATTCATTTTTTGACCTTTTTGTATGTTTTTAATTAATTTTATATTTTCAATGTTTGGAAACTGGTGGTTATTATTTAGACAATGTGTGGCTAAATTAGATTTATAAATATTTGGTTTTAAATATGCATTGCGGTGTTGAACGAATCTATCTCGTAGTTTTTCTTCGTCTGGCCCACGTAAAATTTATTGCAATCTGGACATTCTATTTTATATATTCCATTTTCATTGTGAGTATTGGATTTAGTTTTAGGTTTTATTTTATTAAAAATTATATTATCTGTAATATAAGAAATTTTAAAATTAGTATCTTTAAATATTTTATTTAGTTTTTGAATTATATTTCCATAATAAGTGAAGGTTGTATATTTTATATTATTATTAATAGGTGAATTTTTGAAT
Source organism: Magicicada septendecula (assembly GCA_034769895.1). Classification (NCBI taxonomy): domain Eukaryota; kingdom Metazoa; phylum Arthropoda; class Insecta; order Hemiptera; family Cicadidae; genus Magicicada; species Magicicada septendecula. The sequence continues at coordinate 113,474,297 of CM068370.1, forward strand.
GTAGTGTTTTTAGGAATTTTATTAGTGATTTTATGTTTAATTTTATTTTCTAATTTATTAATAGTTTTTATTTTGCATCCATTTTTAACTGCTATTTGTTGGATAATTTTTCTTTCTGTGTTTCTTTCTGTGTTATTTAATGGGATCCTAAGCATTCGGTAAATCATGGAATTAAATACTGCCATTTTGTGTTGGGGAGGATGATTAGAAGTATTTGGTATTACTAAGTCAGTTTGAGAAGGTTTTCTGTATATTGAGTATTCAAAATTTGTTTCATTTTCTTTATTGTTAAGTCTAAATAATTTAATTTATTATTAGATTCTTCTTCTAATGTGAATTTTCTTTTGGAATGTAAATTATTTATGGAGTTGAATATTTTATTTATATTTATACCATTGTTTTGGGAAATGTACAGAGTGTCATCAACATATCTAAAATAACATCCTAATGGGTCGTTTAATTTTATTATATTTATTATTTGTTCATCGAGTTTTTGTAGGAAAATTTCTGATATGATAGCGGAGGTTTGGGCTCCCATAGCAAAGCCATCTGTTTGATAGTACAATTTGTTGTTGTATTGAAAATAATTTTGATTTAAAAGTTGTTCAAGAGTGTCTAGTTTTGACATGGAATCCATAGGTATGTAATGTCTCACTCGAACGTTTCGCGAAAATCGACCGTTATGTTTCAAATGTACTTTCGGCATACCACTACTCACGAACCGCTCAACCAATCCCAGCAAACCAGGTGTCAGGTGATCGAGTCACTCGGCCCCCTTCCAACAATAGTACTGAGAATTTTGACAACTGACTTCAGTCACCTCTAGGCTTTGTCTGCGTGAGGGTGTTTTTGCGCCGAAAATTTCTAAATTGCTCCACTAAAACTTAAATATCTTGGGAACTACAAGTCCGATCGCGAAAATACAAAGTGCGTTGTGATCTTCAGAACTAAATCTCTCCAATAACACCAATTCCGAGTACCAGAAGCACTCACAGAAAATAATAACAACATTTGAACTCAAAAATTTGAAATGCCTCGACCTAAAAATCGCGATAAAACTCGAACCAAAAATTTCAAACCGAAAACCAGCAAATCCTATGCAGAGCGTCAACAGACCTATCGTTTGAGACTAAAATCAAAGAAATCGGCCGAGAACTTAGAAAATGGCAACCATTTGAAGATTGATGAAACCCCGTCAGCGCCCAAGCGGCCAGCACCTCCGATACCTGGGTCATCCGGCGTGCTCCCAAAGCGACTCAGATCGAGCATACGGCTAGCTAGCAAGAAAACAGACGATGAGAACATTAATAACTTGTGCTTCGACACCAATTGTGATTCCATATCTACCGGTAGTCCCACGACTACCAGGTTTAATTGTTTTAACACTTATAATTTCTTTTTGGCCTTTTGTGTGTATGTGTAGAATATCCATGTTGCTCTTTATGTTTGTGTATGTGTGGTTTGCTTCAGTGAGATGGTTTGCAAAGGTGGATTCAGTGGTGGAGTGTAATATATATTTTTTTAATAAATTTATAATTTATAATTAATTTGTATTTATAAATTATATAATTTGTATCTTTAATCTTTACTTAAATAATTTTGAAGAAAAAATAAAGCAATTTTTAAATAAAGCTGTATATTAAAATCAAAGTGTTAGCTTCAGTTTTTTAATGAATGTTAAGTTACAAGTGAATATGTCATTCCAGTCAGTATTATAATAATAACTCTTTTGTGCACCACCAAAGATAATTTGTGAGAGGCAAGGTAGGCTGTCTATATAACTAAGCAATCTAGCAAATAAAGAAAGTATTATAGTCAGCACTATGTTTCAGCCAATATTAAAATTAATATTCCTGTCAATAAATTCAAAATGACATACGATTATGATAATGGATTATAACTCTCAGTGTACCATTTATAATAATAATATTCTGTTCAAATTAAGTATACTTCTTATTTACTTCCAGCTTATGTCAATGAATTTTCTGAAATCTGTTTCTTATTTGGACACATAACTGAGATTTGTCAAAAAAATTCTTAAAAAAACAATGCCTGTCTTATACATCTCTGTCCAGAAAAAGATATGTTAAAAATGTTAAAAGGTCAACATGATATGGATAGAAATGTAGAATTGTATGATATCTTCGATATACTATGTTTTTAGAAAAACTTATAATATAACCAATTCTAAATTCCATTAGCATCTGCCTGCATTTATCTTTGTAAGTTTACTGTATGTGATGGTGGGAACATTCTCTGTACTAGACACAACACACAGTGTTAGATACTTTAACTAAAATATTTACTAAACATGTAATCAGAAGATTCTAAAATAAGTTTCAAAAATCATTAATAAAGAATCATGATCAGTAAATAAAATTTTTAAAATTCATAGCTTTTATACTTGAGAAAATGTGAAAATATGGAATTTTTTATTTAAAGTTTATGCATTTTAAAAGGGGTCAATAACGGAAAAACTAAAAGTTTATCAAAATTTTGTTTTTTGTGTTTTTGAATTAATAATAGTTAACAGAATATGCATTTTTTCACAAAATTCCAGGTTTTACACTGTTTTTGAGGCATTTAAATTTTTATGTACTATGCATTTAAATGTCTGAGCCAGACAGCTACATACTCTTTTACATGACTTGATATTATATGCTTGTTCTGGAACCATTTGATTTTTTTTATTAAGCTGCTTGATGTTTTATGTTGGCTACACTACTTGGATGGCTACAATGAAATCCACTTCTCAGCTGTTTCCCTTTCTTGAATGTTTTGAAAGTTTTGTTTTATTTGTGGCAGTGTTTGTAATCTAGTGTGTGTTTTTATCTTAGTTTAATGTGCCACTTAGTGATATTCGTTGGTCTAATAAATGAAATTTTATGGTAAGTTCAAAAACATTGTTCTAATAATGTTTGTGACAGTATAAATCTTGTTAGCAACAACAAATATGATGTAAATATCAGTGATACTAAGGTTAGGTTATGTTAGGCAGTTTGAGATGCATCAGACATATTGGTGATGGTAACAGGAGAGCCTGCAAAGCTGTCACTGACTGAAATGAAGCCATATAGGAACACAGAACCAAATTAGTGTACATTGGACATATCCAAAAAGGATGGGTGGTAAGTTAAGGAGAAAATTACTTGAGTACCAAAGGAGAAAATTCATGGTGTCAATACAACAAGAGGGAATTGGGAAATACAAATTCCCAGCTAGAGGGAACCAACGCAAACACATAAATGAACTTCCGTTGGCAATAATTGAGGATATAAAACCCATTTATAAAGACCTGTCCAATTCAGAGCTTCTCAAAAAGTGTTTGCATGGGAAAACTGCTATGATCTGAGATTAATGCCCTAAGACAGATTTTTGCACCCAGATCTATTGTTGAAACAACTGTAAAAGACACAGTAGCTTGTTTCTATGATGGCAATATTACAACGAGTGAGGTGTTAAGCAAATTGCAAATTGCGAATTGTTCCTGACTTTTGGTGTGTGACCACACTGCAGAAGCTCAATAAAGCCAGGATTGACCAGGCAGACTTCAGGGCTAAAAGCAGTGTTCAACTGAAGAAGACTGAAAATAAGAGCGGCTAAGAACAAATATGATGAAGAAAACAAAAGGAAACTGATTATGGGCACTAACATTACAATAAAACAGGCCAGAAAACTTAATTATGTTAAAATTATGCAGCATTTTTGTTTTTTGCCGTTTTCTGCAATCTTCATTATTATTTCAACATACCTTTCCTCATAAACTATTCTATTCAACCTAGTGACATGAAATTTTTGTGGTTCATTTTCATGCATGTTAAAACAATCTGTATCATTTAGAAATGTTCTTTTAAGTCACGTATTAAAAAATTATAATAGTACAGAAATATTTAAAAACATTATTTCATTAATTACAATTTTTTATTTTATACAATGAGATTAAATATCTGACTGATTCAGTTTGTTACTATGTTCTTATCTAAAAAAATTAAAAACTATGAGTAATATACTGACAAATTAATGAGAAAACGTATGTTGTTTATGAGAATGTATTAATTGTTTATAACAAAATATTACTATCTCACTACCGACTCGGTACACAAAGTTTTTTATGGGTAAAAACGTAAAAGTTTTACCTTATAACATGAACAGGTTTTTGCTTTTAAAAAGCTTCTTCACAGGCTGCCACTGGGAGCACTGTTCGTCTTGTTGTTGGCGATGGTATCGATTTTCGAAAGATCGATGTTGTATGTGTGGGGTGGGATATGTTCGAATAATGCATGTGATTTGAATTGTGTCTGTTTTCGTTTAGGATGTTGTTTTTATTTGTTTTCGTGGGTTTGTATATTTCCAATTGTTCTAGAGTGTTTAGTTTTCGGCCTTTTGTGTGTACATGTAGAATGTCCATGTTATTGTCGATGTATTTGTATGTGTGGTTTGCTTCAATGAGGTGGTTTGCAAAGGTGGATTCTGTAGTGGAGTGTAGTGCCTTTGTGTGTTCAATATATCTTTGTGCCTACGTTCTGTCTGGCCTATGTAGAATTTGTTGCAATCTGAGCAGTTTAGTTTGTAAACGCCAGGTAGATCGAATTTGTTTTGTGCTTTGTGTGTGTGTTTTTTGATAGTGTGTGTTCTGTTTTGTAAGTAGTTTTGTAAGCGATTCTGTATCCTGCTTTTTTGAATTTGTGGGCTATTTTTTCAGTTTGTTTGTTGATGTATGTTAGTGTTATGAATTTGTTGTTTTCTGTCTTTGTCTGTTGTTTGTTTTGTGTAGGCGTTTATTGACTATTGTTCTGTCATATCCGTTGGATTCTGCTAGATATTTTATCGTGTTTAGTTCGTCTTTGTAGTCTTTTTCATCTAGGGGGATGTTGTTAAGTCTATGTATCTTGGTTCTGAAGGGAGCTAGTTTGTGTTTTATTGGGTGATTGGAGGAGTTGTGTATTAGTGTGTCAGTTGTAGTCGGTTTTCTGTATATACTGAATTTGTGCCTGTGTTCTAAGCCTGTGCATAAATGTGTTTATAACAATTTATGCACATTTGTGCAGAATAAATATTGTAAAAAAGTCTTCTTTTTTGTCTTCTCTTCTAAGATCAGACTATAATAAGCATGTATACCTAGTTTTATTAAGATAGCAATAAAATCATATTTTTTAGATAAATTAAAAAAAAGTGTGATTTTTACAACACTGTATGTTAATGCTCCCTTATTTCCTTTTGTAAGCAGCAGAATTATTTCATTGGCAGCCTCTATTCACATGATGAACATGTGTTGAATATACTACTGCTCTACTGGTATGCAATTTCTAATAACTGTTAGAGATTAGAAAACTTTATGTTGTACACTCTTTGTAACCTGTGTTATTTAGGTAGATTATTTTTTATTTAAGTTTTGGATTCATCTTATACAAGAGCAAGAGATGATCACTTGTTGATTTAAATTTGTGGATAGTTAGAAAAACAGAATACTGTTATGACATCCAGAATATGCTATGTGTTTCTCAGCTATTCCAGCGGAGCCCGGGTATAAAATGACAGGGTCTACCAACCATTTGATTAAGCAAGCGGCATTGGCCGAAGAAAAAGTCATCAGGTCTGGTCAAGAGGAACCCTTCCTATTGCAAGCAGAAATGGAGGAAGAACTAGCAGAGGAAGTACAAATAAGTGTAACGACAAAAGAAGTGATCAGAAAGCCAACTATGGGTGTCGAGACAAGACTCTTGCTTGTTCCTGAGAAAGGAAGCACCCATGGGAAACGTTGCTGAAGATGAAGTTACGCAAGAGGTTGTTGATGAGAACCAATCAGACTTGGACCAGCTAATGGCGTACAGGTCATCAGTACATGATGCAACAGGAGTGATTCCCACAAAACTAGTGGTTAAACGGAAGATTCATATTCCTGGGAACTTGATGTTCGGGTCACATGAGACTGAATTCGGAGATCCAGAGAATTATCTTTTGCAAGTAGACCAGCTATGTAGATCGCCTGGCCAAGTATTACATCAGAGATGGTTTGCCAATTCGGGACGAACAGGCTTAAGGAGGGGGAGATTGTTACGACATTACAGAATATGATACATGCTTCTCAGCTATTCCAGCGGGCCTGGCTATAATCTTGTGTGCGTATGTGATCTCAACATGCGTTAGCCAGACATTTCCAGACTTCGCCGGCCACAATGTCAAGGCTGCAAGCAATTACGCTCTAGTGTAGCACTGACGCGTAGCATGGATTATTCTGGAATTTCAGTGGGGTATAAATATAGGCATTCAGCGGTACTTAGTTTCATTTTTAGATGCGATTTATTCCAGTGTAGTTTGAAGTAATGTGGCGAAGTGTTATGTTTTATAATTGTGTGAGACTCTATTAATTGACATTATTGTGAACAATCCTTAAATTTTTAGTGACCATCAATCAATAAATGTTTTAGTGGATGGTTAGTGAGGATCGGTCAATAATACAAATTTTAGCTATTTTGCGTCGACGTTTCGACAATATTTATTGTCATCTTCAGGACAATTGTTGCTGATGCCAAACACACAACTGTGAACAATTTTTATTTGATTTGTTGTAAGAGACTATATTGTTGATTACAAACTGTTTAATTGTGATAATTAAAGCTGGTGATTAGTGACTTAATTGGTGTCTTGTATTTTGTTTTCCACTGTACCATATGACGATCAAGTAGACCATAGTAACAATACATTGTTTTGAATTGGTCATAGAACTGAAGAAACAACACAACAGCAGAAGTCATGAAGAAACACCGAACATATGAGTTATGCAGAAGTGAATAAGGAGATTATGAATTCAAGCTGTCAAGATTCAGTCTATTCCAGAAATGTGACTAAGTCTATTTATTCTGGTCTATTTCTTCTTTAAGATGTGGAAAAGAAGGAGCGCTCCGAAGTCTCTCATGGACCCTGAGCATCTTGCAGAGGATTCATTCCCTAAAGATGAAAAGTCTGTCTATGAACCGTTCCTCTGTAAACACATGCAGTTACACTGGCCAGCGATCCACAGGAAGCAAATCACTGTCCACTCTGAACACCTTTTTGGCTTGCACGCATTGTGTTGATGTAGGTTTCGGCACTTTTCATTTAAAAAGCGTGCAAATGTAAGAAAATAAACATGAGTGGGGCTAGAAATAATGCGAATTGTGTGTGCGTGTGTGTGTGTGTGTGTGTGTATCCTGCCTGCCTTTTTATGCGGTAATCACAATAAAAACTTTGGAAACGTAAACATTACATAATTGAGATATACTTGCATGCCAGGAATGATATATTTTCACTCATACCCCATTTAAATTAAAATGAAAAAATTATAATTTTATTGCCTGGCAACAAAATTATTTTATTTTTAATTTCATGTTCCATAAGGAAATGGAAGTATGGTAATGGTGAAAAAAATCGTGTTCGAGATAAGGGCTGATTCTGATTGTACTACCATCAAAACATGAAGAAAAGTCATTTTACTTCCATGTTCCATAAGGAAATGGAAGTATGGTCATGGTGAAAAAAATCGTGTTCGAGATAACGCAGATTCTGATTGTACTACCATCAAAACATGAAAAAAAAGTAATTTTTCGAAAAGTGTGTGTGTGTGTGTGTGTGTCTATAGAATTTTGTTCTATGGCAAATGATAACAGCCGCAAATTCAAACAGAATCAAATAATTTTTTGCATACAGTCCTGAATTGTAGAGGACTCGAGGCCTATTGATTTTGGTGAAGATCGGTTAAGGGAAAGGGGTAGTTTACCTGTAACATTTTACGTTTTAACAAGAGTAAAGTGCTTAATTTTGGTAAATAACGTATCCTGAAAATAAGCTCATAATAATCCACTGTAGAAAGGTAGATGAAATATCTATAAATGAAAAGGGTAGTTGAAGGGGGAGGGGATAATTTTTTTTATAAATTAAAATGTTAGTTGATGAAGGAAGTAAATTTTATAAGTTTTATATGTGTAATACGTTAATGACAACAAAGAAGTAGTTTCCATGGAAACATTTCATTTCACTTTAACAAAATAAAAAAAATTTAGTTGTTTTTTTTTATTTATGGATTGTAAAGTTAACATTTACACTAACCTGAAAGTATACATAGTAGCATTTAACTAGACACAAAAACTACAAGTTTTTGAACACTACACCCCGAATGTGGCGACAATTTCAACTCACACACTTTTGAAGTTGAGTTTTTACGTTTTCCATTACACGATGTAACATGTGGCGACAATTTCAACTCACACACTTTTGAAGTTGAGTTTTTACGTTTTCCATTACACGATGTAACATGTGAACAGAAATTATATCAACTTTGAGTGTTTCGATGTTTCATGGGTGTGGATCATTATACACCTTACTCTCAAAATATCCCCAGTAGAATAAATAGTACGCTGGCAATCTCTTGGGGTACAGAATGTTGCTACTCCTGAAGGTAACTCGTTTTCTATGACGAACGATAACTGACGCACATTCGAACAGAATCAAATAATTTTTTACATATGTGCCTGAGTTGTAGAGGTCTCAAGCCGTATTGATTTTTGGTGAAGATTGGTTATGGGGAAAGGGTAGTTTACCTGCAACATTTTATGTTTTCACAAGAGTAAAGTACTTAATTTTGATAAATAAAGTATCCTGATAAGAAGATCATAATAATCCACTGTAGAAACGTAGATGAAGAGGCTAGTTGAACGGGGTGGGGGTAACTTTCTATTAATGAAAATTATAGTTGAAGGGGGAGGGAATAATTTTTATATGTGTACTACATTATCGGCAACAAAGAAGTAGGTTGTTTTTAAAATTCCTTCCCATGCTGTTTGGCAGTAGTCCAATGTTTTCTGCAAAACCAGACATTTTGGCAGTGCCATCGACTTCCATCATCAGTGAAAATTGAGTGCGATAACATGAGGTGGTATATGTTAGTGACCACAATACTGTGGTTCAGGCTGAAGAAAGAAGTAGTTTCTATGGAAATATTTCATTTTGAAAACGATTTTAAATATAAATCTTAGAACATGGAAGTCACGTGTAGTTCTCTATACCGATATTTTCGAAAAGTGTCTGTGTGTAGAATTTTTTCTATGGCAAACGATAACTGCCGCAAATTCAAACAGAATAAAATAAGTTTTGCATACCTGCCTGAGTTGTAGAGGACTCAAAGCCTACTGATTTTGGTGAAGATCGGTTAAGAAGAAAGGGTAGTTTACCTGCAATGTTTAACAAGAGTAAAGTACTTGAAAATTCATTTAAACTTTTTCAAACAATGGTAATTGTTAAAAATAAAATAATATTGTTGCCAGGCATTTTTTATTTTTTTATTTTAATTTGAATCATGTATGAGTATAAATATATCATTCCTGGCAGGCAAGCATATCTCAATAATGTAATGTTTATATTTCCAAAGGTTTATTATTGTGATTACCGCAATAAAAAGGCAGGCAGCACACACACACACACACACACACACACACACACACACACACACACACACACACACACACACACACACACACACACACACACACACACACACACACACACACACACACAATTCGCGTTATTTCTGGCCTCACTCATGTTTATTTTCTTACGTTTGCACGCTTTTTAAATGGAACATGCAGAAACCCACACCAACACAAGCTGAAAAGGTGTCCAGCATGGACAACGATTTGCTTCTTGTGGATCACTGGCCAGTATAACTGGACATGTTTACAGAGGAACGGTTCATAGACAGACTTTTCGTCTTAAGGAATGAACCCCCTGCAAGATCCTAAGGGTCCATGAGAGACTTCGGAGCACTCCTTCTTTTCCGCTTGTTTGTTCTGTGAAATGTACACTCTAGTTTCACAGCTTTACTCTGAGCAACGCTCCGTAGAGAATGTTGAAAATGTTTGTCTACAGTGTACCCTCATACACACTAAACCCTGCTCTGATGTTTTGATTAAGGACATCATATTATTAAAACTTTGGAAACTTGAGCACTACTTAATGGGTGATCAAACATTAACTTTTACAAGCTATTAATTTTTATGCATATTTTGAAGGAATACATGTTTTAATAAATTAATACAATCTGTGTACTTATTTCTATTATGATATAAGAATTACAAACTAATATGTGCATGTGTGTATGTATAAAAAATATATAAATATTTTTCTCCTCTGGAAAATTGCTTGCCCCTTCTGGAAAATATTTTGACTTCCCTGATGGCCAGTTATTTACTAGCCTGTGTGGAATATAGCGTTATGACATGGATCAGAATGGTGGGTGTTAAACAGAAGACACAAACTTATTAAGGAAGAAATATTTTGCTGAGAAATTATAATTATACGGGTGAACAGAGTCGTCGTTCAGGAAATCAGAAGATGAATGGAAAGAAAGAAAAATGACTAGTATAGTAGTGACAGGAAAGACTTTGATAAGACTATAGACATCATCCACTCTCGGCTGATAACTCGCAGCTAGAGTCAAATTTCATTGCAGGAATCAGATCGCAGCTCCCTTTGGCCAGCTCTTTGACCTACAAACATTTTATCCAAAAGTACAGTCCTTCCTCATGAAGGCTGAGGATAGTCTTCACCCACCTGACACAGGAGGTACCATTTTAGCTGATACGTCACTTATTCAGAAATCAAGCATCCACTTATTTGATGTTTTGTCACCATATCTGGTTCTGCTCCTTGTCAAATATATATTATAGACACAAACGTAAATTTCTGCACCTCTCATGTCTTGTTTGATTAAAAATTATGTTATCTGTATTATAAGATATTTTTTTTAATAAATTATCGAACTGAATTCAAGTAAATTATTTTAAATATAAATCTTAGAACATGGAAGTCATGTATGGTTCTCCAAAAATCTGTGGTATGTGCTTATACATTAAAAGAAAACTCTGAACCCTGCCTGCATATATAAATATGGAAGATTTATTATAGGGCTACTTATAAGATACAAAAGGAAAAATGTGTTTGCCATAATTGGTAGAAATTAGCATCACGCTTTATATAAAAAACAAAATTTATTTGTACACAAGTATATATCCATTCTAAAATTACATATAAAATCACAACCACTTGCTTGTGTAACTTATCACAATATTTAAGGCAAATTTATAACTACAGATTTACTGTACATCTTAACCTACATTGCACTTAAACGTATTATTATAAAATCTACATCTTACAACTAATCTGAGATAACTAAATATTAATAAATATGATGTATATATACAACTTTTGTAAAATTCATGTTAAAGATCTTTATTTAGGAACAATAAATATGAGACAGACATAAAAAACTGATTTGAAATACACATGTAATAGATTTTTCAGTTTACTTTTTACTTATTTCTATGTATATATAGTGCTTACAAATATATATACATTGCAATGTGACAAGCATTCAGTAATACCTTTGTAAAAAAAGAGACCTTATTTACTATGGGCAATAACAAATATTCAGGACAAGGATGCCATTGTGTTAAGACTATATTGTTATTAAGGTTTAATAACTTAAAGTAGTGGCAAGGCATTTACAGAATTACAGTTTAGTTACAGTATACCTACGTGACCAGGGTTGCCAATCCCCCCCAATTTTATAAAAAAATCGTCCCTTTTTCTGACAAGTATCCCCCCATTTTTCTCTCTTTTACAGTAAAATTTCTTACCTAATTGAGCAAAGACCAGGGCTTTCTAACTCAAAACTATTACAAAATATTACCTTTGTTAAATTGGGGAAGATTTTTTATGCAATAGTAAAAAAATAAAATCCCCCCAAAAAAACTTTCTAAATGTCGCCAATGGCGACATGATCCCCCCCTGTAGGCACCCCTGTACGTGTCCAAAGAATAATGACATGTCTGTTCATGGACACACTATTAGGTTACATTAGTGTGAGGAATGATTAAAAGCATTATAAATAATTCATTTAAACTTTAAATAAAATATTATCAATTCCAACACTGGATTAGAATTGGTAGTATGTGGTTAATACAAGTCAAAATGTGGTTAGTACAGTTAAAATCATGTGGCTCTGAATAAGCTGTACGACAGAAGCAGTACATTTGCTAAACCTGGTCAATGCATTAAAAGACATGTACAAGAATAGGGGGTCAAGATTATTTATGCAACTGTCTGTTCACAATAAAACTGGGTAATCTCAACACACTGCACTTCAGTTATAATGTCACTAGCTGCAAATAAAGCTGAAATAATGCATTTTCTATAGTAGCAGTTCCTAATGAGAGCTATAAAACATAAAAAAAGTGGGACTCTAAATGTCAACATGTCAAGTTAACATCTGTTGGAAGTTCGCATGGATCCAGCAAATGCACTAGATATTCTACAATCATTGCAACATAAATTTACTGACAGTAGAGGCGAGACAGTAAAGAGAGAGGCCAATTCAATGGTTGAACAGAAAATGTTGCATTGAGATATTCGTCCAGTGGAATCCAGAATTGTCTATACTCACTAACATCAGGGAAATGAAAATGTAATTGTATTATATGAAAAACATTTTTAAAAACATTCGAAGACAATTTAAACAATTTTAAAAGTCCCACATTAATGAACATTTTTAAAGACTCTAATTTTAACACAGTTTATGTTGCAAGTGCTAATTCAATAAAAATCATAAATTTCATCTAATAATTTTACTTGAACAATGAACCAGTATTAATAACAAACATTTAGTTAGTTAAACAATTAATTTTTTGAAAGAACTGAGAACTTTGTTATCTTCAACATATTTTTTAAAGAACCATATTTTTAAAACACAAGTTGAAATTTCAGAAAACTTGGTTCATTTAAATTTCATAAATCATATACATGTAATTTTAAATACAAATAAGTATGTTAATAACTCTTCTAAAAAGCTTTTTAAATTTATGGACACCCCTTCATCTGTCATATTGCAATATAGATAATTGTGCTTGAAATTTCCACTACAGAATGATTTTAGGATATATATATATATATATATATATATGCAAAATCATCATTCTTAAATATTTATTTCCATTGTAAGTATTTTTATAAGCCTTTATAATGTTTTTACAATAACATAAATTTTAAAATTTGTACTTAGGTAATATTTGTTGTTCTATATTATGATGTTTTGACTAAAAGTAGTAATTCACTTTGTTACAGTCTGAGTTCATAGTATATATATATATATATATATATATATATATATATATATATATATTATTAACATTAACATATTAATGTGAGTTTGTATTTGGTTACAAGTATGAGTATTTGTAAGAGATACAGTTATGATCGTACAAATTTTATATCAGCATAAAAGCTATCACACATGTCAAAGAATTTGAGGAAATACTTGTAATCATATTATAACAGTCTCATACACAAATCAAAAGAAGCTATCTTCTGAAAAATACAAACTACTGTATATATCAGCCAGGAATATAGGCATAACATCATGTAGAAGAACCACCAGACTTTTGACTAGTCATAACTTAAGACAGCTCTCTGTCTGGCTCTTGATATTATGCCATTTAGTTTCAGTTTCACTGACAACTTAAGTCTGAAGCTATAGCATTATAAACATTTTCCTCAGTTTACAGTTTATGTACTCCTTTGATTTCATTTCCCACACTTCACTGGGTTTTATTTTCTCTATCAATATGAAAGACTGTTACTATATTGGTATCAGTATCAGTAGTTTATTTTTATAATTTCCTGTTGGAATGATTAATTAATATTCAACTACTTCACAATTCAACATAAAACCTACTTTTCAGGTAGTGTTTACATAAAAACCTGTCACAGCTGCTTTGAATTTTGAATTGCCTGTACCAAAACAACACCTTAATTAATTCATACAAATCGAAATGTATGCTTTTTTGCTCAAAGTGTATGCTCAGACAAAATGCTCTAGCTCAGACTAATTGTTTGAGTTCTTGCATGAGATGATATTGTTACTGTCACCTATCCTTTGATTTGTACCTCACACAAATCCTCATACCTGTTTCCAAATCTAAATGCACCTTTTATTATAACTATATGGAGTAGCCGAATATTATTAATGTGTTGCTAGAATTGAGTTTTACTTATCTAATTTTACATACTAGTGGTAATGTTTTCTTTTTTAGTAAAAATTTTCAATTTAACATAAACCTTCACCTTTCTTAAAGGTTGTTATATTTATCTCATATCACAATCATGTATAAAAAATTATTTACTATGTACAAATAAAGCATTATTATAAAAACTGTATACAGAACTTTTACGACCAATTACAGGCGCAAAAGTTTATTGTATTCTTGTAACTTTCATTGTAAAGGCACTCTGCCTGTGTGAACATCACAATAACAAATCACATTCACTATGAATTAGTCTTTGGGTATTTATATTTGATATCAAATGAAGTATTTTTATTCCAAGTAAAATAAAAGTGAATAAATGGATAAATTCCATTTATTTGTGATGACAACCAACATAGAACATGATAATAACATGTTCTTCAGATAACCGCTACATATTGTTATTGGTGTTACTGGAACCAAACATTTTTGTCAGTTGTTAGTATGGAACACTAATACTCAGTCATCAGTCATAGTTTTTGACTTTCCCATTAACTCAGTCACATTCCTTTCCTACCTGTTTCTATTTCCTATTACATCTTGTTGTAACTGTTGTCTAAATTATATTAAATAGTTTAATATAATTCCTTATTGACTATGATGTATTTTATAATTATGATGTGTATTTTGTTAATTAACTGTTCAGTAAATTGTACAAAAAGTACATCGCAGGATATGTTATATTATCCATATTTGATATACATCAGCATTAACCCAACATGAACCAACAATTTAGTGATAATATTTTTTTTTCCTTAAAGTTACTCCCAAAGAACAAATATGTATAGAAAGATTGAGACACATATGATTAGCGTTGTTAATTATGCAAATGTAAATTGATAGTCTGATTTTGAAAAATCAATCCTTTAAAAATAATAGATATAAACATTTAAAAACAAAAAAATAGATGTAAAAAGTTAAGTAAAGTTAGTATGGTTAGTTACTCAGATTTTTGCACCAATCTACTAAAATTCAGTAAAAATCAAGTAAAATAATAAATTATAATACTGAAAATATGTGACATGTGATATATGTTTAATGGGGTAGTTAATAGGAAAGTAGTTTTTTGTTACGGAGAATCATCACAGAAAAGACAAATGTTTGAAAGTAACTCCAATAATTACAAATAGTGGCTACCAGAAGAGGATGTTATTATTAACCACTATAATCACACAACTTTACAGTGAATATAACAGCTTACAGCTGATATTAATAATATTTACAAACATTGGTAACTTTTAAACTAACCTGACTATAAACAAGAAGAGAGTGCTAAAAATTATAGTAGAGCTGCCTGTATATCTAATTGCATGGCTGGATTCAAATGAATTGTTAGCTATCAGTGGCCACCAGTGGCTTATCGAGAGGATGGAATTAACTTCATTGTCTTCATTGTTCTTATCGTGTGTTACATTGTAGTTAATGGCGGGCCAGTGATCGTTGAAATCAATCTCGTTTACTTTTTGTTGAGTATCACCATTTTCTGGATAAAAGTAATCACCACATGTTGGAAAACCTTTCGGTACTGGTGGTAAATCTGAATGGTCTCCAATTTCAAAAATCATTGCCATTCCAACTTCAACATGGAACTCGATATGGCAGTGAAACAACCAATATCCTGAAAAAAAAAATCTTTATTCTTGCCCAAAAATCAGTTGCAAAAATTAAGAATTCTGTTATTAATAAAAATAACTTATTTTATTTTTTACCTTTAAAGGTGTAAGTTATCTTTAACTGCTAACATTAATTTAAAGATTTTTAGGAAATAATAACAGTAGAAATCATTTACAGTAAGATCGCTTTTAGCATTGTAGTTTTCAAGTCCTGGCAATTCATAAGCTTGTGTATAAGATACTGAATATAATAATCTATCAGACATAAAATTAAAATTTCACTTTCTTTTAGCATCATTATAAAAGATTTCTACTGTACTAATCTTTAAAGACGTTTAATGAAGAAATTTGTGTTAGTGGTTGAAATCACAATCAACCTATTCCGATCTGACGATGGGCTGTGAGGCTTGAAAGCGCTAATCGGAATAATTTTTATATAGTGGTGTGCAACTGTGATCATTCTGATTGTAATCTTTAAAGCTTACTATAACTAGCAGAGAGTAAATTAAAGACACCATGACTCACAAAATAAAGTATAATATTTAATTTGATATATTATTTAAATTGGTAGGTGGTGTATTAGAAAACAAATGTGATTTACCTACATATATTAACCCATTTTAATTACAATCATTTAAATGTTTTTTATTTTATTTTATTAAAAATGGCCTAGCAATTTAATTTTTATAGTGAATTGTAGTGAATTTTACATGCACAATGGTATAACATTATTCCATATATTGACATTAAAAATATATATTTAATAATGTGATAAATGTTTTTCAGGGCAAATAATGATGTACCTGGGAAGTATCAGTCTTTTATTATTCTGAGACTCACATGTTATACTAGATGTTAAATGTAAATGATTTCTAACAGCATATTAAAATGCAGAATGTAACATATTATTCTCTATTAAAATTAGACCCCGAGCTTTAAATGGGCTGACTGGGTAAATACCCAGGGAGCCTGGTCCAAGGGGGTGCCAAGGAACGAAAAACAATACACGTTAGACAGTAGACAGTTGAGTGTTATTGTTAAAATTTTAGGAATGAAGGAAACTACGTTCGAATGCACACCGGCACGCGCCAAAGACTATGTAATGAATAATATTATATTACGCATAGTTCCTCTATGTGTGTGTGTGTGATGTTTGCCTCACGTATAGCCTTTTGATAAATGATCAGCAGCGGATGTTGCCTGATATCGTTACTCAATATCAGTATCTTGCAACTCTTATTGACAACAAACTTGTTCACACTGTGGTTAAAAAAAAAAAAAAAAAACTTAATACAGTCACTTCCTCTTTCATGTTTCCTTTCAGTATACGCTTTCAATGTTATCGCGTTCACTTCGTTGTGCAAAAAAATGTGTTTTCTTAGTAGTGAAATATGTATAATTATGTATAATTTCAGTTATTACAACATAGATAAAAACTGTCAAACGTTTATCTTCATTATAGTTTGTTGTTTCCCTAGTGTAGTCTTTATAAATCACACCGATGAATTTATCTTTTCGTCTAGGCTGACACGTCTGGCGTTGGAGACAAAGGAAATCACCTTCCATTTCAGATAAAGCTATATAGCCTAACGGCTTTATTATATAGCCACATGCTTTCGCCGCTTCTGTAAACGCGAAAAAGTTCTAGTTATTTGATAAACACACCAGTGCAAACATTCCTAGTCGTCATTTGAAGGCAATCCCTGTATCTTTAGAGTAGGTCTAGTGTGCGTGAATGTGTTCAGAGTTAAAATAGGGAGGGGGCGGCACTCATAAATACTGCACAGGGTGGCAGAAGCGCTGGGTCCGGCCCTGATGCCAACTGATGTGATCGTGTTCGATGAACTGGATTGTACTTAGTATTTGTGTATGTTTTTGTTTACGTACCGTATAGTCGTATTTTTTTTATTTGCCAGTAAAAATTAAAACCCGTTAATACACGACACACTATATTGCTATTAGCAGATTTGACAGTTTTCTTTTGTTAATGACTTGTGTTATTAACTCCAGTACTACAGTGTAAACTCGACCAAACTTCGTTTGTGTTGTGTTTTGTGTTTGTGTTTTAGTGTTTAATAGTTGATGCTGAGATATTTTGGTCTCGATAAAACACAAAATGAATAAAAAACTAAGTGGTGCTGAGAACAGGAAACGTGTTTTGAAAAGACAAAACGAGGAGGCACATTTTTAAAAAAGGTTCCCCAAATTGGGTTATTTTTCACCCCTACAACTCAGGACGTCTCTACAACTCAGCCGAGTACAAGTACAGCCACAGCCACTGACGTTTTAGATGAAGACGAACCATCATCCACCAATAAAGAACAAGTAGACCTTACCGATCATTCAAGGCACGACGAGGAAGACCTAAGCGACCATGATGCGGTAGGCTCAAATAAGCCAATTACACCTTTGTTGAATAATACCGCAGATGTTGATGTTAATACCGAGCCTATTAGTCCAGTAACTGATATCTTGAATGAACAACAGCCACATTTATCTAAAAGCAGCTCCCAAACGCTAGGCCAACTACCTAAAACATTTATTCTACAAGATCCTGCTACTTGGAATGTGGATTTATCTGTTCTTGTTGAGCATATTTTTGAAAATTCTCCCGAACAAGACTTGCATACGGATTTTTCAGGGTCTGAGCGCATTTACAAAAATGAAGTAAAGCGCACTTTATCAACTAATTTGTTTAAAGGCACGCTCCTAAACGGGGAAACATTCGTAAGAAAGTGGCTGCTGTACTCCCAGTCTACAGGCAAGCTATTTTGTGTTCCTTGTTGCTTATTTCAACAAAATATTAACAAAACACAATTTTCTTCCGGGTTTAACAATTGGAAACATGGTAGCGAGTTGATCAAACAACACGAGCAGTCGCCTAACCACAGATGTAATAGTGTTACTTACATAAGAAGGCGAAAAAAATCCATGAAAATTAAAACTTTTCTATCAAATCAGTATGAAGAAGAAGAAGTAACATACTGGCGAAATGTGTTATCAAGAATAGTTTCTGTTGTAAGATTTCTTTCATCACGAGGTTTGCCTTTTCAGGGAGACAATGAATGTATTGGGTCTACCTCAAAAGGCCTTTATCTGGGATGTTTGGAATTGATTAGTGAATATGATCCTTTCCTTTCACAGCATCTTTCAAAATACGCTAATAAAGGTTCAGGTCATGTGTCTTACTTATCAGCCCAATCCTGTGATGAATTTATTCACATTATGGCAAGTTGTGGTCTAGAAACAATTTCACAAGAAGTATAGGATGCCAAGTACTACTCTCTCATTGTCGATTCGACTCCAGACTGCTCTCACATGGATCAATTAGCAGTAGTGCTTCGATACATATCTTTGATGGAAGCAGAACCTAAAGAACGTTTATTTAAGCTCCTACCATGGGTTCATCATTCATCTGACCAACTAGAAGAAGCTTTATTGAAATGTCTGACAGAAGGCTTAGAAATTAAAAACTGCAGGGGGCAAAGCTACGACAGCGCATCTAATATGTCAGGCCCCTACACAGGACTTCAAGCCAGGATTATGGCACAATAAATTTGCAGACTATGTGCCATGTGCTGCACACTCGCTTAACCTTATAGGTTCTACAGCTGCCGAGTGTTGTACAGAAGTAGTAATAATTTTTTCTTTTGTACAGGAACTTTACAACTTTCTCTCGGCATCTACATACAGGTAGGAGCATTTGAAAACGCATCTTGAGAAAAACAAAACTCCAGTGGTCAAATCTTTGTCGGATACCCGTTGGTCGACAGGGCGGATGCAGTAAAAGCTCTAGTGGAAGGCTATAATGAAATACAAAGTTGCCTTCAAGAAATATCTGAAGACCCAAGTGTTAAACCTGCTGTGAGGTTGGAAGCTCAAGGCATTGAATTAAAATTCCAAAATTTCCAAACCATTTTCTTATCACTTTTTTGGAATGATATTTTAGAACGTGTTGATAAATGTAACAATAACTTGCAAAAACACACGCTTGATCTTTTAGCAGGTTCCAAACAGCTACGAACCTTGGAAAATTTTATAAAAGATAAAAGGGAAGAGTTTAACACGTATGAAAAAACTGCTACAGACATTTTAGATTGAAAAACACCCACCTACAACAGGAATAGAAGACGGGAAATATTTTCAGATGAAACCCGTGGGGTCGAAAGCGATCTTGATGAAAGGACTGCATTTAGGGTTAACGTGTACAATACAATAATTGATTCCCTACTAGTAAACTTAGCAAGGAGGAGAGAATTGTATGATGGTGGATCGATTTGAAATATTGACACTTCTGTTATCAGAAACTTTAAGTGAAGCGATAATAAAAGCAACTACAAATTTGACTCAGTTTTATGATGATGACATTAACGTAGATTTCCCAAATGAATGTTGCCACTTGAAAGCTTATATTGATTTGGAACAGATACAATGGATACCACAAATGTTTACACAAATTAAACAGAACAACTTGGGTATCACATTTCCTAACTTGGAAATAGCCTTAAGGATCTTCCTCACCTTACCAATCATGAACTGTACTGCTGAAAGAGGATTTTCTGTACTGACAAGAGTGAAGAAATCGAAAAGGTCTACCCTTTCAGACAGAAAGCTCAACTCTAGTATTAATGTGCTGTGAGAGAGACATCACCTTGAAAACAAATTTTACAGAAATCATTGATAGATTTGCTAAGCTGAAAGCTAGGAAAAAAACAACCATTTAACATTTTTTGCTTCTAAAAAATCTTGAAGATGTGTTACTAGTATTTTGTGTTTTTTTCAACTATTGTAATTTTACATAATTAATAAATGAAATAGATTTGCTAAACTGAATGCTAGGAAAAAATCTGTAACCTAATTTAAAAGTTTTGTATTTCTTAAATATTTTGAAGGTATATGACAGTTAGTTGTTTTGGGCTATTGAAATAATATGTATTTAATAGAATTAAATAAAACATTTTTAGTCATTAAAATTGGATGATTTTATTTTATCCTTAAAATCTGGTGTGGGTGGTGGTGGGTGGGGGGCGTCTGAGTTAAGCCTTGCCCAGGGCGCCATTAACCTAAGCCCGGGCCCTGATTAAAATAGAAGTACCAAAGTTCAAATCATTTTTTTCTATATTCAGTTTTAACAATTCTTTAAATTTTCTAATGTGGTGTATTCATTGTGATTTATATGATTTATAACGAAGTTTTAATTACTCACATTCTTACTTTCGATCGATTTCGGTCATAGACTATCGTCATGACATATACACTGTGCAATCGCAGTCACAATATTGTAAAACAGTTACTATTTACAGAAAACAAATTCGTAAACACTGACTATGAAATGAATATTTGTGTCCAAAGTTCAAAGTTTCTCGAGAACTGATTTTGTTGCGAAGTGTTTAATTCAGGTCTATATATTATATCAGCTGATTACTGTAAGTTGATTTTCATTTTGCCACAATATCTAAAATGTGATACAATTTTTGAAGTTCGTCATGAAGTTCAATAGATTTTTGTGGCCCTCTTCTTTTATATGTTTGTATGTTTGGTATTGTTCATACATATTAGATCTTATTTCATCATGCATGTTTTCAATACCATTAAGTGTTGCTGTATTGGACCATATTCACAAGACTGTTGTTTTATGTGTTTGGCTACTGTTGAGTTTGGATTTGAATACTGAGAATGTCTGGTGTGTTTTATATATCTGTGTTTAAAGGATCTTGATGTGAAGCCTATGTATTTTTTTGTTGCATCACACATTATATTCTGTCGAGTTAGCAGGCTATTGATATCTACAGAATTCAGCTTTTTCATAAATGCTTTTCTTTTTTGTATTGCTTATTTTCTATGGTCTATGATCAAAATCGATAGCAAGTAAAATGTGAGTAACTAAAACTTTATTATAAATCATACGTATGGTATCTTTAGTTTACGAACAATGAATACACCACAATAGAAGATTGAGATTATAGGTACCATCAGTAAGCAACATTGTCATTAATTCGTGAAAGTCATTTATGAATATTTTAAAAACAAACTAAACTACATTAAAAACTTGGCAGGCAAAAATAAATAAATTTCTTAAAACAAATGTTTTTTAAAGATTTTGTTTTGTTATTCGTTCCCAATAGTAATCCGTGACTCCCTTTACCCATATATGGCAATTGGCAATAGATCAGCTATAATAATCCAAATATTTTTATAGTGCTGTTGTGTAGAGAATTCTCACATGGGAGGAAAGCTTACATATATTCTGTGGGTGTTCCAGTCATTATTCTAAAATCAAAAACATTTAGTGCGTCCATGTAGAACAAAACCTTTTTATAAACTAATTGCATATTTCTCCTTTAGGATAAATATGCACCCTCCACATTCATTATTTTGATAAAAAAAATAGCAGCCAATAGGTAGTCAAGAATTATATATATATATATATATATATATATATATATATATATATATGCAACAGTGTTGTGCAAACTGATGTTTACAGGTTGGGGAACAGTTCGCTTACATGAAACTAGTTTTCGCCATTTACTCTGTGCACTCTATTTGTGCCAGTACTGTATGTGTGAAGCAACAGTGTAGAGGATGAAGAACTGTAATTATTTATGGTCAATACTGAAGGTATGTGTAAAACATTAATTAAAAAAAATCTGCGACTTGGTAGGCGGTAGGGATCTGTTTTGTTAAAAACTTCAAAAGCTGAGTAAGTAATAGTTGTGTAGCAAGGCAACTACATTATTCTGTTAATAACAGTTTTCTAAGTATAAAGTACAAATAGTAAGACACAATATTAAACATAATCTGACATGTTACTTTTAGTAGTTTGGTGGTGTTTCATTCTATTTGATTTGAAAGTAATATTTGGTTTATCTTCATTTTATATACAAATTTCCCTGTTAACATATTCACTGGGAACATAAAGATTCCCTTGTAAAATTTTGTGACTTATAAAATCTTGTAAGATTTTATATGTTACAAACCCCAGGTGCTCATGTAGTTTTTTGTTATTTGTAAATGCGTCATTTTTTTTTTAATATGAGGAAACAAAAAACTAAAAATACACAAAAATTTTACAACAGTTTGACTAGACACTAACAAAAACGAAACCTCGCACACTATATGCTCACTCATTAAAATGAGTCGAACGAATCTCGCAGATCCATGAACACCACAGAGAGCATGTGCCATGTCATGGATGCATGACATCAGCAGCAAATGTGTTAAATGGTGATCTTGTGTCCACATGTCTATACCAGTAGGGGATAGTTAGGGGACAGACTCATAAACATATCTCTGTATTGACCATCACACATAAAACTTGTTTAATAAAAGAAGGGGCACATTATTTGAATGCTGGTTGATGTAATATTTTATTTAAACTTATTTATATGATAACTTTGTTGTTCTTCTTGAATTTATATTTAGGAACAACCAAAATTTTTGTAATGGGTTTTCTTTAATACTTTCTATTAACAATTTTTGTTTTTATAGTTGCCCACAGTAAAATTTATTATGATTCCATTCCCAGTACTTTCAAGTTATTTGTTGTATGAAAAATAACACTTGTCTGCAATAAAATAAGTCTACATTAATTTACATAGTATAAGCAAATGTCTGAAAATATTTTTTGCTCAAAAGTTGTAATGGAGATTTGATAAAGCAGATAACATTGTGGCCTACTAAAAATGAAGCTGGGTGATCCAAATCTTTGAAGGGAACAAACAATCTACAAACATTTTTCTTTAATGAAGAAAGTTGTGTTAGTGGTTATAACCACAAATAGAATTAACACTGTTGCACACCACTACAGAAAAATTATTCCGATTGTTATTTCCGATCTGATGATGAGCTGTGAAGCATGAAAGCTCTAATCAGAATAATTTTTCTATAGTGTTGTGCAATAGTGTTAATTCTGTTTGAAACATTTTTCTACTTAAAATTCAAATTATCTTCTTCTTCTTCTTCTACTTTTATGAAAACCTATACTCTGTGTCCACCAAAAAGTAGTACCACCTTTTTGTAAAACTAACATGAGGGCTTCTTTCCTAACAACTCTGCTAAAATTAAAGTAGAAAGAGGACTTTCAAAGAACACCCACTCAAACATGCAATCAGACAAGGGCATTGTTGCTAATCATGAAATCTGATCGTATCATTAAGTTTGTTAATTATTATTTGTGTTGGTGAATATAGATGTGTGTTCAATAAATTAATTCCATAATAACAATCTGGGTTTTATTTTCTTATTTCTTGAATATCAGGATCACAATACTTGTTTCCCATTCTTCAGATATGATTAATTCACTAAAGCTTTGATGAATTAGAATATCAATTTCTTTCCATAGACATGAACCACCATAATTTAGCGTTTCATTTGTGTTATCATCTGCATTGAAATTATAATGTATAACATTTTTCTGTCTTTCCTTTGTGTGTGTGTGTGCGCGCGCGCGCAAGGTGTGAGGGACATATATGGATAAGTAGTTCATGTTTATGTATATGGTAATCATTGTTCATGTAAATGTGGAAAGCTGAAGTTTGTAATGGAAGAGAGACAGCTGATGAGAGACTAAGAAAATATGCACATAAGATTCTGATAAAGTTCAAATTTAGCTGAATCCGAAATGTCATTAATTAGCAGGTGCCTTCATATGTTTGTACACCACAAACAATTGTATATGTCAATATTAAAACGAGGCTATTTAATACTAACAGTTAGACATATCACATTTAATCATTTAATTAAGACAAAGTTAAGCAGTTTATTCTTACCTGGATTAGTTGCATGCACCCTTAAGATTGTGTAACCACCATCTGGCACAGTAATAGTATCCTTTATAGGAGGATTGATGAGATTTCTGTGCAATTTTCCTTCTGCATCAAGTTGTTTTACTGACTCCACTTCAATAGTTTCTGCCAGCCTGTCCATACCAATAACACGAAAAGCGTATCCATGAAGATGGAAAGGATGGTTTGCGTTGTATGGATAACCTAAGTAAAAATACATTTTAATTTAATAATGCTAAACAATTTAAAATTAATTAACTGTATTATGTTTAAAATTATCAGGAACAGAGTGTTTTCAGTAAATATAGTTGATACTATACTGTGAACTTGGAACTTAAACAAGTCATCTTAATGTTACGTAGTATATATAATGTATTATTATTATTATTATTTTAAATGTTTAAACTTCAAACAAAAATGATGATAGGTGTTCTGATGTTCATGGAAACATCTCACAGATCGGAGTTGCGCTACAAAACTGCAACATTACATCATCACTAACCTATGATGTTAATATTATTTATTTGAGTAGTTACCTTTGTCAACGAGAATTATTTCGACTACATCTCCAAGAGGTATGTGAACAACATTGGTGCACTCGCAGAAAGTAGTATTACAATCCTTCAGAGATTTGTGGTCACAAAAAGTGTTGTTATTTATGTTTCTATGCTGAGACAACAGTGGAAAGTCAGGCAACTTCATTGATATATGGTTAAACTGAGGAGTCATAACTCTTTCCTTTTTATTGGAAACTGAAACAACAAACAGTCTCATGACAACAGCAGTTTTATCTTTATTTCTATTTTGTTATGTCTCAACTTATTATGCAAGTTAAGAGGGAAATATTATGAACAGTTCTAGGTTATTTTCTACACAGTTACCGAAAAATAACAGTAACAATTGAATTTTTCCAGTAGTGTAGCAATGGGGTATGGGGGGGGGTACAAATTTAATCTCATTAGGTAGGTTTCAGTGTGATCTTATATGCTTATATGTACAGTGTAGGAAAAATCTTTTACTATACATCTTCCCACATATGCATGTGAACTAAGACGGATGTGCTATTTAGTGACAAGGGAGGTTACATTACATTAGTGTGATACAGGTGTGTTGTCATTTTTACAAACCAATCACCAACACCACCCATCATCCTCCATATGTATATTTTTTAACTTCATCCCTATTTTTACTTCTGAAACATAGCCATTGGCATCATCAACAGAGAATGTATTAAACAGTGTATCTATAATCTGCTAAATTGTATAAAACTTGCTATAAGAAAAGTTGACAACTTGTCAACCCTGAATATATGTGTAAGTTACATCGATTTCATGAGAAAATATCCTAAATTTAAAGATTAATAAAATATTTTCCACATATGGAAAAGGAAATAATAATTTAACATATTGATAATTTTGTTGTAATAAGTTAAGTAGATTCAGTAATCTTGAGTACTGGAGTGGAATAGATTTTTAAAAAAGGTTCGAGTCATGTCTACCACAAAAAATATCTTGGTGAGTTGTGTTTGTCCAATAAATCAAAATAGAATGCAAGTTTAAAAACTTAATTATTCCAACATCTTACTCCAAGAAATTTGTGATATAAAGAATAATTTGGTTATATAATTACAAATACCTATATGTCAAAGTGCATAAAAATTACAGGACACCAAGGATGAAATAGTCTAAATGGAGATTACAGTTTGATTATTTTACCATTAATTGTAGTAAGAAAGAGAAAGTCTGATTTTTGTTCAGAAAATTCTAAATGTTCAGTAAGGCTTATTTTCTGAAAATTTTGAATGCAATAAAATAATCAAGAAAAATTAAAATAATAAGAAGAAAAATTTAAAGACTAGCATTGAACTTTTAAAACCTAAACAAATTAGCCTTTACAAAGTAAGAAAAATTAAAGAAAAAATAAGAGATGATAGTATAACAGGGGAATAAAATTTTAAAAAGTAGATAATGGGATATATCTGAATTAAAAAACTGGTGATTATAAGCAAAGAAATATTGCTGTGACTTCTAAAACAATAAAACAACCAGTTAATAAGCAATAATTGGAATAATTACACAACAACATAAACCATTAACCTTCAATATATCACGTAAGAAGGGTTTTCAAATAGATAGTCAGGAATGTCAGCAAATACTATACTATAAGCATAGCTGGATATGGATAAGCACAGCTGCATCTTCCTGAAAGTTAATGATAGATTTTAATAGTTTAAGAAGAAAAAAAGTTTAAATAGATTTAATAATTTTTGAAGGAACCACTTGCGACTTGGGAACTCTTTTGTTTTTGAAAACCCTTCCCCTGGTGTGTATACTCTTCAAACGGCAAAACTTTATAATTTTTTTTTCTAATTATGCTAATATGACTGGACTAAGAGAAATGTGTTGGCAGACACTGTGCCAATTGCTTCCAACACTGAAGATGGCCTCCAATGGTGGGGCCAAAATGTCTGTAACAAACAATGGACCACTGCCTAACAAACCAGCAAATGTTTCCAACTTTGATCTAGTGACAGTTATGATCTATGTAATACAAAAAAGAATAACTAAAATGTTACACATATACTGTAATTTATTTGAAAGAAAATATTAACCAGATAGGATTTTCAGACTTAGTATGATAAACAGAAAACTACTTTAAGAGAGAAATGGTGTATCTCTAATTTACACATGGTTATACATTATCTGTTGTGGACTGACTGTACATTTAAATTTAATGTCTGTATTGTTGATGTTCTCACAACATGGAAAAAATGTTATTATGATGAGTCCTGTGTAGTAAAGAATATTTTGTTGAATGCAATCATACTGCAGATTATAAAGCAATTTATTGTTCATTTAATTCTTCAAATTTATCATTGTTTATTTTTCTTATAAAATTATTGACATTATATAGATTCAAAGTGCTAAATGTAGCTGCAAAGGATATGTTCTGTATAATATTATAAAGAAAATAATTTTTTCTCTGAATAAATAGAAGACTCTTCGGCAATAGAAGAAAAAATACTCATTTACAGTAGAGTGTTTCAAAAATGTGTGGCGTACAAAAATGTCATCTTCTTGTAAGAAGAAAATGGAAAAATTTAATTTTTAAAGAATACAGGTCTAGATTATTTCAATCAATCATATTTATAATAATGAGACTAGAGTAAAAATAACTTATAGGATGTTGATGATGATTGAAAAATTTATTTTAATATATGATAGATAATTATATCTACACCTAATAGATAAGCCTGTTTGCTAGGAGCTGGAAATTGCATCATTAAAAGCAATTCATTGTTAAAAGTAATTCTACATAAAATTATTTCATCTGTAAAAATAATACTTTTATTTAAATTGTAATATTAATAATATTAAATAGATTTATGTATAATGTATCTAGTATATCCTTAAGGTAGGTAAATATCACTTACCTTCCCAAAATCCGTACAGTTTAGGTTTGTGGTAGTGTGGATTATCCATAGCATAAAAGTCATACGAAATGTAAATCTGATGATCTGCAACAGGCTTCAAACGTGGATCGTTGTCTATGCTTTCCATTGATGTTAATTCTGGCACAATAAGAGTTCCTTCTTGTAGTCGACCAGCATTGAGTGTGTTAATTTGCTGTTGGAAAAATACTTTATAACTCAAGGCATCAAATGTTAGAAAGCAGAAATAATTTATTATCAGAGTTACTGAATATAGCAGTGGCGGCTGGTGGTTCCAAATTTTGGTTGCAATAGTTGGTTTAGTGGAGAGGGTTTAAAAGACATTAAACTATCATAATCACAGTTATAAAAAATTATTACTATAATTCTATAACCTCAAACAATGGATAAGGTTTACCTTGAACCAACGTAAACACTAAACCTGACACAACTTATAAATCTAGAAGGCTGTGCTGATTTCATGATACAAAGTTACGCTACAGCGCTACTAGTGGAGCGTTGCAGAAACTTTGCAACCACCAAGCTTACATTGGTAACATAGGGCAATTGTGAAGAGTAACTCACATTCTCCCATATGTTTGTGTAGTAAGTTCTGCCATATAGTGTTGAAGTTGCAAGCAGCCTACAACCACCAGCTTGCGTGCCAAATTCGAATTGTACACAAACATTGGTGCGTAGAATCTGATACGCTTCCTGTTGAAATTGATGACACTTTTAACTGCTTAATGTTTTCGTATATTATTTTGTAGTTTAGTTATTCTATATTGGTAGTTGTGCAACGCTGCAACCATAACACCAGCCGCCACTGGAATATAGTGTTGCATGTTAAGTCAAACATTAGAAGTAGGCCTATGTGTAGTGTTAAACATCAATGTACTGTTTTAATCCTAATGACACAATGCCTCCATTATTGATTTCATTTTTAAAGTGAAAAGTAATGTAGTGCACACACACACACACACACACAAATCATTCAACAGAAATTGTAAATACTTGTTCAGGATAGAGTGATTAGTAATCATAAGTTTATGTAATGTGTCACCAGTGCCGGACTTAAGATTTTTGAGGCCCTAGGCCAAGTTTTCTGAGCACCTCCCCTAGTTCACACGTTTGTAGGCTCCACTAGCTGTGTGAATGTTCATGTTCATGTTCATGATGAATACGCTTAGTGTACGGATTCAATTCTATGTTCATAAAGTTTTCACACTAATAAATACCAATAAAACAACATGGTGCCCACCACACAAAGCTAAAAGCCTTCTTTACATTCAAAACAAATAAAAACATAACCTCAAATCGCAAAGCATTCAGTCACAACAGAGATAAACAATGATAACAAACAAGGGTGGCATCATGGTCGTGCAAATTTGGGGGCAATATAGTGGACGTTCAAAATTCACATGAGAAGATTAGTTTAAAAGGATGGGAACGTTTTAAAAATAAGCACACAATATTTAAATAAGAACCGTCGTCTTCTATTTGTACTATTAAAAAAATTAATCATTTAATTTCAAAAAATCATTCTTAAATAAATTAAAGCACTTCCTACTTTTATAAAAATACTTTTGTTAAAAAAAAATTCTGTAGCTTGCGGCCCTCTCTGAGCCTAGTCTGCCTAGTGGTAAATCCAGCATTGTGTGTTGTCATTAAAAACAATATAATTTAATTATATAATTTAAGTATATTCACAACTGTTACTATATATTAAAACAAAATTAGAACTGATTTTCAGTGAGTTCTATAGTTGCCAAACTTAAAATAGGTTCATGTTTACTTTTTATTTCAAAGTAAAAATACAAACTTACTAGTTTTTGTTGATTTTAAAAGAATTAAGTAGTTTTATTGTAATGTAGGATTTCTTAAAATTTAATTTTGATATACTTATCTGTATTTTTTTGAAATAATACTTTATAAATTATTACCAAAAGTGCATGGCATTTTTTTAAAATTATAAATTAACGTATTTAATACATTTATTGGAAACATTTGCATAGTGTAAAGCAAACAGTTGGTATTAGTAAATAAACACTAATTACTACAACATTGTTTATGAACAGAAATTTTGAGCGATAATTTGTCTTTGAGTGATGATTTTTTCTTGTGCATCAGCAAGTGGATGACAATCCAGTTCAGGGTTTATGCTAATTTATGTAATTTTAAAATAAGTTTATTGTTCCTTCTTCTTCTTCTTCTTATCTCATCACTGTGTTTCCTTCTGGGACACACCTCTGTCATCTACCCTCTAGTTTCTGCATAAATACTGCAATCAATCTATGCATATCTGATTCTTGCTACTATATTAGGTTCATATATGTAATCCCTTGATTTTTATATTTCTGTATATTTACCTTTCACCTCCTTTTTTTAAAGTCCAAAGATTTTCTGTCCAAATATTTTCTATTTAAGTCTTTCCATTTAAGTTTCTTCTATTTGCTACTTCAGTCTTTTAGTTGCTAAAATATAATTTCAATCTTACTAAATTTGGATTAATTACTATGTAAATAACAAAGTAATGAATAATTACCAGGTCTCGTCTATCATGAATATTATAGCCAACAGGGCCTTTAGGTTCCTCGAATGAAGCACCTTCATAATGTAGAACTGCTACCTGGTGGGCCTTTTTAAATCTTTCATCACAATCCATAAGGCCTGTGAACCTTATCCAGTAATTACCAATGTCATGTGTTGCTTCCAACACAAAATCCCATCTTTCACCAGCATAAGACACTAAAGTGTCGGCTGAAAAAGACATCACGAAATATTAAAAAAACAGTACTGTATAAATAGTTACCAAAAAATTATAAAGAATTTAAGTACTTCATTTAGAAATGTCTTAAGTAAGTAAGCATAGTATAAAATAAAATAATTTTATCTAAATATGTATATTTTTATTTTATGTACACTATGCTTGTCAATTGGTACAATAACTTTTTTTAAAATAATAAATAAATAATACTTCTTTATAAATAAATTAATTTGTAGATATATTTGAAGATGACAGATCGTACTGTTAAAACAGTGTTAATATATAAATATATTTTTGTAAAAAACAAATATTATTTATTTATTATCAAAAATAATTACACAAGAATAATGTCAGAAGATAGAGATGTATTACATATATACTTTATTTTTTTTAAGACTTCAGTGGTATAACTGAAAACTGTGATTTTAAGAGAGTCTGAAAGTATCTGAATTAGTAGCGTGACAACATATCAACTCTGCAGTGTTATATTGTACATACCCAGTTTTGGCTGTAGATCACTGCCATCTGAACTAATAATAAGAAGTGTGTGATTATCAATTGATAACTCAATAGGGCAGTTCTGAACACCTGCATTTATCAGACGGAATCGATATCTATAGCCCTGTAATAAAATTGTTAAAATATACTTATTACATACATATTTATTAAATATACATACATATTACATAATAAATATGTAAAAATTTAAGTTAATAGTATTTTAATTAATGTAAATTATATTTGTAATAGTAATTAAGAATGATCACTGTTTCACTGCATGTATTTTAAATTACATTATCATATTTTGTAGTAATATTCAAAATTGATATCATTGTAACTGTAGAATTATGAGAAATTATTGCTGTGCTCTCTAAAACTTTCAGCACAGCCAATCAGAAGCTAAATGTGACCAAAGCACAAACGGAAATTGTCTACATGTTAAAGAGCATTTAGCACCCCTCTTGTTTCAGAGGGTTACTAACTTACTTGGTAACAGGGGGACACTGTGTCTATCATTGTTTGAGCTATAAAGCTTAGGCCTATATATATATATATATTGTAACAAGGTTGCATGGATTGTGATCTTAAAACAATAGAGGAAACAATTAAATACAATAGAAATCAACAGGCATAGTGGGAATTGTCATTATCAACACGCTTATAAAAATTATCATTCCTTTGTTACAGTAATTTTCTTATGTTATACAATACATTCTATACACACAGATAATAGCAGCCAGCAAGCTGACAAATATCACAGAATATCACAGCACAGGTAAGCGTTTACCACAATTAAACACTGAAGATGTATACTAATACAGCACTGAACTGGTTTGTATCAATTTCGCTGAACTAGCTGAATTTCAGACAAGTCGTAGGGTTGTGTAATGTGTTTTCGCTGGATAGTACTGGAATACTTGTCTACTTGTAGAATGGGAAGTACCTATGAGGATTGTTCAATAGAAACACGTTTGATCTGCGCAGCCGTGACTTTGTCGCTATGGCAATGGAATTCATTTCTTTATATTGTCTGTTTAAGTACTAGTGACACGTCTGTCAAAAAATATTTGCAGTTTGCTCTTTTCTAAGCTTTGTGACTGGGTTGAAAAATGGCATCTATGATAGAAAATCCGTCCAAAGATAATCTGCTTGCTGTTATTCAGTTTTAGCCGCTGAGGGGCGTCAGCCAATGGAAATTTATACGAGAATGAAAGCAGTATATGGTGACTACAGTTATTCTCATATGGCAGTGGTTGAACGGTGCAATAAATTTCGACAAGGAAGAGAATCCAATAAATATTTCGCCCGTCCCGGACCAGCACGTGTTGCAGCATCAGATGAAAATGCGAGACAGCTGGAAACTGCTTTACTCGCAAATAGACGCATCAGAGATAGAGAACTTTCTCAAATGTGGAGCATCAGCGTGGGAACTGTTAATTCCATTATTCATAGTCTTGGCTATCACAAAGTTGCTGCAGTGGATTTCACGACTGCTTACTGATGAGCAGAAAAATTTGAGTTTGGCTTTATCATTACAGCATTTGATGCGCTATCAACAACAAGGTAATGTCTTTCTGCACCAAATTGTTTCAGGTGATGAGTCTTGGTGTTATCACTACGAACCAGAATCGAAACGTCAGAGTATGCGGTGGAAGCATGCACAATCTCCGAAGGCGAAAAAATGTCGGTCCCAACCATCAGCAGGAAGACCGTATTTTTTGATTGTCAGGGTATGCTGCTCTTAGATTTTAAAGAACCTGGTGTCAACATCAACTCGGAGCGATATGCAGACAGCTTAAAACGCTTACTGGTCAGCATCAAGAATAAACGTCCTGGGAAGCTCACAAATGGTCTCATTCTTCTCCATGATAATGCTCGACGTCATGTAGCCCAGATGATTCAAGATCTGCTTGGTTGTATGAAGTGGGAAGTCTTACAACATCCAGCTTACAGTCCCGACTTGTCCCCTACTAGAAATGTTTTTGCCCTATTAAAGAAATCACTAAAAGGACGGCAGTTTCAAATCGGACGATGAGGTAGAGTTTACTGTTAGCGAATGGTTCCGCAAACAACCGCAAGAATTTTACCAGCAGGGAATCTACATATTAGTGGAACAGTGGAACTCATGCCTTAATGTTATTGGAGACTTCTTTTAAAATCGTTGAATAAAAAACGCTTTACAGCCTCTAAACGTGTTTCTATTGTACAATCCTCGTAATAGACTGCATACATACAAACTTTATGACATGTCACTGTAGCAACATATAAATCTGAAGATTTTTTTCAGAAGCACTGAAATGATTTAGAACCGAAAGGGTTTAAATTTCGTATCATTTACGTATGAATAGTAGTGTGGCTGGCAGTTAATAGGCGTGGTCATAACTGCTTGGGACTGATTGCCCAAACTTTAAGAACACAGGAACATCAGCAAATAACTTACTACCCATAAATCACTATAATTATATTTAGTATAAGTATTTTTATTTTCTAAAAAACACAGTTTTCCTTCTTTTGCAAACGTTTATTTATTATTACTTATGCATTTCTCAAGAGTTTTTGGTTGGCTTAACAGGAGCAGAGAGATGAAATAGGTGTTAATATAGAATAGGTGTTAGAATAGAAATAGGCGGATGAAATAGGTGTTATGTGTTAGAATAGATATGTTATCGATGTTTCAGTTAAACATATCCTAAGCGTATGTTATAGTAAATATAACGTAAATATTCATTAACATATAGAGTACTTATACAATAAAAGCTTATAGGCTACTCTATACTCTATTGTATAGAGTACTTGTACAATAGAGCACAATAAAATGTACGGTATGACTTTTGGCAAGTAAAATGCAAATGAGGGCAATTATTTAAGCTACAGAATTACTAACACAGTCAAGTGATAAAAAAAGATTAATGTAGAAAGCAAACGTTAAGAGAACGAGGAAAGTCAGGCTGTCCCAGTTTTTCCGACATGCTTGGGGATATGTGGTTACAATCTTGAACACTGACGTGATATTCATAAAGTCATAACAGACTAACTGGCCTAATTGTGGTGAATAAAAGGCGAAGAATTCGAAGAAGAAGAAGAAGAAGAAGAAGAAGAAGAAGAAGAAGAAGAAGAAGAAGGAGAAGGAGAAGGAGAAGGAGAAGGAGAAGGAGAAGGAGAAGGAGAAGGAGAAGGAGAAGGAGAAGGAGAAGGAGAAGGAGAAGAAGAAGAAGAAGAAGAAGAAGAAGAAGAAGAAGAAGAAGAAGAAGAAGAAGAAGAAGAAGAAGAACGAGTACATAGTATTAAACACTAATACTGTTTAAACATGGGAATACCTATAAACATTTTATACATTTACATTTGGGTCACAGGTAGCTAAATGATACTTAAGCAAAACTTCGAAGCTTCCAATTTGAGACTGGCTTCCAGTTTGATGCTAAGCTTCTCAAAATAAAAGAAATCTACTATAAGATAATTAATTTAGAAATTAGTAAGTCCTCTGTAAAAGCTTTTGTTTGGAGTACCTCATATTATGAAAGTAAAACTGGATCTTGAGGAAGAAGGAAACAGCTCGGATGAAGGGAGTGGAAATGTGCATATGGAGAAGGTACGATGAACACAAGATAAATAGAGAGAGAGAAACAAACACTGTAAAGGAAATCACATAAGAAATAAATGAATAAAAGTACTGAAAAAGAAGGAAGTACATTTCTAGCCCACGTGTTTGGCCATATTCTAAACATTTCTGAAGGAAAGAAAACTGCTGGGGACAACAGGGAGAGGCAGTAGCCCCTACTAGAAGCAAGACCTTAGAGAGAAAGCCATAGGGACTGATAGGGCCAAGAAGATTGTATTTGAACGATGTGTGGATGATGACTGGAGATGAAGCGTGATCAACTCTAAAGAATGGCGATGGACAAGAGTTCCTGACTGAAGAGATTTGCCACAGCGCACATTACAGGTTTACGATATTACAGGTGATGTTTCAGTTACCTGGGTAACGGTGAATACTGCCAGAGGAGATCTGCCGACTTGTTGGGTGTTGTTGTAATACCTGCCTCGGCCGTTGACAATAATAGACTCGGGTTTGTTGTCCCCGTCACTGTGGTAGTGTGCTGTTAGCATTGGGGCGCCCGAACTGTGGGACCAGTCCAGGATTACCATGGTGTGTTCAGACAGGTCATAGTCGTACATATCCGAGTGTGGGTCCAGCACTCTTGGCATGCGTACTATTAGGCTGCCGAATGCTCCGTCACCTCGCTGCATACCTGTTTGTAAATAATTTTTCTATGTACAGACATGTTTTGAGCTTTTAACTGTAATTTTTAGTTTCATGAATTATTCTTGCTTGTAAGATTTTGCACGTTTTTAATTGTTAATAATTTTTTGGGTTCAAAAGTAGTCGTTTTATTTTTCTTTAAATCAAACTTTTAAATATGATGTATCCTCATTTGGTTGACTGAGAATGCGCTACTCCAGATACTACAAAGAAATAGGTACTTCCTTCTGCAAATATACAGTAAAATTTTTCTCTAATTAACGTTTCTCGGACTTATATCTGTGCCATCAGAGACTAAACGTATCAGTGAATAATAGAATTAAAATAATCGCATCAATAATGTGCATTAAAGAACATGATTTTGTACTTGTGTAGGGAAATATTTATATTTTTTGATAAATCTATAAGTAGATATAACATGTATAAACGTGAAACAATTCACAGTCATAAATAAAATAATGGTACATAAATATACACATAATAAATAAATAAACATACACATGTGTGTTACAATATTATTAAATATGTGTGCTAGCGCCAATGCATTATAATATTGAATTTGAGTACGTGTGTGCACTTGTTTCTTTTTTGTGTGTGTACGCGCGCGTGCGTGTGTTTTACACAAAATAGTTTACGTACTATAACAGATACATACATAACATGTGTTGCAATGCAATAAGCACATTTGAAAAAAGAAAATCTTGAGGAAGGTTCTACGTTTAGAATGGTGTAGCATTTTAATTATAAAGTGTATAAAATATACAACAAACCATCAGCAACCCAGTTAATAAAAACAATGAGGATCAAGGCGGCCAGACGCATTGACTCCATACAAGATAATGAACTAGAAAAAGGAATATGATGAGACGTCTAGGAGAAAGAATAAAAAACAGAGACGGAAACTAAGGCGGGTAAATAAGGTGGAGGAAGCTAGGCAATGGCAAGGCGCCTGTAGCTGTAGATGTAGCGCCAGGCGAGGGAGAGAGAGAGAGAGAGAGAGAGAGAGAGAGAGAGAGAGAGAGAGAGAGAGAGAGAGAGAAGGACAGAGAGAGAGGGGGAGAGAGAGAGAGAGAGCCAGAAAGAGGTCGTGAAAAATGTATTAAATTGTACAATGTACGTACTTTTTTCACCTAAACATAAAACTTGATATTATATCTGGTATATAAAATTTCAATAAATAACGCTCAATAAAATTAACTTGGTCAAAATTTATCTGCACGAGAGTCGAATCGTGCAATGGGAAACACTCAATGAGCGTCTCATTACATGGTCATAGAGAATTATTGTCGATACGTACAAATTACGTACAGATTTAAATTCTGTTTTTATTATGCTAGAAACATGAACAAAAACATTCAGAATGGTCTACATTAACTGATAGCATCCGTTCATTAACTCATACAGACTATGTAAACCTATTGCATGCCAACAAAAGGAACTTCATACACAGAAGCATATAAGAAGACGTGGTGGTATAGAAACTTAGGCAAGACAGATCACATAGTTATGTGAGATAGAGATGTTTTTGGCGGAAGTAAACAATATAAGACGGAAAGTTATTATAAGTTTGAAGCGTAAACTAATTCTTGGTTAATTTGAGTACCACTGGTGAAAACGTTAAAAGAAAGGAGTGTTAGGAAAATGCTTGCTGTTTTTTTTTTATAAAGTATAGGTTCTCAATGTATACAGATTCTCTAGAGGGAAGTAAAAAACAATGGATACTTAGTTGACAATACCATGATAATCCAAACGTATCCTAAGGAAATTATGCTAAATTTACCAAGACGTAAAATA
The DNA here is from genome assembly GCA_034769895.1 of Magicicada septendecula. Lineage (NCBI taxonomy): Eukaryota > Metazoa > Arthropoda > Insecta > Hemiptera > Cicadidae > Magicicada > Magicicada septendecula. The sequence continues at coordinate 113,511,560 of CM068370.1, forward strand.
AAACACATACACACAGACATTTAAACACCTGTTGCTACAGTCCTTTTCTTGAAATGTACCTTATTTAATACTTGTCACTACTTTTCATTCAAGATATATTGTTTTCTTTCCTTGGAACTTGGACAAACTATTTGGTGTCCGAAACATGTTAAAATAATATATCTTAAATGAAAAATAGTAATAAATATTTAAAAATGTATATATGTTTAATGCAATTTAATGTAAGTAAATTAATCAGTAAACATGTAATAACGTGAATCGAGAAATAGAAAAGTAATTTACAACTTGCTTATTCTTCGCCGAAATAATCCTATCGTGTTAGAATTATTCTTAGAATTTAAATAGAATGTTCAACCTGTTATTTTCTTTTGTTATTAAAACAGTCAAGTAAACAACTCAGTTAAAACATTCATAGCTAAAAATGTGTAAAACCTGAAGAATTGAATTTGCTTTTCACATTTAAAATTTAATACAACAGTTTAATACATACAAAATAGATTTATGCAGCCTAACCTAATTAACGTTGTTTCTAAAATATATTGGTTTTTGAGCCATTATACTTTTCTTATTCTAGGGAGTATAAATTTTAAAGTAATTATCGTGTAATCTTAAATATTTTTGCTATGAAAATATTTAAATTTAAAAAATAAAAAGGGCAAAGTTCTCGTGACCCGATATAAACAATGTCAGGATCCGGTAACGGGGCGCGGCCGGTTCTTGAGAAACACTGTCCCGTCTGTGAGATAATTCCATGCCCATCGTTTAAGCACGCAAATGGTGCCTGAATATTTCCTTGAACGAGTCATGTCCGTAGAATAATGCTAATGAACACATGACATTAAAAAAAAACATACACTTTTCTCTTTGATTTGCTTTTGGAAAGGTGATAAAAACTATAACAACAATAATTCGAATTTTTCTCTTAAAAAATACGTTGTGAATTTGCCAAGTGTTATAGTGTGTGTGTGTGTTTGTGTGTGAATATTTAACAGTTATTGAAATAAAATGGCAATTCAGTCTGATTAATAATAACAATGAGTATGCTATAATTATAACACACTGAGATAATTCAGTGTTAATAAAATCTAATAATAATAATAATAATAATTATTATTATTATTACTATCAGGTTATTATTTATTGTAGGCAAAGTCTACAACAAATCAATATGGCTTATGTGATCCTACTGCTTAATGCTCGAAACATGAAAAAATATACTTAGTGAATACTGTTATATTTCTGTACAGTTCCATGAACTGTTTGTGTGCTGAATGAAACTAACCTGAGTGAGAATGCCAGAAGTGTGTACCAGGAACATCGGCTGTATACCTGTACCTGAACACTGTGTTTGGCGGAATCGGGCACTGAGTGACAAACGGCACTCCATCCATGTACGGAGAGCCTCGCTGATGGTGTCCGTGCCAATGGATGCTGGTGCTCTCATCAGACAGGTGGTTGGCGACGTCAACAATCACGGTGTCTCCGTAACACACCTGTGAACCATCCATTTGTTACTAACTAATACCAGTGGCGGCCCGTGCTTAGGTTGCACGGTTGCACAACCCTCATTAAATCCCGAACTGTATTTTAAATTATAGAATTATGAATAAAACAATAACTAATAATAGTGTTTTCAAGCTAAATCATCGTAATTTATCATTTGCCGATCGAAAAGCCTAGAGCAATACTAAAAACTGTACACGTTCTTGCTGCGGTGTATGCACCAACTGTCACGCGATTTGTATATGGGGAAGTACAATGGAGTAGTGCTCTGGCTGGCTAGACTCGGGTGTTCCTATTACAACGATATAGGCTCCCTTGGTGTGATTAGGGACAGCAATCTCCGCTTGCATGTCACGGCGCCACCAGTCTGTTTGTTGGTAAATAAATAATATGTGGTGCGCCAGGTAGGAATTTGTAAGTTTATGTTGTTACGTTACTTGAGTTAGTGTCGGTCGAATTTTTTGTGAATTTCGTTGTTAGTGTCAGTTAAGTATCAGTCCAATTCATCGTTGAATATAAATAATAGTACATATAAAGGACTGAGGTGTCACAGTGTAAGATATTTATTATATTTAACTGGTAGGACGCAATGAATTCTGTCGTGAACCTAACGAAAAAACCTCTTCAGTTTACGTCTTATTGAGAAAAAAATTAAAGAGTAGGTAGGCCCTACACCAGACCTTTCAAATTTTAATCAAAGTGTAAAATCAGGTAACGGAATATTTAGTAGTAAATGTAGAAAAGATTTATACAATAAATATTCGTGGTTATGTGGGTGTGACACTAAAATTGCATTATTTTGCTTTCCTTGTGTATTATTTGGAGGAGAGGAGACTTGGACATTTTCTATTCAGAGAATACAATAATTTAGTACCGTCCAACCCAACTGAAACCCCCAAATTTTTTAACCACCAGCCGCCAGTGACTAATACCGTCTCTAACCCACCGCCTTACTAATTAAAATGTAACAACGTTTCGATTATATAAATAGGCAATTTTTTTTTTTAGATAAATGCGACTACAAAAGTAACAAAAAGCACAGATAAATTATGTTGAAAATTACCTTTTTTGTCATATTGGTTAAACTTTGAAAAAAGGGTATCCACTCTTCCATATGAATGTGCTAGTTAGACATAATGGAGAACTAAGAGTAGCTGAGAAATTTAACATGATTTACCTAACCCGACAGAATGAGAGGTGACGATATCAGACATGAATTAAAGCGATATAGAAGAACCCGGAAAGATTGTGTGACACGAATGAAGGAAACAAGACAATGGGAAATACGAAATACCTCGTACTTGTAAACTATATACCATGGGGTGGAAGAAGAAATATGTAGGCTTCGTAGACCAAGTGCTGGTTTCAAACTATATACCATGGGGTGGAAGAAGAAATATGTAGGCTTCGTAGACCAAATGCTGGTTTCAAACTATATACCATGGGGTGGAAGAAGAAATATGTAGGCTTCGTAGACCAAATGCTGGTTTCAAAACCTGGATGACGACGATGTGATGATGACGAATAAACCATTCAGAATCTTGAGTTTACGTACTTTTTCATTTAACTTTCGTTCTTATTTGAGAAGATTCCATCAAAATGTACAGTGAGTGAATATTGGACCTTCAATGTAGCGGATTTTGTTTAAAATGACAAGGTATAATAAAAAAGGTTCCCGTAATTCCGATAATAGATCTGCGCAACATCGTATTAAACGTTACGTATTATTAGAAACTAATAACATTAGTCTTTAATTAGTAGGGAAGGAAAAGAAAATGGTAGTTTCTATAATCTAGAAAAGTAGAAATGTTTAGACTGTTTAGGCTTAAACAAGAATGTTAGACATGCGTTGAAGAATAAAGGTCAATTAGACACGAGGCTTATATTATATATTACCATATGTCCAATCTTGCCTTTCTTTGGGGAGAGGGGGCATAGATTGGATACCGACTAAAGCAAAGAAAATAAGAATTTAAAGAGCAGAAACACAATTATTAAGCTCAATAGTGGACTACACAATAAAAGATAGGAAATAAAATAATGAATATGGAGGAACTCAATAATAAAGCTTGTAAGAGAAAGTCAACAATCAATGACAGTTGTTTCGTCATGTCAATAGATTGGGTCCACAGAGACTGTCAAAAAATATTTAGCAGTTTGGTAGAAGCAGTTTGGTTCGATTTAAAAAACGATAACGAGATCAAAGTGTGGACTCAGAGTTAAACAGCTACACTATATAATACTGTAACGAATCAAGATTCAGTGTTATATCAGTGTTGTTTAATATACGCATGCAGAAGCTGCTCTACAGATAACCATTCAGTGACAATTCAACAACAAAACAATACTTGAAAATTATACTGAAAACTAAGTACTATGAGCCAGTGTTAACCAGTTTATGTCAATTTTATTCATATTAAATTATTTACTATATCATATCTAATAAGAAAATATTATATTAACATTTATTTATAAAAAGGCAAAAATTAAGCAGGTCACTTATTCGTAGATGGCGAAATTTCGCAGTAACAAAAAATTTGCAAATAATGTCTACTAAAACACACCAAAAAATTGTCATGTTTGGCAAACAGGATGTATGTTTAACCAGGAAAACGATATTTACCGGAAATCAATTCCTGATTTACAGAGCTTAAACAATGTAATTTTTAATTACTATGAAGGTAAATCGATGCTTGACTTCTGTGTAATTTTGAACTCACACACAGACACATTCAGTATTATATATGTTGTACAAGAAATAAATACGTAAATAAACAAATTATATATTATACAATACATGACGTACTGTAGTCTAACAAATAAATAAAATAATTGTCTCGCTTACAAGTAATTTTCTAAACATTTAAAGTATATTGCGCCAATACTAGACCAATATCTTCAGAATATCACCTATGCTAACGTGTAATATTTAATGACCTGAAGATTCTTCTCTTGAAGTTGTTAAAGGCGGAAGAACTAAGAAAAGTTGACTTGCTATTATAATTATTTTAATATTTACTGTGATAAAAATTACGGAACATGTATTACATACGATGAACGGAGTATAGTGAGACCTGAGTACTTAGCTGAGTACGTTACTATTTGCTGACGATAAAATAATAATACAAGAGAGTGAAGATAAATTACAACTGGCAGTGCACCGACTGAATCAAATATGTCCAGAATATAATCTTAAAATTTCCTTGCATAAGGCGAAAGTTATGGCTTTCCAAGGCAAGTATCTCGTTAGGTCGAAAATAATTGTCAACAATAAGCCAATCGAACAAGTATCAAATTTTACATACTTGGGTTGCGATACAAGCTACAATTATGACAATGATATGGAAAATAAAATAAATAAGTTCCAGGCAATGTGTGGCGCAATAAATAGAACATTAAGTAACAAAACACGAAAAGACACAAGGATAAAATTTTATAAAACGTTGGCTGTACCTGTACTTATGTATGGGAGTGAAAGTTGGATAAATACCAAAAAAGGAGACAGCAAAATACAGGCAGCAGAAATGAGATTTTTGAGACGGGTCAAAGGCTGCACAAAAAGAGATTTAGTAAGAAACGAAGACGTGCGAAATGAATTAAATGTATATGCAATAAATGAAAAAATAACTGAATATAAAGACAGATGGAAACACCACGTAAATAGAATGGGAAATGGGAGAATACCCCCAATAAATACTTAACTACAACCCAAGAGGGAAAAGAGATATAAGAAGACCACGAAAACGGTGGTCGTAAGTTTGTGAGGACGGAACAGGCAAATGCCTAATCCTTGTAGTGCAGAAGAAGAAGAAGAAGAAGAACGGATTATAGTTCATTAATATTTTATGCCATACTAGTCGGCGTATTTATGTAATTGGTAATTAATTGACGTAACTGGCGTGTAAGACGTAATTTAAACAGGCTGAACGTATGCAAGATGAGCACAGAGGTGTAACGCAAACTGCATACTCAGCGCCGTCGCTGAAGGACACAAGGTAAGTGACCTCTTGTGGTTGTCGTTTCCCGTTCTAAGTAGGTCAATGTTAAATCTTGGTTTTACTTTACACTCAATGAATTTACTGTTGATGACTATAAGATAACTATAGTGCATCGGTTTCAACTTCCAGTTCGAAAACAACGGTTTTTAGGATTCTTTAAACAATAACACAAGAGAAATTTCTCTTTTATTAAGTAAAATGACATTGAACTCTAAATGCGTGTTTAGAAAGATGGGTTTTGTTTTAAATAAAACCTTCAAATGGTGGAAACATTCACTCTTTCTCACTCACTCGTTCTCTCCCTCTCTCTCTCGTACACACACACACACACACACACACACACACACACACACACACACACACACACACACACACACACACACACACACACACACACACACACACACACACACACACACACACACACACACACACACACACACACACACACACACACACACACACACACACACACACACACACACACACACACACACACACACACACACACACACACACACACACACACACACACACACACACACACACACACACACACACACACACACACACACACACACACACACACACACACACACACACACACACACACACACACACACACACACACACACACACACACACACACACACACACACACACACACACACACACACACACACTCACTCACTCACTCACTCACTCACTCACTCACTCACTCACTCACTCACTCACTCACTCACTCACTCACAAACTGGAGTCGCATGTTCATGAGATACGTTCTTGAAGAAATTATTAAAATGACAAGACAGACTGGCTTGTATCTTTATTTGTTATAGAGAAGAGGAAGAGGGAGAAAGAGGTTGAGGGAGGGAGAGATTGAGAGAGATAGGATACTCGTACACACACCCGAACTCACATACTCTTACTTTTTTTCTGTCATTTATTTTACGCAGATTACTATTTGCCAGAAAATTTGTAATAATAAATATTTTGCTACAACATTTGTATCATAGTTCACTTACTGACATGATTATGTGTAACCGTAACCTACATTTTCTAAAAAAAAATTAAAAATTCTCAGACATCCAAAATTGTAGGCCTAGAAAATGGAAAACTTAATTATTAGCGAGAAGAAAGCAGTAAGTAAAAAAATATATTAAACGCTAAAATTATGTCATGTAATAAGTGAATAAAGGTATGACAGTTTATATACGACGGAAACACTCGATCTTGGAGTTAATAAGAACTTTGTGCTGTGGTAAAGTCAGACGCTGGTTCACATGATTTAGCAAAAGCGGATTGAAGAACAATAACTACATGGGTTGGATATGAATTAATTAAAGTTCTGTTGGTTGTAGATAATAATGTATTGTATACAAATTTCAAATGATATAAGGACATCGACAGACTACTTAAGACCATATTTCGACCAGACCTAAAATTATATTTTACGGAAATGGCAGCTGCTTTACGGGTGCCAATATCTCTGGTAATAACAACTAACAAAAATTCAATTTTTGATTTTATTCAAACAAACAAAATGGTTTGGCCTGACACACAAAAAGGATGGCACAGGAAAGGTTGTCAAGGAGAGTTATGGAATGGGCTCCACCAGGAAAGAGGAAACAGGAAGATCACCTATCACCTGGATAGAAGAAATTCATACTATATTAAGGGAGAGAGAGATTGAAGAAGATCTTTGGGTGGACAAGCAGAAGTGGAAGATGAGAGTTCAATCATCCGGAAAATGTGTAAACATTGCACAGCCGGAATAAGAATAATAAAAACTAGGGTTCGAAAATTTAAGTATTTAGGAGAAGTAATTCAAGAGAATGGTTTAGAAAAAGCTGCTATAGAAGAAAGGATTCATAAGATGGAGAGGACATATGATATAACTAAAGATATTTACAATAAAAAGTGCATATCTAAAAATGCGAAAATAAGGCATTACAGTACAGTAGTGAAGCCAGAATGCCAATATGCATTGAATTTTAATATGCCAATACCAAAGATATTTTAATTAGATTCTAGGCTTAATTCGGTTTCGTACCTCGACAGCCGGTCCTGGTAGAATCCTGTTTACGATGACTATGGGTCTCTTTACACCATCCGCAGTTATACAGTCTTGTCGGTAACAGTCGGAAGTATTGTGGCTACAATTGTGGCAGGCTTTACTCATCGCGTAGTACCATTCGATACTGAAGTTGTAGTGACACGTCATCGGCTTCTTGCCATGCACGCATTGTCTCAAACAGGGATGCTTCGTCTGACCGTCCGTCACTCTGGTCGTGAACTGCGCGCCCTCTACGGCGTTCGCACGCGATGTTGTCGTATGCCTAGCGTCACTGACACTCGAAGTGTCTGTCACCGCGTACACTTCTGTCGACTCTGTCAGCGTTTCGTACTTTAGTCTCTCGGGTGAGATAGTCTGTTCTATTTCTCTATCACTGACATTGGTTAAGTTCGAAACCGCACTGATTTCACTGTCATTGTTGTTGTCCACTGTCCAGTACACTGTGTCTGTAGCTTCTGTTGGTGCGTTCTCACTAGTAACTTCTGTTGTTTCTTCCGGTGACAGCGTTTCGTGTCTCGTAACTGTAAAGACAAGTTTCAGAATTAATCAAACTTTCAGACTTACTCACTATCTCTTCTCCCATTGTATTAGAGCAGTGGTTCCCAAACTTTTCAGTCCGCGGACTCCCCTCAAAAAATTAAAAATATTTCACGGACCCCGTTTGAGTTATGAAATAAAACAAACCGTAAATATGATACAAACTCTTATATTTGAATTAAAATGTATTAAAATCAAAATTCTCTTAACTTCCAAGTTACAATATTAATGATATCAAACATAGCTTAATGTGAACAATGAAGCTCTTTTGAACAATTGGCTCTGCAATATTAGGTTTAATGTCTGATAACTTCAATTTTAAGTCACTCTCGACATCAAGTTTACTCTTAACTTTGCCAACCTCGGCTCTATCTTTTCAGCCACACGTATCGAAATCCAGCTACTTAGGCGTAAAACCAGCTACACAGAAAAACGTTTTGGTTAGATACAGTGCTTATAAGCAAGATACAGTGCGTATACATACGTAGACTAAAACACAGCGATCAGTTCTGCGTTGATGCGGCGCTCTAGTCAGTTCGGCTGACAAATAGATCTGCTACATGACATGATTTAAAGACATTATTAAAGCCATTACTTTGAAATTACTTTTACAATTACAATTAGTTTGAACAAAAAAGTACTGGAATCTTCTACTAATTGTTTTAAGATTCTAAAATTTAGATTTTAGACTGTAAAAAAAAACGGAGAAAATTACGGTATATTCTAATTTTCTTAAACGTGTCCGCGGACCCCCTGAAACATTGTCGTGGACCCCCAGTGGTCCGCAGACCCCACTTCGGGAACCACTGTATTAGAGTATTGAAGTAAAACTTTCTAAGAATAATCTAAATAAGGTATCAAGCATTGTTGTCATAATAATAAATGAAATTGTATGTCAGGTAACACTAAACGTATTGATATGTATCAAAGCGTTAGTGGGTACTATTTTTACAAACTATTCTGTGTAACGTTTGCCTGACAAGTAGCTGTTATGTTACTTACAGTCGAGAACGGACTGATGTGACCAGAAGATGGTGTAGTCAAAAACGCTCGGCAAGACAAGTTGTACATAGTGGTTTGTATAACGCAACGATTACACTCAAAGTTTTGCCTACTAATAATTGCCCCGTTACTTTTTAAAACTTAAGCTGTGATTACCTGATATCTTGTCAAGAAAAATTGGTCTTACCTGACCTCACAATGTTTATCATTTGTTAAAAAAAGTAATTTATTTACTGTAATAATTAATTAAAAATTGTGTACTTGTACAGTTACTATTTACATATATTTTTGCTCAAGAAGTCTTCAGATAATTTAAAAAATTACCAGTTAAAAAATTCACACTGTTTTTGAGTACCATTATTTAAAATTATCTATATATAAAAACATGTTTTGCTTAAGTCTATTTCTTGATGTATATAATATATTTAAAATTTATATTTACTTTACCTCAAGATGTCATTTTTCCCTTATGTTTCGGGATCCTTAGTGTTCCCATCATCAGCCTTTCAGAAAATTAGAAAAGCTGATGATGGGAACACTAAGGATCCCGAAACATGTTCCAAGTAAGGGAAAAATAACATCTTGAGTTAAAGTAAATATAAATTTTAAATATAATACATATATATATGTTATAAATATTTAAAATTGTATATATCATGTTTGTAATATATATTTTTTATGTATGTATACTCTCATTTAAAAATAATCATTTACAAATAATTAATTACAAATTTCTTGCTTTTAAAAACATTTGTTTGGAATGTGTATACATAAACAATTTAATATTTAGTTACATTATATTCAAATTTTGAGATTGTGAATACAGATATAAAATTATAAAAAGTGACATTTACTAAATAATTTTACACACACGCGCGCGCGCGCGCGTATGTATGTATGAAACACAGACACAAATTGGTTAAATGTATATACTACTTTGAAAAATATCATGGATATTTTACAAGTGATTATAATTATAGTTATAAGTATGGTTAGTTATAAATTATAAATAGTAATAATTATTATTACGTAATTGTATTTTTTTACATCTGTTTATTTCTAATTACGATGTTGTTATGAAAATTGAGATATGCTTCAGATATATAAATATGCTTCTACATAGGTTAAAAGAAACTCGGTCATTAATAAACTTTGTAGTCCAGAGTGTATGCTAGAAGCGTTCATTATAAATGAGGACGGGATGTAGACGATATTTATCAATTTTTATGTAGTATTACTACAAATTGGTGTCGTGTAGCACATTTGTAACATAAAATCGCACAAACGAGACGCCGAGAAATGTTGCTTATATTTGGCATATCTGCACTAAGCTTGCTCAGATTTGTCGATTTCACAATGCAACTCTGTTTTCCGGATTTTATTTTTTTCAATCCAAACGTTTCGCCCGTACAGGGATGAGGCATTCTCAATGGTTCAACTGAGACTATGCGTTAAACGGAGCCATGAACCAAGACAGCGAAGTTATTACAAATTGCATTGTTCCTTTTCAAGCCTTTTTTATACGTACATATAGTATCGTACATTTTTATTCTGCGATACATGCTCAATACAAAAAAAATGTATAGTATAATACAAACATATGCATAGTTTTATATATGTATAGTTTAACTATGTATAGTTAACTAATGTCAAGCTATTAGTTATTTAACTGCTATTTTTTCACTCTATTTAAAAACGAAGGAATGGTGTTCTTACCCTGAATACTGACGGGCACAACAGTAGATACTCTTGCGATGAAAAGCAGAGTTGCCATATAGTATCTGTACCAAGGCGTCATGGTTACCTGTAAGCAATAACAAAACATTGTTACTTCTTCTAAGCTTATCGATATTGTATTGACTTACATTTCATGATATTGTTTCTACTTGCTAATTATAACCAAGGATCAATAAATTTCATAATCAATTGTCTGACTTTCCCATTTCTAGAAGCTATCATATTTGTTGTTATTTATTTAACAAAGATAAACAACGAAGATAAATGCAGCAGTGCTTAACAGAACTGAAGTAATCGAAATTTATATAACGGAATGACAATCAGCGGTGCTCAGATGTCCTCAGGTCAAATGTCATGAGGAAACGAGGAAACTAACAGTTTTCCTTATTTGCCGTGTCCTTTCAACCTTGACAAATTTAATATTTTTTGAGACTTTTCACACATTTCAAAATCTCTGGCAGTCAGTCTTTCCAATTATAATTTTAAATTATTTGGTCTCTCGTGATTGGTCTATTGGTTCTAACTGTCTTGCCCAGTGACGCTCTAATACTTCTACTGGTATAGGTAGAAAGGAAAAAACGTGACTCAAACAATCAAACGTACTACACACACACCAATCAGGTGGAAGAAAAGAAGAGGAAAGAATACGCTCAACAGGGAGTGGATAACACGGAAAGCGACGGAGAAAACGAAAATGATGGCACTCCTTGGTGCGCACCCAATAAACTCTTACAGGTAAACAACACAATAGAGTCATTTAAAATTCCAAAAGGTTAAAGAAATTCCAGTCTTGCTCAACCGTAATAAATCTTGAGTATGACGCAGAGAGAGAGAGAGAGAGAGAGAGAGAGAGAGAGAGAGAGAGAGAGAGAGAGAGAGACGCAAGAGAATGAAGTTCTGCGAGCTGCCAAGGGCTGCGCGCGAATAGATTAACGGAATTTAATCTATACGTAGGATTGGAACTTGGGATATATTTTATTCACAATAACGTTTATAAATATAGTAAAGGGAATACCATCTGAAAGGAAAACAGAATTTATAAGCTAGTTTGTAGTTATAGATTAAAAAAAAGTGTTGGTGGCATTGGCAGTAACTGGAAATCAAAACGAATTGACAGGCCTATTGGCAGTGAAATTAAAAGAAAAAATAAGAAGAAGGAGAAGGAGAAGGAGAAAGAGAAGAAGAAGGAGAAGAAGAAGAAAAAGAAGAAGAAGAAGGAGGAGAAGAAGAAGAAGAAGAAGAAGAAGAAGAAGAAGAAGAAGAAGAAGAAGAAGGAGGAGGAGAAGAAGACGAAGAAGCGGATAACAGAAAGAATTAGAAAACCAAATGTTAAAGAATTTAGCAGCTCTAGAAAATTTAAAGATATTACTTTTAAAGATACCAGTTTTAGGATAATCAACAACACAAAGCAAAATAATATGATTAAAGATATAGGCCTAAATCTGGTAACACGTAAATTACTGTGCGTGGCAGTAAAACATGGACTGTGACAGAGAAACACAGAGAGTTGCTTTCTGATAAGAAATTTACTAAGATAATTGAACGACATAATTTTTTGGGCAGAATAAGAAATGACAAATTAAGAGAGAAGTTAAGTATGACAAAGTTAAGTAAAATAACACGAACGGTAAAAATTATACGTATAATTAGTTGAAAGTAACATGCAGGCCTTGCAAACAAGAGTTGAGTTGGAAACCCTATGGGAGAAGAAATGTGGGCAAACCAGAGAAACGGTACAAAGATCTTTGGTGTGCAAACAGTTAGTACGTGTAAACAGAGAAGGAAGAGTAAGAGGAGGAGGAGAAAAAAGGAGGAGAAGAAGAAGAAGAAGAAGAAGAAGAAGAAGAAGAAGAAGAAGAAGAAGAAGAAGAAGGAAGAAGAAGACGACGTTGTTCGCGATGATTATGATAATAATTATGTTAATAAAATTCATAGTCTCGCAATGGAAGTGGAAAGTGAATGTGAAATAATGTTGGAACAGAAATAATAAATCAATTATTTTTCTGAGTCTGAAATCAGAAACCCGAGGACGACCTAGAGAAATAAAATCTATGGAAGACATATGGTACAAACTCTATTGTCGAAGTATAATTGGAACTTAGTAAACGTAAGAAGATTGGCTTACGACCAATGATATAGCTTTGGAGTCGGTCTTGAAATAAGTCTCCACATTCCAGTATTTAGACCGTATTCTTACATATCGGGATAGTATCGCTGCGTTTGCAAACAAGTATATTTCATCCCATATAAATGAAATCAAACGTTGTAATTCAAAGAGCGAGATTTAAAAAAATATTAATTAAAATTGGTAGAGAAGTTGGTGTTTCCATATTTTTTATATAAGTGTTACAATGGGCAATGGGGAAGAGAGATGAGAGACAGAAAAATGAACTAGCAGCAACGACACACTTCTTGATAGGTTTTAAAGAATATTAAGATTTCTATACTTTTCTAATAAAGGCATTCACATTGTCCTCAGTATTTTGTCTTTAAATATAAGTCAATGTCATTTTAAAAAGTGTTTAGTCTAAAAAGTAATCTTCAAAATTTTAGAATACAGAGGAAAAGTTGCAGCCTGGCTCACTTCAGCTTGGAGTACCATTCCAAGGACAGACGACGTGTGAGCGCGGACTCGTTAACATTGGCACAGTAAAAAGACGACTGTGTACAAATAACGCAAATATGAGAGTTACACCCACGGTTTTATTAAGAGAATGTCAATACCCATAATATTACGTATAGCCGCGATTGTTTATATATATAAAACTCAAAGTCTGAGGATTTATGGGTACTGAATACAAATCCACACCGTACACCGATTGCCACCAAATTTTGCACAGGTAACCTTTGACACAAGGCAAAAAATACTGTCTAACTTGGAATTTGATATTTTGTCCCCTTCGGACGATTTAGGCCCTTTTAATTATCCCTTTTCGTTGACGCGTATGAAGATGTCAGCAACACCATGGAGACCAGAATTAATTACCATAGCAACAAGTAAATAAACAAATGATATTTAGCGGCATCGAAACTGTACCTTTATCCATTCCTGCAGTTTTTAATGTTTTTAATATGCAATTGTATCGACATGTTTTGTAATTTTGAATACAGATACGTCTATATATTTTGTAATTTGTCTTAAACGATTATAAAATTTATACTTATACGTATTTCTGACGATGCGTTGAATAAGTAATGAAATATATTAAATACTACTACTAAAGATGTCAACCACCATGGAGACCAGAATTAATTACCATAGTAACAAGTAAATAAACAAATGCTATTTAGCGGCATCGGAACTGTAGTTCATTCCTGCACTACATTTTCGCTGTTTTATATAGTATGCGATTATATCGATATATTACGATATGGAAAAGAAGAAGTGTAGTTATTGTAAATTGTCCTATTGCTTAATGCAAAGCGAAAATACGTGTTGTTTTCATTTGTGAGGTTAGGTGACAACGGTTTTTGGTTTTTAGTTTACTGCTGAAATAAATAAAAGCCATGGTTGAGGAAAACAACGTTTAATGTGTTATACAATGCTTCTAACACAGTAACACTTAAAATACAGAATTTATCGTTTTTGATTTAACAGGTACTTTATAAATATCTCTAAAGGCTCTATAAACAGGTACTTTTAAATCTCCAAAGGCTGTTGCACCAAGATAATAATTTAGTATACGTTAAAATAGTACAAGTGTTGAAAACAGCTTTGGGGAGAATTTGACTAATGAGTACAAAATTGTTATACGAGCTGACAGAACGCCATATAGACATAAACAATAAAAAGTATATTAAAATACTTATTAAAAGTCAAATATTCGCGTGCGAAGCCGCGGGTAACAGCTAATAATATATAAACTCAATGTTTCATCATTTATAATCTGTGATCGTCTTCGGAGATTAATAGTTTACCATGTAGTTAAGCGAATACAATATAAGCATAAAACAATAATCATAATAGACAGTCAAAATTACAACGAATTAAGTATATAGTTGATTATGTTTGATTAAATAAAAAAACTGGAATTTAGTAGACGATACACAGAGTTTTAGAGGATGTGACATTGAGTTTGACTATTTTCTTCTCGTATCAATGAAAAGTGATACCTTCCTGGTAGGTGGACAAAAGGTGTGACCCACAGAGCGCCAGTGGTCCAAACAATCTTGCCACTAGAATTGTTTGTCTTCGGTTGTAATCGTTTTTCATTGCAGGTGAAATACATGTCTCTATTTTTCGTGACAGAAATCGCTTTTCGCTTTGAACAGTAAATTTTGCACGTGTATTTTTTTGTCGCCGAAATCTATTTTTGGTTGCCGTTTTTCTTTAGTCCCGTACTATATTTACAATGTT
Source organism: Magicicada septendecula (assembly GCA_034769895.1). NCBI lineage: Eukaryota > Metazoa > Arthropoda > Insecta > Hemiptera > Cicadidae > Magicicada > Magicicada septendecula. The sequence goes on from CM068370.1 coordinate 113,526,771, forward strand.
TACATAATGTTTATGTATATCGTGACACGGTTACACTAGAATCATTAAAGATATGTATTCTGTTTTAATCACAATACGTTTGAAAAATGTAATGTTTTTGTTCCCAAGATTAGGATTAAATATAATCCCATAGTAATAATATACACCCATTATGAAAGTCACTGTAAGTGTAGATTCAGAATGTTTATGAATGGGGTAGAAGAAACCGCTTGAACGTCACAACAATGCTTAGTTCAGTTTGCTTTTAGTTTAGTTTTTTTTATATGTGCTAAAAGTGTCAAAGTGTCAGTCTGTTCCAATAATTGTATTTATTTATCTACTATTATATTTTGTCCAACATGAGCTTTGTTTACTGTAAACATTAAATTTAAAAAACCGAAACATTCTTACCTAACCTCACACATTAACACATTACGTATTTTCGCATTACATTCACAATGGAATATAAACTTCTTCTTCTTCATATCGTGGTATATCGATACTACCGCATAGTGAGGGCATCGAAAATGTAGTGTAGGTACGGTTAATGGGAAAATACAAAAAGAATTACAACAATCAAGTTAAAATCGTTTGTAAGTTACTATAATCTCATTATATGAAACGTGCATGAGACATAATAACTGATTGCAAAATAAATCTTTTACTACTCTGACAACTATATATATTAATTATAAGAATAGATATCTTCTGCAAGTATAATATTTAAAGTTTTAATAGTTGGCTATACTTAAGAACCTGACGCATGTTTCACAGAGTAATCCCAATTTCACATTGAACTAGAGGTTTCAATGCGAATTAACGAATGATCGATTTCCATTCGATTATAATATAAATTAACGAATAATCGACTTTATTTTGATAAAGTTTTTGATTGTTGTAATGTTTGTTCATGTAGTCAGCACATTTGATGGTTACATTAAAGTACTTTATGTTTACATTTTTAACATGATAATGTTTTTAGGCTGGGGGGTCATTCCACAAAAATGTAACGTCATCGAAAAACGTGACGCTTCCACACTTTCGATTCCCCACAGTCTAGAAATTTGATATGTAAACGCATCAAGACAGAAATAATCGCTGCTGACATTGAGTTTAGCAAACGTTTTAGTGAGAATAAATTTGGTTTTACATGCTCTGTTTGTGATCGTCTGTGGTTTGGAAATGATTTACGTAATCCACCAAACGTAATCCACTTTATACGTTTCAAAAGCCTAAAAACATTGTCATGCTTCGATGTTTCGGTTTCGTCGAAATTCTTTGAATGCTTAGGTGCATAAATAGAGAGAGGGCGAGGGGGAGAGAGAGGGAGGGAGGGAGAGAGAGAGAGAGAGAGAGAGAGATTTTTTTACTTTAATAAATTTATAATTTTAAATAAATCATAGTATATTATTATTATTGCGATTGTATGTACTGAGATTTTCCCAGATACTCATTTTGTGATTTTTTTGTATTTTTTATTAATATAACATTTTGAATATCTGGAAATTGATGTTTATTATTTAGATAGAGTGTGGCTAAATTAGATTTATATTTATGAGGCTTCAAAACTACTTTGCTGAGTTCAAGGAATCTATCGACTAGTCTTTTCTTTGTTCGGCCTGCGTAAAATTTATTGCTATCTGTACAGTCTGTTTTGTATATTCCATTTTTATTGTGAACGTTAGATTTTGTTTTTTAGATTTGATTTTATTAAAAACTTCTCTGTGTTATACGATATTTTTAAACATGTATCTTCAAAGATTTTAGTTAGTTTCTGAGTTATATATCCGAAAAAGTAAAGGTTTTACATTATTATTGATAGTTGTGTTTTTAGACGTTTGTTTGTTAGGTATTTGTTTTGTGAGTTTATGTTTTATTTTATTTTATAATATATTAACAGTTTTTATTTTACATGCATTCTTTATTGATATTTATAACATATAAAAGTATAGAATATGCAGTAGTGAAATTGTATGTAATATGTATTGTGAATCCTATATTAATGGATTGTGAATGTGATTTAATTATATCTTCACTGTATAGTTCGTGTATTATCATTATACGAGCATCGGTAAAATTTAAAATATAACAGTTAAAAATAAATTTATGTATGCAATGTGTGTGTGTATTAAAACACGTTTTGCTAGAGTCTATTTCTTGATGCGTATATAATTTATTTAGTATTTATAATTTCTTTACCTGAAGATGTTTTTTCCCTTATTTGGAACATCCAAATAACAAAAAACACAAAACAAACTAATACCTGAACACAAGTAAACACAAAACACAACACAAAATTCAAAATATTCAACATTGAAAACACCCAAAAAATAAATACATACACCACACCCACTCACAATAATACCAAATTAAAGTACCAAAAACCAACAGGAGACCATGGAAACAACCAAGTAGAACACAAATATGAACTAGATCCAAAACTATGATGGCTGAGGATGGGAACAATAAGTGTCCCGATATATGTTCCAAATAAGGGGAAAACGTCTTGAGGTAAAGAAATTATAAATATTAAATAAATTAAATATACATTTTTTAAAGAAAAGAGCTAAATACGTAGGCACTGTATGAACTATTTTTTTCATTCAGCAAGCAAATCGGAAGAGTAAAATTAAATTCACTACGTATTAACTTTTCCTGCAAATTACTTTATATAACAGAAGCTCTCAGACTTATGTCCACGAGACTGAATGTTTATTAAAAATAAATTGTCAGAAACCTTTATTATTATTAAAAACATTTTTATTTATATTTTTAGTAATTACCTAAATAATTAAGGCAACAATATTTTGAGTTTCTGCAATGTTTCTACCCTGCACACACACACACACACACACACGCGCGCGCGCGCGCGCGCATGCACACAAGTTTGTGTGTTGTACTATGTGCTCGAATACATCCACTCAAAAAAAATTGACAACAAATAAATAAAACAAATCATAAAATGAATTCTAAGAACATATTTTTAGGTGAATTAAGTAAGTCAGATCAGTGATACTAAGTTATTTTATGCTGAAATGATTATGGCCGTATGCAAGTAATAGTATCTAACTTCTTACAACAATATATATTTAAATATACTATACTTTTAATAACGTCCATATATATATATTTATATTAAATGATTACATATTTTAGTTTAACGCTTTGTGAGTTTAATGCTTTATAAAAATAGTGTAATACGTTTAATTCGATTAATATAATGTTTAATCGAATCTCTCATTACACTCAAATTGTAAAATGCTACAGTTGCATTTTATCTTTGCACTATAACAACTGTAAAACTATTTCACTATACCCTCACTATTTCACTATTTCTTTATTATAAAACACAAACACCCTCATACGATTTATTTGCATACAACAGCACTTGCATACTTTTAATTGAAGAGTATAGATATTAATTATTATAAAATTATATTAAGCCACCGTGGTTTTACCTCGATAATGTTTAGTGAACATAAACAAAAAGCATTATAGTCTATAAAAACTATGAATCTATACTTTATAAACCTCTACATATTTTTAAATTTTCAGAAAGATGTACCATAAATTGTTACAATACACCAGCGTTAGTAGAGTGAATGAATACAGTAAAGATATCAAGGAATTATGCACTTACAAAGTTATATCCTCACTGCACTGAAATCGTATTCCTCACTGAAAAGTCTTGGTAACGACACGAACCAGCGGACTCGACAATATGATCTGAGAGAAAGAGCTGACGTTCGCTTTTATTGTAGTGTCTGTTAGAACGCGGCGGGATTTCCGCAAGCTTACTCATGGCAGGCGCTTCCCATTCTGACGTGCATCTGTCAAACGTGTGTATATTTATCCTCGTTTCATACAGTGTTGTTACTGCTTACAAATTATAAACATAATCATTATCGATATTTTCCTCAGAATCCTGCGTGTATTTCCTAGACTATACGCAATCCGCAGAATACATAAAATTTGATTCCAAACAATGTTAATGACCTTTTGTGTTTTTGTTTACTTTCAATGATTACGCTCTTGCTTTGTTTCATCCGCACGGAGCTTGTGTCTGTTTATTATTACTCTGACTTGTTATAAGCATTTAAAAAATAAATAAAATTACGACAATGAGTGGTCTATTGTTATTTTTAAAAGGGAATGATCTACTGTTCGGTAAATCAATTCCAACATAAGTTACACCAAAATTTAGCTGTTTTACTTTTCGTATTATATTATGTTATTAAAAGAAAATGTATACTTGTTTTACCCTTTGTAATAGTTAGAACAAAAAGTACCCACTTTTGCCTTTCTCGAAGGAACCTCAAAATCTTGAAAATTATGTCAAACAAGTGGACCACAACGACTTCATACAACTCAGCGCGCAACATTTCGCTATCAAATAAAAACGTATGTAAACTTTATACATTTGTTCACCCTATTAAAAATAATTCAGAGTAATTTCAGTGATGAAGGTAATTAAAGCGATGCTAAGTTTGGCTTTACTTGATTTACCTGTGGTGAGAAAAAGCTGTTTTCCCCCCAAAACGACAATTCTCTTTATGAAGATAAAAATAAGCACTCAGAACATTCAACGCAAGCTATTATTGGCTTAAAATTTTAATTAAGGTTTCTTAATTACAAAAAATATACATATAACATTACATGATATACTGTATATAATCATGTAACATATATTGTATATGTGTATATATAGCAATAACAAAATACTTAACTTAGCAGTCACCGTCGATAAATAAATTTTTAACGATGGGACGCTTAGCGAGGATCGGTCAATAAGTATAACAAACATTGTACATTATTTATTGTCAAATATTTATTGTCATCAACGAGGCCAACGGCAAACGTCGTATGTTTTGTGTTTGACGTTGTAACAATTCAACAAAAATTGCCCTGACGATGACAATAAATATTGTCGAAACGTCAACGTAAGTAATGTAAAATTTGTGTTACACTTATTGATTGATCTCCATTAAGGCTTCCATCGTTAAAAATAACAATAATATGTAATAAACATATACACAATTCCTTGTGAGAAGCTAAAGGAAATTTCGGTTGTTTTGTCTGAAATAAATTAACGGAATACGTTTGACTGAATATGGTATAGACTATCAAAACACCAACATACTGATTTACAATAAACTTCAACTGAACTCACAATGTAAACATAATTTACTTGTCGGTCGTAAGTTTAGAAAGGAACATTTAATTTTTATTATCAGCATGACTGTTAATTACAGCCATAACTTTTGCCTTGATGTTTATGAACTACGAAACTTATTAGAATTTCTGTATGATAAGAATATTTTTTAAAAATAACAGTTTAACAATATTTAAAATATTTTAATTATTAGCTGTATATTATGATATCTGTATATCTGGTTATATTAATATTTATATATAATAAGCAGATAAAATAAAGTTATATATATCCGGTAATATGCACTTTAATTTAGAAGAGTTTTTTCTTGTAAGTAGTGTGATTGAGTTAATAATAGTTCAGTATATTTATTTTTATCTAAAATATTTCTGTCAAGTTCATAGTCAGTGGGATGACTTGTACGCTATGATTTTTTTATGACTTCGCAAATACTATGCAAAGGACATTGCAGACATTTATAAACACTGACGGTATTCGGGTCCTAATTTGAAAACGGAGACGTTAGCCATCATTGATTTAATTTTAGAAAAGCGAAATTTCAGCTTCACTAGAAACTGGTAAGTAATTTTAAAACATAAATATATACATTACGTAGATAAACAGTAGCCCATACCTCCAATAACAGACAGCATTACAATGTTAGAAGTCAGCAGACGATTACTTAGCAGAATCCAGTTGTCAGGCGATGAGAGGTGTTCTGAATCTGCGGCACAGTCTTACATTTGCTCCTGTGTGTTGAGCACCGTGCATAAGTGGTTTGTATTGTGTGTTTTTTTGCTGTACTATATTTTTGTTCTATAAATATTTTTTTCGCTGTAAGCTACTATATTTTTGTAATAAAACATATTATGGATTAAAAAAGCATCTGATATCTAGCTTCATCTCAAGAAGCACGAAATGCAAAATCTACAAAACACTTATCAGGCCAGTGCTGACATATGCTTCAGAAACCTGAACAGTGACAAAAAATAGCGAGAGACTTCTAGGTTGCTGTGAAAGACGGATTCTAAGAACAATATTGACAGGAGTACAAGAAAAAAGAATGTGGCGCAGGCGCCATAATTATGAACTACACCATCTTTACAAAGAGCCGGACATTGTCAGGATAATCAAAATACACAGGCTAAGGTGAGTTGGACACATAGAGAGAATGGTGGAAGGACAGCCTACGAATCATGTTTTCTTCCAGAAACCAATGGGTAGTAGAAAAAGCGGAAAACCCCGAAGTAGATTAAGAGGCCAGACAGAGGAGAACCTCGGAAAGCTGAACATAAGAAACTGGAAAGCCAAGGCATGCAATAGGGAGGAATGGAATCGACTCTTGGAGCAGGCCAAGACCCACCAAGGGTTGTAGAGCCACGGTTGATGATGTTTTTGTCACAGCTGATACAGAAAAAAATGTATTTAGTTTGTAGAGGAGTTTAAATATATGCATACAATTATTTATTGTACGAATTATTATTAGACTCCAAAGAGTTCGTATTGCAATTACAGTTTCAATAATTGCACAATTTGCTAAAGTAATTTAAAATTACATTACTAGAATTTTGCAAATAACATATTTGCTCACGGTCCTTACATTACAATAGGCTATTTTACAGCGTAGATAATTAAATGGAAATACAAGTTTGGTTTCCGACAAAAAAGAGATACTTCTGATCAATTGTTTGTTATCAAGCAAATTATAGGAGAGTGTTATGAGCGTGATATACATCTCCACATTCTGTTTGTTGACTGCACCCAGGTATATTTGATAGTGTGGGAAGGGTAAAACGTTATGAAACCATGCGGGATATGGAAATTATTTTCAAACTTATAAACGTAATGAAGATGGTCATAAGATAAACAAAGTCGAAAATTAAGTATTAGACATGCCAAGTAAATTATTTAAATTTAATAAGGGAGTTAAGCAAGGAAATGTGTTATCAACCACCCTCTTTATTATTGTGTTACACTATGCCGTTAAAGACGTAGATCAACGAGAAACGATATTAAATAGGCCAATCTACGCTACGCTAACCGTAGACTATTGAGAAGCAAGATCATTAGTCACAACACGGAAATAAAATTGTATAAGAAGCTTATTAGACCGGTTGTTGCTTATAGAGTTGAGGCGTAGGCATTAGAAACAATAAGCAAGGAGATGGGTTATCAACCACCCTCTTTATTATTGTGTTACACTATGCCGTTAAAGACGTAGATCAACGAGAAACGATATTAAATAGGTCATACTACGCTACACTAATCGTAGGCTATTGAGAAGCAAGATCATTAGTCACAACACGGAAATGAAAATTTACAGGCATTGCACAAATGCAATGCACAGAGAAGGGAATTGAAAATGCTTCAATAAATCTAAAAAATATATATATATTTATGTTCGTTCACCAATCAATGAATTCATTCTTCATTCACTAATGTACAGATTATAAGTTAAATGTAGTCGCATTCATAAGCGAAGTTTTATATGTATACTACGTTAGTGACAACAAAGGAGTAGTTTCTATGGATACTCACCGGTTCCCATTTTCGATAACGCACCAGCGATCGGCCGCAAATGTGCGACACGTCCTTATAAACATTTTCAATGTTAAAATGTATAAGAAGCTTATTAAACCGGTTGTTGCTTATAGAGGTGAGGCATTAGAAACAATAAACACTGAGATGGTTTAAAAGAAAGATTGTACGTCGTGTTTGTGGCTCGGGTAAGGAAGATGATGAGTGGAGAGTAGAAGTAACTCGGAGATAGATGACCTATTGAAGCATGCGGACATCGCAATATTCGTGAAGATTCAACGAATACGATGGTTAGGTATTAAAAGAGCAGCTGTATAAAAGCAGAAAAATGCACGAAGCAGATGACGTCACGAACAGATGCACTCTTGAACTACATAAAGATGCACTTTTGACCTTGGGCGGGATACTGGGCCAATTGTCGAGGGGTGAGGGGGAAGGGTGGTGGTGGTGAGTCACGAACAGATGCTCTCTTGACCTAACTCGACATAACGGGTGGACGGGGGTGGGATGGATGGTGATGACGTCACGAATAGATGCATCTTGACCTACATAAAGATGCACTCTTGACTTTGGGCGGAATACGGAAACAGTGGTGGACTGGGGGGGGGGAAATCAATGTACGGGGGAGGGTGATGACGCCACGAACTGGCGCTAGTGTCGCGGGTCACAAGAGACGTCACGAACAGATATTCTCTTGACCTACCGCAACAGCCAGTGTTGCTAGCGGGAAATCGACGTATTAGTGGTTGGGTATTCTCTCCAACTTTTACCGGTGGTAGGGCGGGGCAGGGTGTGTGTGTGTGTGTGTGTGTGTGCAAATATTTTCGCAAATTATGTCGTTCTCGTTCATTTCGGTTAGTGCGGAACAGGTATATCAACTTTTCAGTCACTGTTATACCCGTTCCACAAAAATAACGTTCAATAATACCTGTTATAGGTGTATCGGTCCATGTGGTAGGTCATGGCCGATCGTGAGGTCGTCGATCCGGTCATCAGAGTAGATCGTAACGGGTCTGATTCTCGTGCATTCGGTCTAGTTCTCGTTCGCTTCGGTCTCGTTCTCGTTCATTTCGGTCTAGTTCTCGTTCGTTTCGGTATAGTTCACGTTCGTTTCGGTCTAGTTCTCGTTCATTTCGGTCTAGTTCATTCGTTTCGGTCCCACTTCACGTTCGTTTCTGTCTAGTTCGTTCGTTTCGGTCCCAGTCCTCGTTCGTTTCTGTCCACTTCGATCGTTTCGGTCCAGTTCTCGTTCGTTTCGGTCTCGGTCGGTTCGGGGCTCGGGCTCGGCTCGGGCTCATAGGTCATATACAGAAATACAATGTTTAATCGATGTAAATAGTATAATTAAAAAACTAAATAAAAATGTATTAACGAACTATAAATACAAAACATGACCGACATCACAGAACGGGTAGGGCGGGGCAGAATGTGATTTGTGTGTGTGTGTGATTAAGAAAAATAATCGTAGGTTTAATCAATGTAAAAAGTATAATTAAGAAAAAGTAATCGTAGATATTACAAATGGGGGCGTGGCATGCTGTGTGTGTGTGTGTGTGTGTGTGTGTGTGTGTGTGTGTGTGTTAGGTCATATACAGAAATACAATGTTTAATCGATGTAAATAGTATAATTAAGAAAAATAATCGTAGATATTAGAAAAATAATATATACATACTTAAAAAAATGTAATAACGAAAAATAAATACAAAACACGACCGATATCACCATTAAACCAAGAACGCTGCAGCCAACTAGCTCGTGCTCGGGTTATTACGCTTAGATGAGAGTATTGGTTTCTTGTCACTCTCCCCCCTCCCCATCACTTTTCAACTAAGAGCGTAACTATTTTGTGTGTGTGTGTGTGTGTGTGTGTGTGTGTCATACTGTTGCGCAATATGATGCAACAGTACCAGTTTACCTAATTCAACAGCTCGCCACTACCCATCTTTCGATGGCCTCGGATTCTCCCCACGTTGTCCGCGGAGGCCGCGGATGGGTGTACTGTTGGCGTAGTGTGTGTGTGTGTGTGTGTGTGTGTGTGTGTATGTGTGTGTGATACTTTTGTGCAATATGATGCAACGGTTCCACTTGACGTACTTCAACAGCTCACCACCGCCTCCCCCTCCCCTGTTCCTCGATGGTCTGGGATTCTCCCCACGTTGTAGGCGGAGGCCGCGGATGGGTGTACTGTTATCGTAGTGTGTGTGTGTGTGTGTGTGTGTGTGTGTGTGTGTGTTAGGTCATACAGTATATAGAAATACAATGTTTAATCGATGTAAATAGTATAATTAAGAAAAAGAATCGTAGATATTACAAAAAATAATATATACAAAAATAACAAAAAAAAAAAAATAAAAATAAAAGAAAATAAATTAAAAAAAATAAATAAAAAAATAAAAAAAATAAAAAAAATAAAAAAAATAAAAAAAATAAAAAAAATGTAATAACGAAAATAAATACAAAACATGACCAATATCACCTTATATTAAACCGAGGAACGCCGCAGTCAACTAGCTCGGGCTCTGGACGATGACGCGTCGCTCGCGAGTATCGAGATAAGACCGAAGGGTTTAGCGAACGAATCTCGTGTATATAGACGAGCGTTATCTAAATTTATTAGTACGACGTCATCAATATTTAGTGAATCTGTTCTTACATTACTTAAACCAGGTCTCGATAAGCTCACTTGTAGCCATAAATATTTTGTAGCGAGGTACAGTCTCGTTGATTAGAATCGCTGTGCTGCCTACACTAGTTAGTAACAGTGGAAAAGTATTCAAAATATATGAATTTATGTGCTTTGGCACGCACAAATGTGATAATTGTGAATGTGTTTGTGTGTGTGTGTGTATGGTTGAGAGAGAGAGAGAGAGAGAGAGAGAGAGAGAGAGAGAGAGAGAGAGAGCGCCTTCAGTCGCTGTACGGAAGAGAATTCTACGATTGTGCATCAATTTATCACATTATTGATGCCGCGCGCGGACGACCTTCAAGTGCTAGGCTGTGTGTGCGCGTTTGTGTGCGTGTGTAAAAAAATAAATAAAAATGTAATAACGAAAAGTAAATACAAAACATGACCGATATCTTGTAAGCGATTCATTAACACAATAAAGCTCTACCATCTACAATGTTGTATAACAGTGTTACACGATAATAGCAGCGTATGATATCACAAAACGTGCATTAGCACAATTTGTTCGGATTCCTCGATAAACGATTTTTAAGACGTGCTCAGAAAACTCTTAGAAAATTAAATAACACTTTAGACAATTAAAAAGTCAGTTCAGAGGTACAATTGCATCGCTTGTAATGCGCCCAGGGCCGCTGAATAGGGAAGGGCTGTCTCACGGCGCGCGGGAAGTTGTACCCACTGCTGCTCGGCTGTGACGTCACTGCTCAGACACTGCCGCGCCACAGCTCTGCGCTAGCTACACATTTAATACTTTCACGGCTACTCATCTTAAAATAAGCCTAATGAGTTAACAATAAATGTCTATACTTTCATTGCATGTATATACTCTTCTATAAATAGCAATTATCCATAACATTATTTGTAAAACAATAGCTAGCAGTAACGTGTAAATAATATAAGACATTCTAAAAACAATATGTGACATAATAACATTCTGGGTATTAAGGGCTGCGTAGAATAGTCAATCATATTACATTAGGGATATGAAATAACACAAACAACAATTTTACAACCAACAATTTTATTTTTTGGAACGTATCCATTTCTTAGCTTTGTTCATACAGCTTCTATCGTTTGATTTGTTCTCATTAAAACGCCTGATCCTAATAAATGTCCTTAATCTAGCGTAGGCATTAATAGCGTGTGGACACACATTTGGAAATTTATCCGTTAGTCTTCTTCGGAGTTCTTTAATGACTCCTCTCCGGGCACTGTTGAAATCATTTTCGCCATGGAGTGATTTAAAAACAATTTCAAAATCGTCCACTGGTTTTTCCCACGATTCACTTGGCACAGTCAAACTCCCGTGGGAAAGAGCTTCAATCCATTTGTCACTGTTATTAGAAGGGACATTTTTCGAGTAGGCGCCTAGTGTTGGATCCTTGTCCCGTACTTTGTACGCTATATACCCTGCAACGTAAGAGAGGGCTTCTCTCTCAGCCCAGCATCTTTTTTTTTGATGATCGGGGTCACAAGGGAAGATACAAAATTCGTCAACTTCGTTTTCTGAAATAGAAACAACGCAATCCATATTTATAGAAATAAAAAAAAAACAAAGAAATAAGTATAATGTAAATACAATACCTATGGTTAAATTGTAATCTATTTTATTCATAGGAGATACAAAAAGTATTGTTTACATGCGATTTTAAGAATGCAAGGCTTACCTTCCACAGGGAGGCTGCAGATTTCCTCCACTTCGGCTGGGTGAAATGCAGTTTGTAGGTACTCTGCTGTCAAGTAAACTGGTATGCTACTACTGTCTTTCTCGACCTCAGTGACATTTGTTTTGTTAGATGGTTTCGGCATCTTGTTAGCCAACATTAATTCTTAATTCGAGATATGAATTCCGTTGGACTAGGGTGGTCATAGAACTGTCCAGTTCCTCGGATAAGGCTGAATAAGCTCTCCAGAGCATCCTGCGTTAGCCGTGTAGTTAATATGTATTTAATTTCATACGTTTCACGGACATCTTCAAATAGTCCAAAAAGGGATGTTATAGATATAATTATACCTTTCTGAAATGGCAACAAACTTTTTTTGTTTTTAACTCGCATTGTAGACGTAACATTTCTCATTTTATTCAGCACTTCTGCTTGCTTGTCAAAATGAGGCGTAAAGCCAAAACCAGCTCTCATAGGGTGTGAGTTAGAAGAGTGCGGTATACTGCTGTTCATAACGTCGGTAAAGGAATTTACCAATTCAAAAATTTCTGCTACTTCTTTATTACCGTTTAGCATCTGTATTGCTTTAGCGGTAGTTCTGGAGAATACTGCTTTAGCTGGCCCAACTCGTTGTCTTTCGTTTCCTTTCAAAGCTAAAAAGATGGCTCAAGTTTATGGCACAGTTTAATCTCTCCTGTGTCCTTTTTTAGTACATCGACTAAAATGTCAACATTTACTTCCGTGCCGTTTTCCAAGACTAGTCCCTCATCAAGAAAATGGTTTCTCAACAGCTTCAGGTAATGTGGCTTGTCAGCGAAAACCCATACTTTTCTTTTACTGTCTGATGGATTGGTAAAGAACGTGCTCGTGGTGGATACGCCAAGTTCCTTCCACAGTGTACCACAACCTCCCAAATCGGATACAATAGAGCAAACTTTGATTCCTTTAGATTCAATAGCATTAATGATTATGAACATTAACGACTTGTCCATTGTAACATCAAAGTTAAAAAACACAGGCTGTTTCTACCTAGAAACTAAACCCCTAACAAGAGCTACTTGGGCTTTTGAATGTGGCCCGAGAATTTGGTCCAAGCCAACATCGTAGACAACTTTGCTGTCGATGTGCATCTCGTCAAAACTTAACACACACAACTTTTCGGCTACTGATAAGTTTCGCAGCACTTGGAGACTAACGTCAGTACATTATTCAGAACTCCTGGCAAACAAGTAAATTTTGCACACCATCGACTCAATGTGGCGGCAGATGGCAAAGGAAAACCAACAGTTTCTCTCCAAAAATCATATGATTTACGAGACAAGGGCCTGATCATTATAGCACGTGACACGTCTTCACTTGTCCATCGAACTTTTCTTTTACAGCTAACGCTTTTTGCTGAGTCGGTGTAAGGATTTTGTTAACTGAGGTGATCACATTTGACTTTTGTATATTTTCACGTTTCAATTGTACTATTTTTTGTTTTAATTCTTTAATTCCGCCAGCTCTTTTTTTACTTAACATACAATGGTTGTTTGTTTTCCGTGAGATTTTCCTCAAAAGCATTCGCCTCTCTTTTCTTAACAAATCTATTTGTTTTTTTAAATCAACAACAGTTTTTTTTAAACATTCGTTCTCTTCTACCACGAGGTTGTATATCTCACAATTACAGTTATCATTGCCTGGACCGGTCTCAATTAGTGCAGGACTAATGTCACTAGATTCTGGACGCGGCTTTTTAGGGCTTAAATGTTCAATTCTTTCCAAAGCGTCCAACCGAGTCCGTCTATTATTAAATCGCTCTTCTCTTAAAACAGTCGATGCGGTTTCATTTTGGTCAGTTTGACAGGGCAAATTTAAATAAGGGACTGCGGTTACTTTCAATATCTTCCTTTGTGGCAACCCTAATAATCGGTTTTTCATGTCATCACAATAATCTGTTGGCGCAAAATGGCTGCTACAAATATGAGCGTACTTACAGTTTATAGAGTCCAACCGTTTACACTTTAACACCCATAACTTTGCAGTTTCAGGATCTTTAGGGAAACAGTGGTATACAACGTCAATTTCCAGTTTCTTTGTCTAACGGGAATAATTATTGCACGTTGCGACCGCACAACTCATTTTCGTAATTTAATCACTTGCAAATCACAACACAAATATTTCTCTACACCACTCATAACTCAACAATAACTGTACAACATAAACAGCTTCGATTCACAACAACACAGCTGACAGATATCACAACGCTACTGACTGAACACGCGCAAGACTTGAGTTGTCTGAGTGGAGACGTCAAGGCACTGTCCCCCCTCCACGCCACCGAGTACCGTGGCGGCAGTGGAAACATCAAAGTAGTGAGACAGCCCTTCCCTATTCAGCGGCCCTGAATGCACCGCCTGATGTTATCAACTATTTGTTACGTACTTATCTTTTAAAAAAAATAAACTGCGCACATTCAGTTGGTCACCCTTCTGCAGTTCTATGACGAAGTGTTGGGCGGGGGACATGTGTGAGAAAATATACAAACTAGAGCCGTGTCAACGCGCGTGCTGTAATTTCATAGTCTTCTGTGTATGTAAGTATGTCTCTCTCTCTCTCTCTCTCTTTCATTATATTTAATTACACACGCGTAAACTGAGAGCGTGACTTCAGCTATATAAGTCTGAAGTGTGTGTGTGTGTGTGTGTGTGTGTGTGTGTGTGTGTGTGTGTGTGTGTCACTGAACCGATGCCATTCTCTTGCGGTGTTTTTCAAACTTGACTGTGTCACCCTAGATTTTTACCCCATTCAGAAGGATAAATTTTACTACTGTCATCAGCTGTCGTCTCTTGCATGACTTTAGACCACCGAGATTTGGCATGAGCCTGCTTAAACCATTGTCATAGTTACTCTTTTGTCAGAGGCTCGCTCAACAACAACAATTGGTATTGATTCACGGACAACGAATCTGAGGCCAAAAATCGAAAAAATGCACGATTATTTGGTGATAAAAAGCGTTATTGTAAGCATGAAACGGCTAAAAACAGACCTAGAACCTCGACTAAGGTACGATTCTCTTTGTCTCATCGTCCTCTACAAGAATCAATGGTCAAAAATTAGTGTTTACTCACGAACAACGAACCTGAGGCAAAAAAACAACAAAAAAACAAAAAAAAAAAACGAAAAAAATGGTCGATTATTTGGTGATAAAGAGCGTTATTTTAATTTTGGAATACTTCATAATCGTATCCGAACCACAATAGATTAAGTAATTAATATTACCTGAATAGTCCGTCTTGTGGTTCACTTGTTTTATATTAAAAACACAACGCGTTTCGGGACTAAAGTTCCATACTCAGGTTATTTTCCTCGTTAGAGGCCGTCACAAAATTAAGACACAAAACAAAAAACAACAACATTTGAAACACATATATAAAACAATCATTAGCGCACGAGAATAACCGTGCGCACCGTGAGGAAGCTACAACGGCACTGCCGTCTCTAGTCAACACATTCACTATCTTATCTGTGACGCAAGTCTCAGACGTTCTGAGACTTGTAAAGCCGTATCATATAGCGCGTTCGAGTGAAAATTCAAATGATCGTTTAATAAATGCTCAGGATATAATTTATGTGCCTTATAAATTTCGAATTCCTCAGCAGCATCCATATAACGGCCTTTTTTACAAACATGTAAAGGTGCAAGATTAGTAGCCAGGTTTGTGTAATTATGGTTACTATCCATTAAATGTCGGAAAAAATTAGATTTTGTTTGACCTAGATCTTTTTTAGGTACATGTTCTTTAAATCGTTGTAAAAACGATCTCCCCGTCTGGCCTATATAAAAGCATTTACAGTCACTACAAGGGTGACAAGGGTAATACTATGGTTATTTTGTATAAGGATGAATACATCAATAAGGTCTTGAGTTTCATTGAAAATAATAAGATAAAGGAGATAATGACGGACCCCACTTCTGGCTTTGTGAAAAACTTGAACAACACTATTAGTAAATGTACTGAACTATTTGATGCGACGACCCGACGATTGTTAAAGCCGATAAATGCACGTGCACCTCAATTCAATGGTCTACCAAAAATACATAAAAAAGA
The DNA here is from genome assembly GCA_034769895.1 of Magicicada septendecula. Classification (NCBI taxonomy): domain Eukaryota; kingdom Metazoa; phylum Arthropoda; class Insecta; order Hemiptera; family Cicadidae; genus Magicicada; species Magicicada septendecula. The sequence goes on from CM068370.1 coordinate 113,542,882, forward strand.
TGTACCGATTAGACCGCTTGTAAATTTTACCACCGCGCCGGGTTTTAAAATTGCAAAAAAATTGGCCGCTATAATAAAAAACAATATAAAATTAGCTAATGATCACACTATACAAAATAACATTGATTTTATTAACAAATTGAAAGATATTGAATTGAAACTTAATTATAAAATTGCGGCTTTTGATATTACTAACCTTTACACAAGCATACCTGTACAGGAGACAATTAATATTTTAAAGAAGCAGCTCGTTGACGCAAATACATTAAGTTCTCAACAAATTAAAGAATGTGTAGAGTTATTGCAAGTGATTTTGAAACAGAACTATTTTATGTTTAATAACAGATATTTCATCCAAGAAGAGGGTCTGGCTATGGGCTCGCCCCTGTCCGGATTGTTATCGGATATTTATCTGAACCATTATGAGAACACGTACTTATTATCTGACGTCAATAAGGTACACACGCAAATAATTTTTTATGCTCGTTATGTGGACGATACTTTCATAGTTTTCAATGGTACATTAAGACAGATAGATAATTTGAGACAATATTTGAATAATATAAATAAACATATACAATTCACGGGCGAAACTGAAAATAATAGTAGATTAAATTTTCTGGACTTAACGGTTATAAAAGTCAATAACGGTTTCAAATATCAAATCTATAGGAAACCTTCTACGACAGATATCACCATTCATGCAGACTCCCACCACCATAATTCACAAAAAATGGCTGCATACAACAGTTTTATCCATAGATTAGTAACAAATTGAACATTATAAAATATATAGCAACACGCAATGGGTACAAAAGTTCACTGATAGACAGGTTACTTAAGAAACACCACAACAAACAGAAAAAACGCCTAGAAAATAAAACTAAACTAAAATACATAGTAAACGATTATGGCACTATCCTTACTCAAATCGTCACCAATACACTTAAGAAATTGAAAATGGTGGTCACGTTTCACACAAACAACAACATACATAAATTGCTTCGCCCTAAAATTATTAGACCACTGGAAGAAAAAACGGGCATACAAAATTAAGTGTAGTGACTATAAATGCTTTTATATAAGCCAGACGGGGAGACCGTTTTTACAACGATTTAAAGAACATGCACCTAAAAAAGATCTAGGTCAAACAAAATCTAATTTTGGCCGACATTTAATGGATAGTAACCATAATTACACAAACCTGGCTACAAATCTTGCACCTTTACATGTTTGTAAAAAAGGCCGTTATATGGATGCTGCTGAGGAATTCGAAATTTATAAGGCACATAAATTATATCCTGAGCATTTATTAAACGATCATTTGAATTTTCACTCGAACGCGCTATATGATACGGCTTTACAAGTCTCAGAACGTCTGAGACTTGGGTCACAGATAAGATAGTGAATGTGTTGATTGTTTTATATATGTGTTTTAAATGTTGTTGTTTTTTGTGTTTCGTGTCTTAATTTTGTGACGACCTCTAACGAGGAAAATAACCTGAGTATGGAACTTTAGTTCCGAAACGTTATTTTAAGTATAGCACGGCTAAAAAGAGACCTATAACCTCAAATTAGGTACCAATCTCTTCATCTCATCGTCCTCTACAAGATTCAATTGTGAAAATTAGTATTGACTCACGGTCAACGAACCTGAGGCAAAAAAACGAAAAAATCGTCGATTATTTGGTGGTAACAAACGTTATTTTAAGCACAGACCCGCTAAAAATAGACCTTAAACCTCAAAACAACGCCAACGCCAACAACAACAACAAGAACAACAACATCAACAACAACAACGACTACAACGACAACGACAACGACAACAACAATAACAACACCAACAACAACAACAACTCTCAAAAATTGCTATTGACTCACGGAAAACGAACCTGAGGCCAAAATACGAAAAACGGTCGATTATTAGGTGATAAAATGCGTTATTTTAAGCATTGAACCGCTGAAAATAGACTTAAACCTCAAAACAACGGCAACGCTAACAACAACAACAGCATCACAAAACCAACAACAACAACGCCAACAAGAACAGCAACAACAACAACAACACCTTTCACTCTGTAAAAGGCGTTAGCATCTTTAACCAGATCCATAGTGGCTTAACTTTAACGTTGCTGCAGTCGAGGTGTGACGACTTCCCACCCACGTCTATTAACCAACCGTTGTATAAAGTAGGCTATTAGAGTACGCTGCACATTCTGCTGTACTGTCACTTGCGTCCAGGTTACTCGTTTTCAACATATACAGTGTTCGCCTCGAGTCACCGTCTCTCTAGGCACGTAGTGTTCTGATCGCAAACACCTGGTTCTGTAGAATGACTTATACGAAATAAAGCACACTTTTTTAGGTTAGAAAGCACTTGTTTTCTGCAACTTGTCCAGCTGCTAACTGAGGTCTGGGCGGAAAATATGTACAACATGTAGGCACGAGCATATTATTGCACAACCTTGTTCAAGGTTCGCCTGTTGTGGAACGAGACGACGCGGTAGGGACCTTCTCTGGCAGCTGTTATAACTAGAGGAAAGGACGGCGCGGGATTACTCAAGGTCTACCTGCCGAAACGATACGCGAAGCTGTTTACGGACTAGGAACTGCAAGGCGTACAGGCGGACACGCTCTACCTACAGTACTCTCAGTTTACGTGTGTGTAATAGAATATGATGGAAATAGTTTGTAACATTAGGCGCCTCTCATGTCCTCTCTCTCGTGTGATGCACATGGCGTCACTTGTGACGTCGTGCAATGTATTTCACAATCCTCGACCCGGTTACGGAAACGGTACTGTTGCGCCATATCACCTTAACACAGTATAACACGATTGCGCAACAGTATGACACACACACACACACACACACACACACACACACACACACACACACACACACACACACACACACTACGACAACAGTACACCCAACCGCGGCCTCCGCGTACAACGTGGGGAGAATCCGAGGCCATCGAAGGGCGGGGGGGAGTAGTGGCGAGCTGTTGAAGTAGGTCAGGAGGGTATTGCCAACAGTATTGTGCGATAGTTACGCTCGTTAGTTGAACAAGATTGTCCGTCTATATACACGAGGTACGTTCGCTAAACCCTTCGGTCTTATCTCAACACTCACGAGCGACACGTCGTCCAGAGCCCGAGCTAGTTGACTCCAGCGTTCTTGGTTTAATATAAGGTGATATCGATCGTGTTTTGTATTTATTTTTCGTTATTACATTTTTTTATGTTTGTATATACTATTTTTGTAATATCTACGATTATTTTTCTTAATTATACTATTTACATTGATTAAACATTGTATTTCTGTATATGACCACACACACACACACACACACACACACACACACACACACACACACACACACACACACACACACACACACACACACACACACACACACACACACACACACACACACACACACACACACACACACACACACACACACACACACACACACACACACACACACACACACACACACACACACACACACTTCCCCGCTCTACCCCCGGTAAAAGTTGGAGAGAATACCCAACCACTAGTACGTCGGTTTCCCGCTAGCATCACTGGCTGTTGCGGTAGGTGAAGAGAACATCTGTTCGTGACGTCACTTGTGACCCGCGACACTAGCGCCAGTCGTGACGTCATCACCCTCCCCGTACATTGATTTACCCCCCCGTCCACCACTGTTTCCGTATTCCGCCCAAAGTCAAGACTGCATCTTTATGTAGGTCAAGAGTGCATCTATTCGTGACGTCATCACCCTCCACCCCACCCCCGTCATCCCATTATGTCGAGGTAGGTCAAGAGAGCATTTGCTCGTGACGTAATTTGTGAGGTCATTATCAGCTGTTCATGACGTCATCACTCCCACCACCCCTTACCTCTCACCCCCTCGACAATTGACTCAGTATCCCGCCCAAGGTCAAAAGTGCATCTTTGTGTAGTTCAAGAGTGCATCTGTTCGTGACCTCATCATCCTCTCCACCCCCGCCCACCTTGACGTCATCATGCGACACTAGCGCTTCGACCTCTAGCGGGAAAAAGATGTACTAGTGTTCCAGTACCCCCCCCCCAAACATACTACTTATATCTGAGATGCCCACAGGCTTAACAATTTCAGACAACTTCAAACGACGATCTTCCAAAACAACATTGCGCACTTTATTGATGATTTCTGGTGTAGTGGGACTTTTCGGACGCCCAGTACGCGGGTCATCTTCAAAACTTGCACGACCTCGATTAAATTCAGTAACCTATTTTTTCACTGTAGTAAATGAAGATCCAGCATCACCCAACACATTCTTCATCTCATTAAAAATTTCTGTTGGGATTAAACCTTTCTTAACAAAAATTTGATGTTCAGTTTTCTCCATTTTCAGCGTTGCTGTGAGATAACCTTATTTATACAGCTGTTTCTCCGCAACAATGACTTGACCCGACTTGACGCTTCACAGCTGTTCGTGGGCAAATGTGGCGCCAAGATGCGGTAAAAAACAGAAACGCCACACATTCGTGTATGTGGTAGGCCGCGAACTTTTCAAATCGCCGTCGTATATATATCAATTTCATGTAATTTACACCAGAACATAGCTGCTTCCTTTGATGTTTTGTAATTAAACAGTTTTTGTTGATCTTTTTAATCACTCAGTTGACTGTTAACAGTTGAGAGTTTACTCAGTTGTCTTTTTTCAATCGATGATTCCGCTACGTGTTCTAGGTACGCGCAGTAAGGTGTCTAGAAAAATTTTTACTTGTATTTTATCTTTATTAAACAATAAATTTGTGTTAGCGGTTATATTCACAGACGCAAATTGAACTGTTGCACACGGCTATAAGTAGAAAATTCAAGACTTTCAGCTCATCTTCAGATCGGAAATATCCCGGTATATTAGCTAATCGGGAATTTTCTATATATAGTGGTGAGCAACAGTACAATTTCTGCTTTTATCTTTTTATCAAAATTACTTGTTATTATTCTTTGACAAACTACTTTTTCATCACGAATAATTTAGACAAAATCAAATTTTAAACCAATAAAATTTTTTACATGTTCATATTTATAACTTTCAACTCACTTATAACCTATAAATTATATAATTCATGTTTTTACGACCTTGAAGGAGAATGAAAGAAAGCTGGACCACCAGGTATACAAATTGCTCAGAACGAATTTTAAAGTATTAAGTCTTTGTTGATAATCAGATTATAAACGCCTGTTTAGCGAAGACAAATTGTAATTGGCTTCCCACAGATTGCATCAATTGTGTGTGAGTTACAATTTACAAACATCATGTCAAAAGTCCAAGATCATGACATTCATAAGAAATGGTCCCGTACAAACAAAAATCATAATTGCCAGTCAAACGCTCGGGAAGGTAAACACATTTTAATTATCTGGGGTGTGATATAACACATGAGGAGGATAAAGATATTTTAAATGAGACTGACAATTATCGAAGGGTATGTGCCATTATACGACTAACCTTGAAGGGAAAAACGGTGGAGATACTACAATACAGTTGTATTTGAAATATCTACCGAGCTGTTTGGCCGTGGTCCAAGGTTTACATTCAAACCAAACGTTTTAGCAGGACCACTGGCTGCCATCCTCAGTGGATATTCGAGACAACCTAACGCGGGGTGTCGTAAGTCAGGCCCGCAGGATGGCAGCCAGTGGTGATGCTGAAACGTTTGGTTTGAATGTAAACCTTGGACCACGGCCAAACAGCTCGGTAGATATCTCAAATACAACTGACACCGGCCGTGAAAGCTTTAGAACAATATTATACTCAAACACAGTTTTACTAAGTGATGGCAGTCCCCTCTTTGTCGTATGAGCGTCTAGCAAAGGAGGTTTAGATTGACGGAAGTCGCAAATTGTAAGGAGTAATGATATAAGAGAGGGACTGGTATACAACCGATAATAGAAATAACATCATAGCATTAAGAACGATGGAAGGAGCATATTATGCATATATTCCTGGATGGAATACCAAGGCAGCTATGAGCTATAAAGGAAGTGTTGCGAAAACCGATGATAAGATGGTGAGGCCGGAACCAGAAGTGCCTAATCCTGGCAAGGAAGAAGAGAAGAAAATGAAAAGAAGAAGAAGAAGAAGAAGAAGAAGAAGAAGGAGGAGGAGGAGGAGGAGGAGGAGGAGAAGATGAAGAAGAAGAAGAAGAAGAAGAAGAAGAAGAAGAAGAAGAAGAAGAAGAAGAAGAAGAAGAAGAAGCTCATCCATCTATGATGTAGTGTCGGTTCAGAGGGAAATGACGGTTTGATACGAATATACGTATACACATTCCAAAATCTATGTTGCACAAATCAAATAGCATTTACTAATGCAAATCTGGACATATTGCTTAAACTTGAGTGTGGAAGAACCTAATGAAACTAATAGAAAAGATGGCGTTTCTCAGGTGTGGTTTACTAGATAGGAAGCGAGGTGATTTAAATGTATGAATAGAGGTATACATAAGGTAATCAATAGTACTGGGCAATATATACTGAGGAATATAACTGAAACCAATTTTTTGTTTGTTTTTTATTATCTCGAGTTGTGCGTGTATGTGTGTGCGTGCGCGCGCGCCCGCGTGTAACGGGGAGAGTAAGAGAGATGTAGAGAGAGCGAGTTATTAATTTTAGATAAGAAGGAAACATTGTATTTGTAAAAGATTTGCAAGTAGGCAGCAAAATAAAAAGAAAATTATACAGAGCTCTTATTAATCCCACAAATAAATACTTAAGTATAAGATATAGACGACAAAACTGGAAAAAATATTCAGATTATTTGAGAGATATACAATACGTAGCCCTGACAGAATATAGTACGTAACTGGAGATTACGCTCAGACAACTGACACTGGGAAACACAAAAGTCTTATAGGCTTACATTTTGCATTGAGCGGTAGTATGATCATACCAATTAGGTATGATTTAAAGGTATTCAGGCTAGACAAAAAAAATAAATCAATATAAAAGAAACTGGAAAGAAATATAATACGAATGAAGGGAACAGGTCAACCAAAAATCTTCGAATTAGTGTCCACCTCTGTAGTTTTACCGTTACTTTCAATCATGCTATTTCACTTGGTTAATCTTAATAGTATCAATGATTTTCTTCCCGTATATCAATGACATCAAAGAATCTACCAGTAAATTTTTCACATCTGCATCGCTTCTTTATATCTTGCTTGCCAGTTCTCATTGTATAAATGCTTTAACTAATAACAGAACATCCATCATTTCTAGCCTTTCGATGTAAACTCTGTGCAATAATTACCACCGTGTTCCTCGTTATAAGGTTTCCTGGATTTTTCTGTATCATAAGGTTGCCGTATTTTTCGGTTTAACATAAGGTTTTTAATTTTTTTCAACACCGAACGTATCGTCCTTACTAGGGACGATGAAGCACCGTCAATGGCCGAATTGAGGCTGGCTGTTATGAAAACGTGTGCTAAATCCACCAGTGAATGTCAGAATCGCCAATCGTCACACGATCACTTTGCTTTGACTTCTGCTAATTTTTTTTTCAGTCATTTAAATAAAATGTGCAGAACTAACAGTTTTATAGGACAATATGTTCTTTCAGGTGTATTCAAAATTATGTGAGGTAATAAATCACATAAAGTTACGTAAGATTTAAAACTCGTTTTTACATATGTACTCATTTTCTACATAAGGCAAGAAGACCAGCAGCAGCAGAAAGCGAGGACATTAAACAGCGAGAGTACATCTACACACGCACACGTTCACGCGCGCGCGAACACACAATGAAGTAGTCCCATTGGTTTGTTATCACTTCAAAACAAGTAAAATAAACAAATGTGCCGTGATATACGACACGTAGTCCTGGTATAAACTCGCGCTCCGCTGCATGTAAATGAAGTGCAAATAAACTGCAGGCCTTATGATGAATTCAGACTGTACAACTGGAGAGTGGCAGAAACATTTTGCAGCCACGACTTCATACGGACGTAATTAATAAATAACATCGTCAAATGTTAAAAGTAAAGAGCAATCTTTGTATTGTAATCAGTCGTTACTTCAATACTGTCTGTAAAAGCATGTTGAGACCAAAAGTTTGCTAAAAACCAAAAGATGAGCTGCTTTTCTAAACAAAGCAAATAATTTCAAAAAACTAGAGTATTCTTAATTTGCAATATTTACTTTACTGAGACGTTAGATTTTAAGTCACGAACACGTAACATATGAAAAGATGTCAAGTACTTATACCGATAACAAAAACTTAAATAATCTCAATAAATTTCAATATATATGTTAACAAAATAATTAGAACACTAAAGATTTGATCTTAAAGTTTTGGACTGGAAGCGCTGTATAATCTCGATGTTACTCGTACTAGTAGTACCCCAAAGTTGAATACCATAAGTCCATACCGGTTTAAGAACTGCTTTATATATTAAAAGTTGTTGATGAGACTTAACCGCGATTTTCTGTCTATCAGTCAGTAGATATTTCTGAGCTTGAGATTAAGTTCAATCTTCATAGAGGTTATGTGTTTTTTTCACGTTGGTCTCCTGACCAGGTGCATCCACAGGTACTTAACACTTTCAGCTTGGGGTATTGGTTGACCGTTAATTGTTACTGGAGGGTTAGTTTTAAGTGTAGTGAAGGTAACGTGTACTGACTTGGACGAATTGAGTTTTATGCGCCATTTATCAAGCCATAACTGAACGGTGTTTAATGATTCTTGTAGGAGAACAAAGTTAGGAGAGAAACAAAAATTTGTTTTTAGATGTAGAAACTGGACTGTTAAGTAAAAATAGAGGCTGTAAAATTGTCGTGAAATAAAAAAGAATAAACACAGGACACATATGTAACAGAATAAAAAATTATAAATTATAACACAAGGAAAGAACACACAAAAAGAATGCGAGGAATAGAGTATCAAAGGGTGTACTATAATATTATGTATTATAATATTATAATTTTTTTCTCCTCGTGGAGGAAAAAATTATAAAAAATGGAGAAGAAAATTTATAAAATTTTTTTAAAGACGTAGAAAAAAAAGGGATAGACTGTCGTTTGAAAAACTGTGGACACAATAGATGCTTTGGTTGATCCCTGAAGTGAAGAAGATAAAGAAAAACAAAACGCTTTGATATCATTACTACCGTCAACGTTTTACACCCCTTTCGGAATTACAGCCGCTCTTTTGGCTTCTTCTGACTCCTCAATATCACGTGGTAGTGACGACGAGTCCCTTCATTGTTTTGCTTTCCTCTTGCCTTCTTTCACCAGCCTCTTCCACTCATTCCTCCTTATTATCTTTTTCTTTTTAATATGCCTCTCATAAATCTTTTGCACTAATTACCAAATATGAGTGACCTTGATTTCGAACTGTAAAGAGAAACCAAGTAAAGAACAATAGAAAAGCATAGGCAATGTGGCAATATATACTGGGGAAAATAACTGAAACCAAATTTTTTTTTATGATCTCGAGTTATGTGTGTGTGTGTGTGTGTGCGTGTGTGTGTATGTGTGTGTGTATGCGCGCGCGTGTGTAACAGGGAGAGTAAGAGAGATGTAGAGAGAGCGAGTTATTCGCTTACAAAAAAAATAGAATATGTATTTTCTATTGAGTTTTAAAAATTGTACGGACGCGTGAGTGTAAATAAAACCTTTTTAAAAGACGACATATGTTTATAGCAAAATACTGTCTAGTGATATTCAAGTATCAAAGGTTTTGGTTCCGCTGCTGTGTAGCGAGCGAGAATGAGTGGAAAGGCTAGACTATAAGAAACAGGAAGAGGTGAAGAGAAAGAGGAAAAGATAAAGAGACACAAAAGAGAGAGATAGAGAATGGGAGAGGACGAGAGAAAGTGATGAAGAGGAGAGAGATCAGGCAAAATCGAAATGAGAAGGCAAAGTCAGTAAGGATTTATGAAATGGCTGTTGAACAAGTTACAACAGAACTGTACAATAAAACTGATTAAATTTATTACTTTTGCTTTGGCCATAAACTGGACGAGATAAATGCGGGCGTGATGGACTCGAGTTACCACACAAACGGCATCCGATTACGTTCAATTAGTTTGGATCGTTATTACGTCTGTTAGTTGTTAGCATGTATTGTTTTCTAAAAATATTGAACGTCCGGCTCTGTATTACGGCCCCAGTTTGCATATGTAATGTGGTTCAACTAAAATTATGACGACATTAGTCGATGACGAAAGCGTCCTATCCCTCGGAAGAGACGCACGCGCGTGGACACGTGCCGACTCCTGGGAAACTGTCAACGAGGCAAACTCTGAAACGGTATGACTACATGACTACATTGATTGAAGTACAGTGTGTCAGAGTACAGAAATGGATGGCTAAACTAGTAATAAGGTAAAGGTATAAGATATACCTCAGTATAATTGTGCTCCCATTAGTTATCTAACATACAAACGGGGTCTAATTCCATTTAATTAGTTTGATTAGTTATTACGTCTATCATTACGTAGGTAACCATCTTCTTCTTCTTCTTCTTCTTCTTCTTCTTCTTCTTCTTCTTCTTCTTCTTCTTCTTCTTCTTCTTCTTCTTCTTCTTCTTCTTCTTCTTCTTCTTCTTCTTCTTCTTCTTCTTCTTCTTCTTCTTCTTCTATGACATCACAGTTCGAAGTCGAGCCTTAGCCTCCATAATCATCCGCTTCTATTTTTCCCTGTCCTTGGCGATCGATGGCCATCGTTTTATTTTAAGTAAATTATCAGCATCACTCGCCACTGCGTCAATCCAGCGTGTCTTGGGTCTTCCGACAGGCCTTCTACCCTCGATCTGACTAAACAGTACCTTCCTAGGTATTCGGTTGTCTTCCATCCTAATGATGTGTCCTGCCCATTGCAATCTATGCAATCGGATTGTGGTGGCCAGATCATTGTCTTTTACAGATTGTAGAGCTCCTCATTGTGACGCATTCTCCATATCCCGTTTACTTGGATTGGTCTCCTCATAATTCTCCTTTCAAAAGTATTGACTATGTTAGCTGTTTGTTTGTTCAGAGTCCAAGTCTCGCTGCCATATGTTATCACCGCTCTAATCATAACTTTATATAATGTGACCTTGGATTGATGGTGGATATTCCTTGTACGTAGGTACCATACATTCGATTAATTCGTTCAGCCGTGGCTCTACAACCCTTGGTGGGTCTTGGCCTGCTCCAAGAGTGGATTCCATTAATCCCTATTGCGTACCCTGGCTTTCCAGTTTCTTATGTTCAGTTTACCGAGGTCCTCTTCTATCTGGCCTTTTAATCTACTTCGGGTCTTCCCCTTTTTCTACTACCTATTGGTTTCTGGTAGAAAATATGTTTTGTAGGCTATCCTTCATCCATTCTCTCTACGTGTCCAACCCACCTTAGTCTGTATATTTTGATTATCCTGACAATGTCAGGCTCTTTGTAAAGATGGTATAGTTCATAATTATAGCGCCCGCGCCACATTTAATTTTCTTGTACTCCTCTAAATATTGTTTTTAGGATCCGTCTTTCACAGCAACCTAGAAGTCTTTCGCTATTTTTTGTCATTGTCCAGGTTTCTGAAGCATATGTCAGCATTGGCCTGATAAGTGTTTTGTAAATTTTGCATTTCGTCCTTCTTGAGACGAAGCTAGATGTCAGGTGCTTTTTTAATCCGTAATATGTTTTATTTGCGAGATATATTCTTCTCGATTAATTCGTTAGGTAATATTAAATCAGCGTCGTCAGTACGCCACCAAAGAATTCCTTCTTGGGTCAACTCTCTCTCTGTCTTCCCCAAACGTTTTCCTTCAAAAATATTATCCCTGAGCGCATAGCTCACAAATTTGATCTTCCCTTTTCCACTATTTTTATTATGTTTTCTTTTTCTTTTACGTCTTTTAAACTTTATCGTTTATTTTCTTTCTATCCAACCGTGTCTTTACTATCCTTCCGTGTAGCTTCAGCAGAGCCTTCCGGGTTTCACTTCAGTAAAGCTGTTGTGCATTTCAAACGAAAACTTTTGCAAAAGCCTTTCTGATTTCTAAATCCGTAGGATCGTGGTCAGACTTCTTTTACCATGAAAAGCTCGTTCAACAGCAGCTACTCTTTTACTTATTACCGACACCTGGTTTATTCTGTAACAAATTGCGCTGTCCAGGTTGCCAGTTAATTGCACTTGTTTCATTTCTTGATTACCGACGCTACTACTACATCAATAAACAGCATGATTCTTGACAGCAGATAAATCATGTGATTTATTACTGAACATTTGAGGAATTAATGACTGAAGGCAGTTACATGATATTTTGATAAGTTCGTTGAATTCATTTTGAACACCAAATACAATATAGAACTCAAAATGTGAATTTTTACAGACACTGAACTCATCATTAGCAGGGCATAATAGTAGTATTAACGTTAGAACACTATTGTTGGGAGGAGGACAGCAGTAGCAGCATGAAGGTAATATGTCGATGATATGACATTTGAAACGTCTGTAGATTGTATCTCAGTTATTTGTTTTCACCGTAATGTACGTATTTATAGAAGAATACAACATCGCGTACCTTCAGAAACCGGTTTTGGTTGGAAAAGCAATTAATTTCTGTTGCTTCTTAATGTGTAGACCGTTAAGTTATAGCAACAGTACTCTGTACTGCCACAACTAGTTAGATTTTTATTTTGCCAGGTTATGTCAGCTTACATAACGTTTAAATATTTTTGAGTTGTTCGTGTTCGGAGAAATACAGATTAAATTACTAGTCACCACGGAGAGAAGGAACACTCAGAAAGATACAGGACAAACTTAATTAGTGTTCACGACAATCGGTTACCTCGTTTGATGTCATGGTTTTGTTTTTGCGACGTACTACGTTCAACCCGGAAACCCAAAGTTCAGAGACATTCATAAAGGGGGCTTTCATTTTTATGTGACGCACATGCCTACATAATACGCACACGCGTTCATGCCCACGTTATGTGTCATTGCAACTGACAGAAGTTCCAAGATGTCTTATAGGCCTATGTAGTATGATTACATTCATTACTGGTTATAATAATATGTGAATATTCTGATGTTTAAACACTATATCTCAACGAAATGTTTATCAAGAAAGTAAGGATCTATCTTTACATGAAGTAAAGGGTATTCGGCTTAATCAAATATAATCGGCAAGAAACTGTTACAATGTGTTCATCATCATCTCGGATTTTGATATATAGTTAGCGGATCCGCCGGATACGAATAAGTATCTTTCCCTCCTATTGTTGAAAAATTTCCACAGTCACATTAGAGAAAACTACATATATATATATATATATATATATATATATATATATATATAATTTATAAAGAAATTACCTCAAGATATTTTTAGGTAAAAATATCTTGAGGTAATTTCTTTATAAATATTAAATATATTATATACATCAAGAAACGGACTGTAGCAAAACGTGTTTGAATATATATATATATATATATATATATATTTGATTTGATGCTACTTTTTATATTAAAAGTATTAAAAAACTCCCTGATAAATAGACAAAATTCAGATTTAAGAAAAGTAAGTTACTTAAACATTTATACCTATATTTATATATTTGTAACGCGATTATAAATGTTTAATTACTTAAGAGACGTGTCATTTTTTCCATTTTTGTTTACCTGACAGGAAATTTCTAATCCGTTACTAATATATATTATATATGTCACTGAAAATATAAATTTGATACAAGTATTACACCAAAAAATTTCAAACAATATATATATTTTATTTATAATAAAATAAAAAAGGCTTTACTAGCCAGTAGATGCCACTTTTTTAAAATTAATTAAGACTATAGTACAGGTTTTTGATAAATTTAAAATGTGTGCATACCTTTTAGTGATTCTGTTTCTGCTAACATGACAAACAAATAGAATACATAAAGAAAACTATGTTGTATTTGTTAAAACATTTCGCCTATAAAACAAATTTTAAAACTTCTGATAAACTGAGTTTGTATAGTCAACGACAAACTCTAGCGTGAACAGGAAAACGGATTAAAAAACATACACAACAAAAATATGTGCTAAATTTAAGTTTTTCGTTAACATTCCAGGAAATGTTAATATTGTTTCTTGGTAATCCAGATTCTTTTCTCGCTTTGTTTGTGTGGGTAAATAAATGGTTAAAAATAAATAAACGAAACCCACAAAATGACCTTGTTTTGGAAACAATCTGATTTACCTGTTGCAGAATGAATCACCTGCTGCAAATGTCGCGTGCTAGGATACTCCGCTTTCATTATGTCAGTCAAGGTCATAGTTAACTTATTTCTGCCAAGAATAAGCGATTCGCTCTTGGCTTCATTACCCCAACCGCTATAAACATACGGTGATCTGTCGTCTTTCAATTACAGAGGTATAGGCCTACCTCTGTACTTTTAGTTAGGAGTTATTCGTACAACTGCCATCGTTAGTAACAAAATAAACACACCATTTCAACAGGCGGGCCGCGGGCCGCGGGCCGCATTCAGCTTACGACACATTTCTACAGCCCGCGAATTTACCTTGGAAAACCAATTAATTAATTAGTCTATCTAATAAGTACATGGGCATTAAAATATTGTTTTAACTGAAGTGGTCTTGCAGGAGAAACCTATGAAAAAGTTTAAAATACTTGATTTTTTGGAATTCAGTGCAAACAATAAAGAAATCATGGTCTTGATCTTAAAGTTTTGGACTGAAAGCGCTGTATAATCTCGATGTTACTCGTACTAGCAGTATCCCAGAGTTGAATACTGTAAGTCCACACCGGTTTAAGAACTGCTTTATATATTAAAAGTTTGTTGACGATACTTAACCGCGATTTTCTGCCTATCAGGCAGTAGATATTTCTGACGTTGAGATTAAGTTCAATCTTCTTAGAGGTTATGTGTTTTTTCCACGTTAGTCTCCTGCCCAGATGCATCCCAAGGTACTTAGCATTTTCAGCTTGGGGTATTGGTTGACCGTTAATTGTTACTGGAGGGCAGTTACACTTAATTGTGGTGAAGGTAACGTGTACTGACTATAAAACCAATATAGACGAATTGGTTTTTATGCGCCATTTATCAAGCCATAACTGAACACTGTTTAATGATTCTTGTAGCACAAGAGATGTTATTGAGGGGCCGGAATGTGTCGCTAGGATTGCTGTGTCATTGGCGTAGGTAGCAACAGTGGTTTCACTTACTGACGGTCAGTCCGAGGTGAACAGGAGGTACAGCAGAGGAACCAGGTCACTACCCTGCGGAACACCTGACCCCACTGGTAATAGAAGAGACGTAGCATCCGAGAACCTGACTTGAAACACTCTGCCCACTATGTACGAATGTAGAATACGGTAACAATTATGTGTCAGATTTTTCTTTATTTTGTATAACAGTCCAAGATGCCAGACTTTATCAAATGCCTTATCTAACATATGTATACTGTATCGTTACAGGCGTTTAGTAAAATATGCTAAATGTAAAAATTACCTCTTTTTGCTTAATTACTGTTGCCTTTTTTATTACTTAATTACTAAAAGCTAAAAAATAGCCTTACTGCATTTTTTATTTTTACGTTACTTGTCAAAAATTGATGGCTTATGATGCGGTCGCCGGTAGGTTCCTGAGTTTAATTGTGGCCCTCATGTGCTTTTAAGTTGGTATATTCAATACAGTGTATATTTAATACAAACACAAAATAACTGAACCAGAGAATACGTTTAGCTTTTTTAATGTTAATTTAGCTACTAATCTCTACTTTATTAGCTTACCTAAAGATGACCACAGATTTTGACTTTTTGATCTTGTTGAGTTTATTGAGTTATTAACAATGGCGATTGTCCGAAACAATAAATATATAGACATTTGTGTTAACTGTCAGAAAGTAGCTTATTTCGTATCCCGTTTTACTGAATATGCCTACATAATTTGTACTTACGGCGTTTACGTGACCAAAACAAAATAAAGTAATATACAGCTGTGTTTTACGTCAAAAGATTAAAGAATAGACCTGTCTCGTTAAATAATCTTAAGTCAACACAATACATTTTTGAAAAATCATAAATTTATAAACCAAACCATTTAATGAATAAATGTTTTATATACAAGCAGAAGATTGCGTATATACAATAGAAACACAGATTGAAACAAGTTATACTCCTATTTTGAGATTCGGATGCGAGTACACTCGTGTTTAGCGACAAATAAAAAGCAAAACACAGGCTGCTCTGGTGATGTATCTGGAAGGGTGACAGGAGTTCCGAAGGAAGAGTTGGATAAGATACGTGGATATTTGAAGGGATTTAGAAATTCATGTGGGTATCAAATTTAAACGAATTTTTACCAAAATCTGAATTGTGTTAACTGAGATTTATCTCAATTTTGGGGTACTAGTGCCTAAAAAAAGGATTAGTAATTGGAAATAACAAACGATGTTGTACTAAAGGAATGTTAATCCAATTCGAATGTAGCGTTTGTTCTGAAAATTTCTTACCTTCAGGAATGGCAAAAGCCATAAATGTGAGGGAAAGTCGGATTATGATAATTTTATTCAAAATACAAACGTTTTTTCTATAAGAATTTGGAAAAATGAATACATCTCGAACTTTGCAAATTTTGGACAGCCTTCAAAACGTCTATGAACTATGCTTGCAAAAAACATTATCAGTTATGTACTTTTATGAAAAGTACTATTAGGTAAGGCCTGAAGACGTACATAAACTTGAAGCACTAAATTGTTTGACATTGAGGCATTGTGGTTGTACATTTCACTAAAAAAAACCCAATGCAGTAGGTTGACCTTTTTAGTGTATCACTGTTTGGTTTACAATTTTTTCCAAAAAGTAAAGACTCGGGGTTTTCGTAGTTTTATGTTAATTAATACATTATATAATATTGAAATTCATGTAATAATAAATGTATTTTGTTCAAAACAGTGAGCGTGCTCTGCAGGTTAAGGGAGCTTACTAGTGTAAATATATACGTGCTAATTATACAGATAAATATGTTATTCATTAACAGATAACTTCAGCAAGTGTATTTTGATTTTAATCAGTATATATTAAAAAAATATGTATTTTAATATATATTAAGAAATCGGTATGGAGAACAATACATAACTTCCATGTTCTAAAATTAATTATAAAATTATTTTTAATATGTACACTCAGAACGAAATATTAAAATGAAAAATTATTTTGTTTACGTATCCGTGGTTACATATGGAACGATATCAATTGTTAATATTTTATTGAAATTTTTAAGTTTTCGGTCGAATAAATTTATAACATTAATACAAAAAATTACCCCCTCCCCCTTCAACAACCCTTTTCATTTATAGATATTTCATCTATCTTTCTATAGTGGATTATGACCTTCTTTTCAGGATACTTTATTTATCAGAATTAAATACTTTACTCTTGTTAAAACGTGAACCGTTGTTGTGTTGTAAGCAATGATCTGCAAAACCTGTATTGGCTGTATTGGTTAAAATCGCCTTCTTTTGTTCAGAAATGCGATGTTTCAGAGCACGGCCACATTGTCCGATATAAATAGCATCGCATTCTGCACAGTGTATTTCATAAACTTCATTTTTCTCTAGTGTGTTTGATTTTTCTTTATTGTTGACTAGTAATGTAAAAAGATTACGTTTGTTTACTGATATCAGGTATTTAGTTTTACCGCTCAGCTACAAATGTCGCTCCGTGAACTTTTCAACTGACCCTCGTATTATTAAATAATGCACACAGAAATACTGTAAGAAACTTGAATAACAAGAGTTACTTGATAAGAAAGGCGAACTATATATAAGAATTCGTAATTATATACTAACTTACGTACGATAAGTATACGCAGCGTACAGCTGAGATCAAAAATCGGTTCAGAAACGTGAAAACTGCTTTGACGTCTACAAAAGTCTGTGATTAAATCTGCATTCCAGTAACTACAGAGCTGGATGTTATATAGCGGTGCCTGAGGTGAGTTACACGCTTGGGTAGCATAACGTATGGGACTATTTGTCACAGTGATAAGGTTACAGAAAGTGCTACAGTACAGCAAACTGTAATAATACCTATTACAAGATTTTTTGGTCTTGCCGCGCTATATACAGCCATCATGGGGCTTGACATCTACTAGTTCTGAAAGCGTTCATTTTATCTCGACCAGTGAAGCAATTCTATATGTAAATGGTCAACGTTAATTCTGCATTAATTTTTATGACTCCGCTTTTGATATTTTTTTTCTCTTCTCTTATCTATTTCGTCATACCGGTCTTAACAAAGGACAAAACGGCCAGATCACGTTCGATCATGTCAACCGTTTCCAACTTATTGGCTTTGGTTAACTGATTAGTGACAGAGTACTGATAACTCGACGTAATTACACGCTTTATAACGTTTTTTCTGTTGTGTTCCGAACAAGTTCGTATCGACGTAAGAATACAGCAGAATTAGCTTATCTATAGTTTGAACGTACTTCACACAGCACAGTAGTACAAAGTTGGCGCGAACTATCTTACATACTGGTGTTTAAATCTGAAAAGTGGAAGTTAGACATAACTGATTTCGGTTTTTTGAAAACCAACGTTTTGGTTACACCAGAAATTGATAACTTTCTCCAGAGAAGTAATTTTTCAGACACAAATAAATAAACACCAGTCTCTCATTCCACTGATAGGGCCAGTTAAACGACAATTACATTAGCCACTAACGAGTACATATAGGACTAGTAAGCCAAAGCAAGACGGGAGAGTACGCAATGAGAGTACACGAGAAATTTGGGGAATAACTGATATAATAGGCTAAAATGGAAAAGAAGACGGCCGTGAAAAGGAAATGTAACCAGATTTGGATCAGAACAGATTAGTGAAGATTTGGAGGATCAACACGCCGTCCAACGCGAGAAGAGTTTGGATACCTAAAAGAAGGAAAGGTGGCGTGAAAGTTTGTAGGAAGCTGCTGATATAAAGTCAGGGAGAATCTCCTATAAGAAGAAGAAGATGAAAAGAAGAAGAAGAAGAAGAAGAAGAAGAAGAAGAAGAAGAAGAAGAAGAAGAAGAAGAAGAAGAAAGCAAAACGGCAGAACGGGACAGGTCAGTAAAGTAAAAAATTAAATATTAATTTAAAAATTAAATCAACGATGGCTAACGTTCGTTTCCAAAATTTAAACCCAAATTTATTAACGTTTCAAGGTGTTAACATACCGTACTGTACTGCAAGCGTTATTCATTGTCGAGGCCATTCATAATGAAAAATTTATAACCGACGATAAATGATTACTCTCACGTGTTACCAAGGGTTTTCCAGCAGTTAAAATGTGTTATTTGCAACAAAAAGTAAATCATATAAATCAATTGTCTCTTCCTTTGGAATTTCTATAAGCTTTTCTCTATTTCTCTCGTGTGTGTGTGTGTGTAGGTACTTGAGCATTTCCTGATTGGAATTACAGTTTCATCTTGTATTATATCCTTCCCGAACACGTGACTAGATTTTTATTATCTTTTAAAACTTATCGTCATTGTCATAACTATTAATACTTGTTTGCGCACTGTCACGTCTCTTTTCATCAAATCTCACAATACATTCGACATCTTCTCCCTGTCCGTTTACGTTATTTTTTCTTAATTCTTCGAATGAATATTCTAGATTTTTTCACTCGTGTCTGTTTAATGTTTCCTAGTGGGATAGTAACACGGTACCTCCCTTAATAACAACAATGTTTTTCGGCTCAACACACGTTTTATTTCTCTTAAAATCAAACGTTTCGTCCACATTACGATGAGGCATCCTCAGTGGCTCGACGTTTGGTTTACGAGCCAGATAGTACCTTCCTTGCTCACTGCACACTTTTGTGACATGTCATGTCATATTTTGTACACTGTGTAAAAGTGAAGTTTATTATTCTCCAAAATTCTGCTCATATCAATAATAGACGAAATAGAAAGGAGACAATTGACTTGGTTTGGGCATGTGAAGAGATTGGAAGATGACAGATGGCCCCGCAAAATATTGGAATGGATAGGAGGAAAAGAGGACGTCCACGGAGGAGTTGGCGAGATGACGTAGCGGAAGCAATGGTTGCAAGAAATTTAGAAGAACTTACATGCTACGATAGGTTACAATGGAAGTTGGGGACGGAGAAACGGCGACAGCTGTAAAGATCCGTTTTATATATATATATATATATATATATATATATTCTACTCATATTTTTATGGTTATCCGTTCTTCAATCAACATTTCTGGTATCGTGTTTCCATTCACAACACATTCACAGCTGTCAATTATATACTCTCAGTTTTTGCCTCCAACTGGTGCAGCCTCACTAAACATTAAGTTTTGTCTCTTTCTTATTTATTCTATAATCAACCTTTACAGAATACAGAGGCTTGATTAAGCTCATTAATTCTGTATGAGCTCATTAACCATCTTTTCCTTCTATACTGTATTTTTGAACCACACTAAATTGTATTGAAAGGTTAAGTCTACTTGATAATATCAATATCTGATAATTTCACAAAATTTCTTCTTTTTACCGTCAAAGCTTAAACCTTATGACCGCCGTGCCAACTCCCGCAACTAACACTACTTCAGAAAAGTTCGTATGGTTTAATTTTTCTATTTTTTCAGCCTTACCGTGAATCGTCATATTTCTAAGAATAACAATGGTAAATGAAAATGATAAGGTGCCCTTAAACCTTCCAACAATGCCGAGAATAACTTTGGTGACCTCTCTGTTGTCTCTTGTTTCTACTGATATTGGTTTTACTTGATATCGTGTGTTAAGGCTGTTCCGTGGTTACATGTTTTAAATAAAATTTCTATAATTAATTTCCTGCCTCTTGATTTTTTAACTCTGTTACTATAGCTTTTGTGTAGGCGGTGTTGAAAGCTATCTTGTAAAGTGACTTTACAAAAAGATGGAACAGTTATTGAAGTTAATTTGTAGTCTAACGTACTGCAACTCGTACTATAATTCGTTTAAATTACCGTATAATTGTTCAGATGGCTGCAACCTGTCAGTTCTTTTATAATTTCAAAGAACTTACCGTGAATCTTTACACACACGTGCATACACATAACGTGGATTTTTACATACACAGACGACAGCAGTGTAATTCGTCTAAGATTTTTCAATCATCCTTTTGTTGTGTTCAAACCACTAAACTATTTTCCCATTCAGCAGGCATCTTCTTTCATTTTTATGCACTTTATAGTATGTACGTTTGTGTTTCTCATTTGTAATTCCTCTGTGTACTAAGGATCTACTGTTTTGTTCGTTATTTTATGTATCTCTTTATAGAACATTCAACACATTTTACAGTATTCCTTTTGTGTCTTATTTATTACATTTTCGTTTATATCAATTATCATATACTGCACACATAACGTTTCTATTTTTTCATTCATTATATTCTTATTTTTTCTATAATATTTCATATTTTACGGACTACGGCTTAGTATTTTTTGTTTTAGGTTTTTTATTATTTCACAAACTTCTTTGTATTCAGTTTTACTTCTAGAATCAACAACATTTCCTATACGTCTCTTCTTTTTTATACGTAGGTTATGTGTCGTGATATTTGTGAATTGTTTTCTGTTGATAGTTGATAGTTAATCTACTTTTCTATGTTGTCATTTGTTCTTGTGTTATTTCGTGACTGAATTTTTCTAAGTCTATTTCCTCCTATTGAACGGTATAATACCTGTGTGTTAGCTTAATTTCCCAGTTTAATTTTTATGTGTTTAACGTGGTAAAAACTACATTTCTCTTGTTGTTTTTTCCTATTTCTTAGAATTGCTTTATGTCTTTTCTGTTCGTTATTAATTGATAGTTTTAAACTATCATATAAATGGCACATTCTCTCAGCTCATGTATCATATACCATTAGGTTAACACTTCAATCATATAGAGTTATATTAATTTACATATTTAAATAAATAGATTTTATCATCTCGGTGAATAATATTTGAGTAGTTTAAACATTTTCATATACTTTAAAGTTATTTTTTTTACAAAAATATGAGTAACAATATATTGTTTCAGATCGTATCGAGCAATACAGTAGTAAAGAATTTGAACCATAAATAGAATAGAATAATACAAGTTTAATTGAAAATTTCATCATCATCATCATCATGTTTAGGAATGAACTACTAACAAGTTGGCCACTAACTGGCAATATGTAACACAATAATAATCATACTGTTAAAAGACGAAAACAGGCAAAATGTTCAGAGAATTCGTTTTCGAATTCCTCCAATATATATTGGTATTTTCAGAGTTTATGAGTTGCTCAAAACTAATTGCTTCGCTGGTTGCCTTGCTTTTACAATAAATGCTACTATTAGTCTATGGTTTTCGGTCGGTGTTAACCTTTCACCCTCTTTCATCCGCTACTATCGCACGTTTATTGTATATACGAGTATTGTTTTACACCGTGTACTCTCAGAGAACAGTTGACTGACGTCACTAAGGATGCTGGCGTACGCTTTGTGAGACTACTTAGTGGAAGAAAGCACTGTGGGATTTCACAATATTTGTTGCTCTGTTTTGTTTTAAAATGTGATTATGTTGTGTGTGTGTGTGTGTGTGTGTGTGTGTGTTGGTATTGTTTGTTTGTCAAGACCAATGATTCATCAGCCCTGTTCACAGTGCAAATTGCCATCCATCACAAAGGCAGACTACCAGTTTGTAATATTATTGTTGTCCGCTTTTTACTGTTACGGCAGTAAGTGCGTTTAAAGACTACGTATTATTGGCATTGTGTTTACGACTTAGTCCTTTTTAAGTAATTGTGTTATACACAATATGTAGTAACATTAAAAATACGAATTTGTGAACTATCGTTAGGATTAATGGACTTTTAGTTACTTTCTGTTAGTGAGTGAATTATCCTGTTATTTCTTTATTTGTAAATGTTTGTTCACAATGTCTCTTCAAGTATCATCGAAACAAAGAAAAAAAGTTTCGTTGCTCATAGTGAAGGTCGCGAAGTAATTAGTAATATAATTGAAAAATTATAAATGAAACAGATGAGGAGTTAGCTCGCCCTCTTTAAAATGTAAGTCATCTATTACATTTTGAAATGATAATCTATGTGAAATTAAAATTAGATTTTAATACTAATAATATTTAACAGTGCCAATTCTTGTACAACACATAGTGTCACAGTTATCTGGCTTAATGCTCAATGAGAGGAAAGTGAGCGATGAGTGAGTTTTGATAATGCATGTGAATTAAGGATTTCTCAGTAATCGGTGATTGTTTAACGCAACTGCGCGTCTGTCGTCTACGCTCTCTCTCTGCCCGCGTTCCTCTCAGACACTTGGAGTTCAGTCTAATGCAGTACTAGAGAGCAATATTGCTTTCCTATTTCTAAGCTGCACTATAATTTATTATTTATTTGACGCATATTTATCTTGTTGTTTAGATCATCTGCCAGTTCACAAATAACTTCTTTAATATATGGAATCTTTTTCCTTTTGTTTTAGCAGCGACCGATGATTAACGATGAAAGCTTTACTGAACTTCCATGAATTAAATGGATACAACTTAAAGTATCTGTGTGGACGCTGAGACGGTTACTGAATTTACTATCATAGTTAGGAGAATAGTAGGCCAGTTATAGTGACATACGAGTCAGAACTGTTTCATTCGGATGTCATAAAAATTCGTCTACAAATTTTCTTGAAGATATCTAGTCTGTCGAAACGTCGACACAAATATTTTAAAGTCGTGTTCATTTAATTAACTGAACTTTACTAAGCCTTTTGTAGCTCATTAATATTTAAAGGTTGATCAGTTAATCAACTGTAAGTACAGAGAAGAAGAACGTCAAGAATATTTATTGCAATCGATCCTGGTTAATACTGTCCTAATGTTCCCCGAGGATAAACGTATTTGTGTGTGCGATATTAATGAATCAGAATACAACCAGTGTGGGCGACACTTAAAAAGTTAAAAACATACCGATTAACAGAAAAGACTCATTAGTATCTGCGAATGACATTGTAGGATCATTGTGTTTTACTAATGGTCATATATGAACTCTTACGAAATGTTTCTCGCCGGGGTCATAATTGTTTAGATTATTATCCGGGCTGTAAGGCCGTGGTCTTCCAAAATCTTCTTCATGCCGATTGATATTATCAGCGTGATCTGGCATTTCGGCCTCTCCTCTGGAGGCCATCTTCAACGAAAAGTCTTTAAAAAGGTGACAAGATGTACGTCAGTCAACCACAGCACCGTGGCGAACGTCTTACAAAACGGTCGGCAAATAAACTAAAAGTAGCTCAGCCCTACGGAAAGAAAATTATTTGGATTGACCCTGGGAGACTGCAGACGAAAGAAACACATAAGAGGCAGAACGAAAGCGACCGACGTAAGGCTGGAGTCAGAGTACGTATGTAACGTGGCCTGAATCAAAGACGAAGAACGGAACCGAAAAGTTGTGCAATAGAGACCTTAGATGGGAAAAATATCCAGAGACTTTCTTGCAATACACTTGTTATAATGACGAGAAAAAACAGCCAGACAGTTCACAAAAGGTAGCGTTGGAATGAGCTAAGGCAGGCCTATGGTCGACATCGGCCGATAGAAGTTTAAAAGGAGAATAAAACGTAATAATTACTCGCGAACGAGAGAAATTATTCGTGATGATATTCTGAGAATTGAATGGCGATTTATATTTTATTATTAAATGTACTTGATCATTCATTCATACGTAACACACGTCGTTTTTATCTTAATTGTTTTCGTGTCCAAGTATTGTTCCTGTGAGGCACTCAGCGAACGCACGATTTCTCCATTTCACTCTATCACTAACTGCGTGCTTCGCTCTCGGGTTAGTTCTACTCGACTAATTCTAAATTCTTTCATTGTTATCAAACAGTAGTATTTTTCATCCACTTTTTCTTGTTTTGTAGAAATATAAACGCTTCAAAACGTTGTTGTTCAACAGCTCAACTACATAACTCAACCGCTTTGTTTGCTGTTCTACAAAATTTCAATAGTCACGCTTTTAAATTTGACCTTTAATTATCACCGTGTTTCAACGTCTGTCGAACATTCTCAGTGCGTTTCAAATTACCGTTTCGATTTTTTATTTTTCTATCTGTACCTCTTCATTCTTTGACATGTTTTTTTTTTATTCTCAAAGAAATGTGGTCCGCACACAGTACCTTAGCAGATGTAAAAAATATTGTTACGACGGTCTAACTGATCGTCGTTTGGTACAGTGGAAAACAAAATACAGTGGAACTTGGTTATTACGGCCTCGGCTGTTACGTCAACTCGGGTGTAGCGTTATTTTGTCATAAGTCCGGTCAAACTGATATCTTTAACATTATAAAAATTCCCGGTTTTAACGTCACTAAATATTGTACTACTCTGTTATAGCGTCAAAAATTTCTCAGATATTTTACTCTAAATTTCATATAAACGTATATATGTGCGCGCGCGCTATGCCCATGGCTACAGACATACATTGTATGCAAGCGATAAGCACTGCAGAAAAATTCTACTTCTAGTTGACAACTGTGCAGCCCATCCAAAGTTAAATTTGACAAACATTAATCTGGTCTTCTTACCGGCCAACTGTACGAGTGTCCTGCAACCTATGGACCAAGGCGTCATTAGAAGCCTAAAGTGTCACTACCGCAAGCAACTTTAAAAAAAAATTATTTTCTGTATGCACACGGCGCAACCTGCCACAATTTCACTCTTAGATGCAATACAATTCCTAGACGACTCTTGGAAGAGTGTAACACAGAAGACGATAGCAAAATGCTTTATTAAAGCACAACTCGTACATGAAAATTTACCCGATGATGATGAAGACGACGACTTGCCGCTCTCGGAGTGGATTAAGAAATTCGACGTAAATGAATTTGGAAATGAACTTGATTCCTATGCATCAGTGGATGACCAAGTAGAAACATTCCAAGTGTTGAGTGACGTAGAAATTATCGCGGAAGTAAAAAACATAGAAGCAGAAGATAGTGTTGAAGAAGATGCTGAGCAAGAGGAGGATGCCGACATCGTTTGTCCGACAGTACAGGAAGCAATGAGAGCCGCCGAAACTCTTTCACGATTTTGCTGCTTTAGAGAGACGTCAATGCAGCGCAGCATCTCCACAGCACAACAGAAAGAAGTTATTTTTTAGAAAGGAGCGTTCAAAAGAAAATTACGGATTACTTTCGACAGTAAGCCTAAATGTAAGTTACATGTACTTTCTTTTTGATCTTTTAAAATATTCTTCATGGTGTTTGTATAAATGAAATGCAGTTTGTAAACTTTAGAATAAATATCACGAATAATGTTAATAATGCAAAGATCTTTTTTTTATTTCTCCTTCCTTACTAGTGATTAAAAAGGGTGATTATAACGACTCTTTTATAACGTCACTCGGACATAACGTCATTATTTTTTTGGTCCCTTCAATGACGTTATAACCAAGTTCCACTGTACAAGACACCAGTTACATCACTAATCACCAGCTTTAATTATCACAATAAAACAGTTCGTAATTGACAAGGCAGTCTCTTACAATAAATCAAATAAAAATTGTTCACACGCAATAAAAATGTCAACTAATATAAAACACAACTGTACTACAATTGTCCCCACGGTTATAAAACACACAACACTTTGCCACAATAATTACTTTTCACTAATAACCACTTGAACGCAGAGTAATCACCCGACAATAACTAACTATAATACTACGAACCGCATTCCAATAAATCGCAACTAAAACTGAGCTGAACGTCGCTGAGGCTTGTATTTATACCCCGCCAAAAATCCAGAAACATCCATACACTACGCATCAGCTCTACACTAGTACGCAATTGATTACAGCCTTGACACAGTGCGCGTGGCTGGCGGTGTCTAGAAAAGTCTCGCGAATGCATGTTGAAATCACGTACGCACACAAGATTACAGCCGGATTCCTCTGGAACATTCGATAAACACGTAGATGGTTCTGTAATGTCGTAACAATATTATCGTTTTCGAAATGCGGCATAAGAAAGTTAAAATCTAAATTCACACGTATACCCGTTAGAATACTGTACAGGTAACATCACCGAGTTTGCATAAGGTTACCGTATGTAATGAGAAATCAGGACATTTCCACACTTCAAAATAAATCAACCAAAATAAAAATTAATACGTAGGTACCTGAATAGAAAATCAATTTATTTGTTGCAACATTGCATATACTGGGAATCTGGGGAATGAAACTCCTTTAGGACTTATAATGATCCACGTATAATTTTTTCTAGTACGTATTTAAAAACTGGTATATGTGTAATGAAGGTTGATCTTATTGTTTAAGACAGGGTGACGAACCGTGGGGTATTTCGGGAATTGTACTCGATTTAAAACGCTTGTCTCAGTGGACTACGGATTTGCTCCCTATTTAAATATTGAAAAATATTGAAATGTTTCAATTTTATTTTGACGACGAGAACGAAAAAAGAAAGACTGGAAAAAAAATTAGTGACGTAAATAGGGCAGATTTCTTGTTTATTCGTGAGAGCAAAGAACAGTATATTCTGAACTTCTAAAACCGTTTAAATATTTACCCTTGGCTCTGTCTCACGACGGAAACATAAAATAAAATATTCTGTTAAATGGAAATTCAACATACTGACGGCAAAAGTTAATACGTCGGCCGTAATTCTTCGAGTTTTTTACAATTTTCCAATGGACTGAATACAATTTTAAATCTATGTTTATGAAAAAAAAACTTAAACACTCAGAACACTTGAAAAGAACTCAAAATGAGAAGCATCAAAATCCGTTTAAAATGTGTGCGCGTGCGTGCGTGTGCACGTGTGCGTGTGTGTGCGTGTGGAGAGCGCGCGTTTGCATGCGTGCGTGTATTTGTGTGTGTCTATCTAATAATAAACTTAATAACAGTAACAATATAATAGAAATATAATAATAATAATATATTTATATTACTTCTAATAAAACGAGTGAAAAAATAGTTCCAATAAAATGTCAGGAAAAAATCACTTGCTAATAATGCCCAGGGATTTAGGCTGAGGCAATATGGCCGGACTATATTTTGATTTAAATTGGAAAAGGCTTGGAGAGCAGACAAATACTGACAGACTGACAAATGGATGTATCACGTCCACAACAAAAGGCGCAATTCGACTGTTTTCGCACAATACAAGGAATCCGAAATAAGCCTTCACTTTTCATGCAATTTGACTAGTAATATATAGATTGTATCTACATATAAAAAATACGTAGATTTAAGAGGTTGATTTATGTAGTATAAATTTTAAGTTGATTGGGATATAAATTTTAAGTTCTTTTTATCTCTATAACTTGAGGAAATAATTTTAATTGTACAAAAACTAAAATTAAAAAAAATGTTAGCGAGGAATATACTGTATAATAGTAAGAGCATTAAGGGCTTGTACTGACACATGATAAGTTTTATCACTTGTCCCTAAGCTATTCATGGCAATTATTCTGGGTCATATCCACGAAGCCTACTTGAAATAAATGTTAATTAAAACTGAATCGAGAAAATTTTAGCCCAAAATTTAATTTAAAAAAATATCAGGACAGTGTAAAAAAATAATGGACTGTGCCCATTAAATCGGACGTGCAGTTTGCAACAGCGGACAAAATTCTTATTCCAGTGTGCGATAACAGAGTTTAAGGCTATCAGACGCCAGTGAAAACTGATACATATTATTAATCTTGTTGTATCAAATGCATTATAAAAACACGTAAACCATTATCACTATCGTTTCATTTTGTTTCGCACACAGTGTAGTCTGCAACAAATAAATCCACTCGTTGGCTGCGGGGGAATTCACCGTGCGCAAGCGGTTGGCCATGCCGTTGTTCAGTGCTAACGTCCTCTACTGGTCTGACAGGTAATCCCCGTTCCAGTGACCCGGCCGGCGGATGACGTCAGAAGCTGGTCTGCTCGTCCGCAGCCCGCAACTCTTGTTGGAGCACCAGTTAATAGAGGAAGCGATTGTAAATAATTGCGTCACCTTACCAAATACGTCAACTGGAAGAAACAAAACATTAAGCGTGTATACACCCGCACGTAGGCCACACGTTCGCATTATTGTAATTAACCATTATAATAAACAACTGATAAAAGTTAAAGGTGATAGCGTCGAAGGGACTCGGCGAGATGGTTTGTTTCAACTTAGTTCTGATTCTACGGCTGTTGTCATCATTGAATTGAGTGTCAAACTCTTTTTGATTTTACTTCCATGTTCCATCAGGAAATGGAAGTATGGTGATGGCGAACAAAATCGTGTTCAAGATAAGGGCTGATTCTGATTGTACTACCCTCAAAACATGAAGAAAAGTAATTTTTCGAAAAGTGTCTGTGTGTAGAATATTTTGTGTGCGATAACTGCCGCAAATTCAAACAGAATCAAATAATATTTTGCATACATGCCTGAATTATAGAGGGTTCAAGGCCTGTTGATTTTGGTAAAGATCAGTTAAGGGGAAGGGGTAGTTTACCAGCAACGTTTTATGTTTCAACAAGAGTACTTAAAAAATTATTTAAATGTTTTCAACAATGGTAATTGTTAAAAATAAAATAATTTGATGCCAGGCAATAAAATTATAATTTTTTGAACGAGGAAACGAGGGCTTAACTCAATCGTTTGGCATTTATCTGTCTGTCTGTCTAACTAATTGGGGTGTGTTTTCATAATTTTAAAACTTTTGAAAGCGTCAACCGATTTTTGGAAAACCTGGCACACATGTCCACACTTTAAACTACAGAACCTTGTTGTTTTTGAGATTGATCACCCAAAAAAGACGTTGAGTCAAAATTGTGAAAAAAATCGTAAAATCTCATGTGAGGTATCAAATTAAAGCGAATTTAAACCACAATCTAAAATTAGTAGTATTCGATTTCGAAATGTTCAAAGTTTTTAAACGTCAGAGCCTAAAACGCTGCCGAAAGTTTTGTTAAAATCACAAAAATTCATTTAGTTAAAGCAATTTTGACTGAAATCTGAATGTAATGTTAAGTTTTAAAATTTCAAAATATTTGGACTCTAAGAACCAGTAAAGGGATCACAATTTTTTTAAAGTAAAAATCCAACTGGGTGTCAGATTAAAAGAAATTGTAACCCAAATTCAATGTTCCTAAGTGTTTGTGAATGATTGTCTGCGTCGTTCAGTTTTGTTATAAGAATAAAGTACCTAATTTTTATACATAAACTGACTCAAAAATAAAATTATATTAAACTACTACCCCATAATAACAAAACTATCCATAAATAGTGAAACTCGTTTGTCGGTGGAGAATATTTTTTTTAGAAATTATCGAACCGAATTCAAGTAAATGATTTTAAATATACATCTTAGATCATGGAAGTCTTGTATGTTTCTCAATACCGATTTTTAAAAAAACTTGCCACAGGGGTTTTTTTAGGCGGACATTCCAAAGGATATAATTTCCAAACAAAAACATGCTTCTGTGGTTACATTCTTTCTGTTTCTACGTCACGCCCTACTTTACTTACTTCTAAAGCCCTGTGCACGCCCTGGCGCACAATGATAAATCTAACTATAAAATTGGTTCAATATAGGCTACTCATTTTTAAACATACAGCGCTCAATGAAATCCAGCAATAGGTAGGCCTATATGTTTCCTATCTGATTGGTCTGGCATATCAACTCTATCGTTCCTACTGAATATCGGTTCGCTCTTTTCCGTACATGAAATTAGACAACATACGTTACCCGGAGCACGTCGATGGAATGTTCGTTTATTCGACTATTATGACGACGAGAAAAAATTTAATGTGAAGCAAAGTAATCGTTAACCACTACCTACGACTAAGTCACTGTAATAGAATCCCTTCTGTGAATAAAAAAATAATGAAAATATATCGTCAGATTAGGACCAGTTGACATCAGTTTCAGTGCCCGTCAAATTATATTCAAATTACATAGAACACAGACAGGCCGCGTAACAAACAAAATTGTGCGCTCCTTCCACGTCTGCTAAAATCAAGCATTGACGAGGAAAACTGGAAGATATTGTTACGTAATGCGGAAAAATGGTTACACCATTACACAACATGCTACGCGTTTCTCGGCTATTCCAGCTGTAATGTGTGTGTGCGTACATACTGCTGCTACTTTGAGATGAAGGACGATTACGTGACAATTGTCATGCGTCCGCAACGAGACTTTTCCAGACCATACTGGTCCGCGCGCGCTGTTTTCAAGGCCGCAATCAATTATGCTCTAGTGTTTCCTAGTAGACGCTTATTACGGAATATTCTGGAATATCAGCGGGGTATAAATACGAGACCTCAGCGACGTTTAGTTCAGTTTTAGTGGTGATTTATTCTAGCGCGGTTTGAAGTATTGTGGCGAAGTGTTATGTGTTTTTATAATTGTGCGGGACAATGGTAATACAATAATTGTGTTTTATATTAATTGACATTTTTATTGCGTGTGAACAATTTTTATTTGATTTGTTGTAAGAGACGATCTTGTTGATTACACTGTTTAATTGTGATAATTAAAGCTGGTGATTAGTGACTTAATTGGTGTCTTGTATTTTGTTTTCCACTGTACCATACGACGATCACTAGACCGTCGTAACGATATTGTGCACAGCTTGTGAAGATATTCCTGAACTTTTCTAAATCAAGTATTCTTAAATGATTCGTAATTGTATATCACAAGGGAGAAATGTCTAAAGCCATAAGAAAAAAATTTTGTCAGTTTAGAAAATAAAAGAAAGGTTATCGTTGATCTAAAGATAGGATAACTAGAAAAAGATACGTTAATATTTATAAGGATAGTTTTAGCCTTCTTCTGGTATCGGCTAAAGGTATCATCGAGAAGTTCAAAGGCCAAAGGAAACAGACAGTAAGCGACTGAAACGCGTAAATTGGTCTGGACAACCTTGCGCTGCGGTGAGAGTAGGCTCACAAATACCAGCATGACGTAATCAACTTCTTCCTCTTTTCTTCCACATTATTTTACACACTCTGGTTTTGTGAAATATTATTCCTTACACGGCTGCGCTGTCGCTTTGTTCAAAGCTGCGGATAAAAATGTTGTTCCAAGAAGTTAGCCTTCGAAGTCTCCATATGCCAGGGAGCAACACACACACACACACACACACACACACACACACACACACACACACACACACACACACACACACACACACACACACACACACACACACACACACACACACACACACACACACACACACACACACACACACACACACACACACACACACACACACACACACACACACACACACACACACACACACACACACACACACACACACACACACACACACACACACACACACACACACACACACACACAAAGGGATATAGGATAATTTTACGTTATAAAAGAAAGCGAAAAATTATAATTCAATTTTAATTAAATTATGAATATAAATATCAATCTTGAAACACAATTATAATATTAATGGTAATCATCAGAATTATAACACATTTTTTTAAAACTTATGTTAAGGTACTATTACTTTAATTTTAAGCGCTGCGTTCAGAGGCGGTGTGATCTAAGACCTCAGCAAATGAGTTAAGTGAGAATATGCTTTCACTAATTTTGAAAATTGTCAACTGTTTAGTACACGTTCAGAATAATTACCATAAGTCAGGCAGGGTAGGCTGCCATATGCGAGCCGTACGGCATACAAGGAAGGAAAACAACAGTAAAATGTAAAAACTGGTTTCCCGAAGCGTACATATTTTTTTGTTCTACTAAATACACGACTCGTTTCAAAAATAATAATTAAAAGTAATAAATTATTTTTTATATTTACTGTGAATATAATTACACACAGATAATGAATAATGAATAATGGCAATGAAACAAAACAACAAGAGGAAAAGACAAAGTAGGTTGTGTAGAAGAACAGCTAATAACAATTCACGCAAAACAACAGCGTTGAACTAAACAATAACTTAATCAGAATTGCAAATTATTTTAAAGAAAAAATAAGAAAAACGCTTTGAAAACGAGAGGTGATAGGGTCAACGAAGAAATGATTCTAGCGATTACGCCATAAAATGCCGGAATCCATTTGAAACATGCTAATTACTGGGAAACGAAGCAAAATTCTACGATAGAAAAAAAAGAACTCTACGCGTTGAATAAAATGTTTGTAAAGCGTTCAGGGAAAATTACCATTTTATATATTTCATTGATTTGCAAATTACAAATAGTTCCACCGCCGGCCGTCGGTATGTATACCATTAAACTGACATCACGAAACACGAAAGAAACGTCGTGCGTGAAGGTTCCCGCAACAAGTAAACATATTCACACGTACCAACTGCCACGTCACTTGCGTAGTAGATACATCCAAACAGTTTATACATATCTTAGAAAATTGCAATTGATTTAATTTAATTAGGTCGTTTTTAGGTTCGTGCAATGTAGTTACTTTCATTTTAGTTGCTTATATAAATTTACATAGCATAAAAGTATCGTCATCATATTGTATCCCGCCGCCTCCGTTCGTATCTCATGTAGACGTTAGTTTTCATACTTCACCCCAGATTGCATGTAATCCAAGAGCTCTCCTTTCACTGTTTCCTCAAATACCATTACTATTACTCCATTTCTTCAGGATATGTTCAACCTCCTTTTCATTCCCCCTCTTTATTCAGAAGTATTTTACCCTCCTTGATTTGTCTGACCTTCTGACCCTTCATCGCCTATTTTGTCTACATACTTTTATTCTTTCCATCCGGTTCCAATCCATATTTCAATCATTATCTTTCATTTTTATTCTTTTTCTTCATTATTGTCTTTGACTCATAAAGGAAAACGCGTCATCTATAGACTTCACCAGTCTATTCTTCAGGTAGAAATCACGGTGTTTCACAAAATATTTTTTCCCCTATTATTTTTTCCTTCGTTACTCATGGGCTCTTGATCACTGGATAATTCGTAAAGAAACATATTCTACAATTGTCTTACCTATCAATCTGCTGTACCCTCTTTTCTGACGTTTCTACTCTCATATCTTCCTCATTATTCAATCTTATCAATTTCGTTTTTTATATAATTATTTTTATATCATACGGTTCCATCCAATTTTTATAATTTTGTATAGAATTCTTTGTATAGTTTCCCTTTAAGGTCACCATATCATCAGAAAATTTTAAATGATTTATTTTTCTTCCTCCCACACAAATCCTTTTTCTTCATAAAAATATGACGTATCATGACGTTTGTGTAAATATTAAGCGAGGACGGGGACAAAGAACATCTTTATCTTATGTTTTCCAAATTCAAACCGCTTAGAATTTCTGACTTTATGTTCGTAGCTGTCTTTTGATTCATATAGAACTTTTTATCAATGTTCTATTTCTACAGTCTACCTTCTTAGCTTTTAGTATAGTCATTAACCAATTTCACATTGTTTTCTCAAAGGTCTCTTCTCAATATACAAAATATAAACTTTCTCTTCGTTGTCAATAAACTTTCCGCTTTTCCTCATTTTCCGTTAAGTAAACACATGAAACAGTTTACTAATAATTTATTATTATTATTAATAAGTAACCCTCTTTCTCAGAACCTATTGAATTCTAGTTTCGTTGTGATGCGTAGTGAGTCTCTAGCTCACTAATCCACTCCTCACTTAACATTCTCCTCATGTAACATTTCCTTTAATATCACAGTTTTGTAGTTATTGTGCCTAACTAAATGTCCCAAACATTGATATTTTCGTGTACGAGGCCTTTCCAAAATATGTCCCTCACATGCACTCTCAAACTCTTCGTCGTTCCTCACACCTATGAACTTCTCTGTATTCGCCCCTAACGCCTTGTCGTAAAGGAATCTGGCAAATACCACAGCCGGATTTCAAAACGTAGATGCAGTCAGATAAAAAAAACAGACTACGCATTGAATAATTTGTAAAAGCAGCTAAGAAACAAGTCACGAGGTGAAAAAGAGAAAACAGAAGACGAGGAAAATACCCATGAAATCCAGATGACCTGAGATATGGCCCAGGAATGCATTCATTTAGAAGTAAAAATACACTGACAATAATGCATATGTAGTTGTATAAATACAACGCATTTTCCTGAAAGTTTTTTTTTCAGTTTGGTACCATTTTCTTCAGCAGTGTAAAAGCTAGAAAATTCAAATTTTGCATGCATACAATTCTTCTTGCATCAAATTTGTGTAAAAATACATTTACCTAAAAAATTAACAAAAATAAAAATTAGATAAAAAATTAATTAATTTTATTATAATTGTATATTAATACTCATAAAGTAAAGATTAAAATCAGTGGGTAAACAAAGAGTCATAGAATAAGAATATACTTTGATTTTGGCTGTCCCATGAAGAGTTACAGAATAGGTATACCTAAAAACTGGAAAATGAACATGGCGAGTGTACAGAATAGTCTACCCCTTAAAATGATTCTAGTCGTTCTTTTATCTCTTTTCAGTGGTCCATGATTAAAAGATGTAAAAAGCCTCGCAGCTTACAAGAATATAACATTGTTTAAAATATTTTTTAATTTATATATTTAACTAATTTTTAGTATGCTTTCTTTACAATAAATATCCAATATCGACAACAATAGTAATAACTTTAAACTCATTCTAAATGTTAACATATGTGGGAAAGAATTAAATATACAATGAGATAATTTAAATAACATAAATTACTAACTACAGAATATGTTACCAGTTTTAGGCAGCTTGTAGCAGAGACTGTCAGACTCGAGTAACACGCATTAACACCGTGTTGCAGGGTAACGTTAAGTTTGCGGTATCTCTAACTAATCAGCTTTTTTAGCAGTAAGGCTAATTACTGCGACAAATACTGAACATTATATCTATGTTTGGTAGGAAACAGATTCTGTGAAGCGTGTGTTTAAAGTTTATAACGGTACTCTAGATACAATGATTTTTGTACGCGATTAAACATTAATAGCACAAACTGATGATAACTTTAAAACAACGTGGACTGTGCATCACGATAAAAGTAGCAAAATAATATATATACAGTAGAGCATCGATTGTGCGAACATCCATTAACCGAACGGTCTATTATCCGAACTCAATAAAAAGTAAAATTATGTATTGTACTGTACAGTAATGTATTGGACACATGTGCCTGTACATGCATTGGATATTTATTGAACATAGAAAAATTGCATACTATAAGTTATTACCGTACTGTACAGTAATAAATAAACGCTGTAGCTATACAGCCTTACAATCGATAAACACACTTAATTTAACAAACTTTGATAAACATATTTACAATTGATAAACAAACTGTGCCAACGGAAGTCTCTTATCACCGAATGTCTGTTTCTTAATTAATTTTATAGTACAGTGTTTGTCATTACACTCTAATTTTTTTTAAATTAACTTTTGGGTTTTATTAATTACACTCAGTTTTAATTCAATGATTTTTAGCATTAGTAATACACTACAATACAGTATACAGGTTGCTGTAATCGTATAACAGTATGTTAGAAATGATTTTGTAATAAAAAATTTGTTTTTGTAAACAGAAATAATGTTTCCAATTTACAATCTAATATCCGAAATATCGATTATCCGAACAGGGTCTCGTCCCGAGAGGTTCGGGTAATCGATGCTCTACTGTAATCTTGATATCTTCGAAACAAAAACTAAAGTTGTGGCTTTCAGAGACAATGGCATGTACAGGTAAAAGTCGTTCTGAACATCAGGATGCAAAACAAATAACAAGTTCGTCTCCCTAGGTATAATGTATGTTATGTGAGAAGCGGCGATATTGGTATAAAGTATACAGATTTTAATGGTTATACGACACAATGAAAGGAGTTTTTAAACGCAATTAAAAATACACTGCTTACACCTATAAAGAGATGGCTGTACCCATTATTCTATATAGATATGAGTGTTCTAGAAGGTTTCTGAGAAATTTATCAGAATGTGTTACGGAAATTCAAAAATGTATTTCTAGAAGAAGAATAAGACGATCCAGAAGAAATTGTAAAGAACTTATACAAAGACTGAAAACAAGACAAATAACACGAGTACGGATCAGCGGGTCAAAGAGGTAGAGGTCGAGATTGGTAGAGGTGATTTTAGCAAAAAAAAAAAAAAAAAAAAAAATTGTAAGGATGAAAAACGCAAAATTGATAATGGTGATGACAATTAGAATTATATTCTGAACCGTAGTACACTGTACACAGAACACTTGGAAATAAGACAAGGAAAGACACCAAGATAACATTCTATAAAGTAAAGCAATGGCAACACCTGTTTTGACTTATGGAAGTGAAACTTGGACGATGACGAGAAATTATGTACAAAGAATACAAACAAGTGAAATGAAAACCAAAGGTTGCACACTTAGAGATCAAATACTAAATGAAGATATAAGAACTGAGCTAAGTGTATATTCTATGGCCAGCAGAATCCAGCAGAATAAGGAAAGGACAAATAAAATGGAGGCAGCATATCGAGAGAATGGAACACATCAGGCTACCTAAACAAGTAATACGATGCAGACCTCAGGGAGACGTGATACAAGGTAGACCAAGGAATAGATGGCTTCAGTGAAGTTGGAACAGGCTTTAAGCCTATACCTTGACGTGGAGAAGAAGAAGAAGAACAGTAGTAGACAGAATAATGGTAGGTAGAAGAATGGTAGTAGTAGTAGTAGATAATTTTTTTGAAAATTATCGTGATATAATTTTATAAAGTGTGAAGATACTGACGAGCTATGAATAGCGTTTTAAAGCGCGTGCGCGTGTTGTCGTAAGAAACTACATATAACAGTCAGTTCCCAATCGATACCTTCAAATGACATTTCAATAATACATTTCTTTGGGAATGTATGCCACTAGACGTATTAAACACCGTAAGACGAATAAAGTGGCAATAACTGTCACTGTACACTGGCTGGTAATTCCATCCATCGCTGTTTTTTATTACCTATACGCTCTTCATTTGCTTAATCGCACTTCAATAAAGTTATTATAGTTTGTGCTTTAAAGCATTTGACATTTAAATATGTATGTCACTATCTAAATGAAAGCCAGACCCTGTGAAGTATTAAAATATCCCGTGAAGGTGAAGAATCTAAGAAAAATCGTAGGGTTTAAGGAGAAGGACAGAATGAGAAATGTAAACACTAGAAGGGAATTCGAGATTGGACGTAGATTGGGATTTCCGGAATAAAGACATTTGAGTTGGTCCGAATATTTACAGACTATGGAACAAACAAAATTATTAGAAAGTATTTGGGAAGCAAAAATTTAGAAGAACACGATCAGGAAGTAATATAAACAAACATGGGATAAGTAATTTGTGAAACACATCAGAAGATTATTTATAATAAAATCTCAGAAGCTCAGATCTTTGTATGGCAAGGACAAAACACAGTAGCTGACCTCTCACTTGACTCGGGCGGTATTCCTTTTATTTAACTATTCTGTCGAACTTCCTTGATCAACTCTTGATGTTTTCCATCTCTGACGCTATTAAAGTATTGGAGGCTTAGAGGTCATTATTTCCGTTGCGGTTTTCTTTCTGCGCCCAAAGTCGGAAAAGGTTTCTTGTTCGCGGCCCCTTAACAGTACGATAAGGCAGTGAAAAAGCAATTCAGAATATAAATGAACCTAGCCTAGGTGTAGATGAAGTCCTCAACGGCCAATAGAACGGGACGGAAGTTGAAAGGCGTGATAGGTTCATAAAGAAAAGGATTAAGAGAAGAAAAGTTAGTGGATTTAACGTACATTACATTGGGTTGCTTTGTAGTCGGTAAGTGATTCAGGAGATTCGGGAGTGTCACGTGCTGAGAGCCTCTTCCAGTAATCTACCAATGGGAACTGAAATAAATATCCAAAATTGTGACTTAGATTAAGTTCACAATGGGAACAAATTACAAGTAAAGTTGGTTAATCCAGAAATTAAACGAGTGAATAAATTTTGTACCTGCCAATTTAAATCAGGCATACAAAATTACAAGTGCAGGTAACTATCTGCTCACAAATATGAGGAAAGAAAAACTTCTGAAAAAGCTTTAATTTAGAAGACAATACTTTAAGGAAATGAAATAGGGGCCTTGGGGAAGAAGGAGAAACCTCGGTTGGAGGTAGTGGATTGAGAATATAGAGCAGGGTAATAAAGATGAATTGGACAGAAAGGAAACAAATGTTGCAGTTTTATAGAAGAAAAGTATAAAATAAAACTTGATGGAATAAAGAAAATAAATTGAAGAGTAACGGAAAAGAAAGGAAAAATATATAGGTTACGTATCGAGACATAATGGAGTTATTTTAAACATATTTGAAGAAAAACTCTCGGTGAAAACAAGGAAACGTTGGTGGATGAGGTAATGTTCAGACGGGTTATGGAATGATCCACTCGAATGAATGAAGTGGTATTACTGGTTACAATGACAAGGTATGAGGAAAAAGGTTAGTGGACCATAAAGATTAATAGTTTGGTATAAACTACTGATGTTTGTTGGTAGTTTGTGTTTTGTGCGGCCTTAGCAAAGCTAAAGGAAATCGTTGTAAAAGGCCGACAGAAGAAAGAGGGAAAGATTGAAATTGAGCAACAATCACAGGTGTGACATTGAATAATTGCGAGCAAGTGTAGGACTACGTAGGACGTAGGTGGTACATTGTGTGGACGTATCAACTCATTAACGGCGCACAAAACTTTCCGCGTTCAGCCATGCAAAACACTACGGTTTTTACGTGTTACAGTAGGCTAATATTTTCCTTGAACACAGCGCTTCTATATGGTTATCGTTGTCTGCAATAAAGTTGCTGTGTCGGCGAAAACAATCATTACTGAATAGGATCTGGACGGTACAGGATGTGGGAGTAGTAGTTATGCATTGTTATAAATAAACATTGTTTTACTGGCAGAGAGACAGAGAGAGCAAGGACAAAAACATACATGGCAAACGAGAGCAGTAGCGGACGGCTTGAGAAGTGACCGGCATCCGTGTCCTGCAGTCAAGGTGACTCGTCTACTCATCGGAAAATACGGACACCGTGATGAACAAATCAGTCCATGATTGACGTGGATGTTTGAGTACTTACAAAACGTCAAAAGGTGTCGGACGTGACTTCCCCGCTCTATATATTTCTCTGTCACAGAATTTTCGTATATTAAGTGCCATTTTGCATTTCCATATACAAAAGTGTATAAATCACCTTTTCGGTCAGTCGTCATACATAGATGCAAAATATGGTCGCTAGCCAAAGGAATGGAATTAATTCTATCTGTAACGTGCTATCAGATAGAAACTGATAAAAGAAAACAATACGTTATAAAATAAAACAACAACGCAGGATTCATAACGTGGAAAGGGCATATAGTATAACTAAAGATATTTACAATAAAAAGTACATATCTAAAAATGCAAAAATAAGGCATTACAGTACAATAGTGAAGCCAGAATGCCTATATGCAAGTGAATGTGTAGCAGCATTGAATTATAATTTAGACAAACTAGTAAACATTGGAAAGACGAGTTATTAGGAAAATATTAGGCCCACGAAAAACTTCAGAAGGTTGGAGATTCAGAAGTAATGATGAAATATATCAAAGTATAGAAAATATAACAGAAACAATGAGAAAAAGAAGAC
This sequence comes from Magicicada septendecula, assembly GCA_034769895.1. Lineage (NCBI taxonomy): Eukaryota > Metazoa > Arthropoda > Insecta > Hemiptera > Cicadidae > Magicicada > Magicicada septendecula. Next base: position 113,583,541 of record CM068370.1, read on the forward strand.
TATCATTTTTTGGACATTTATATAGAATGGACGACAATAGGTTGACAAACCAAATCTTAAAATATTTGTGGGGGAAGAAGTCAACATCAAGTTGGTTTAAAGAAGTCCAAAAGAATTTAGAAAAAAATAATATACACGCAGAAGAAGCAATTGAAAGAGAAGTTTTTCGGGCAAAAGTGTTAAAAATGAAAGGAGTCCAGAGTAGGATAGAGAAAAACGCAGGTTCAAAGTGGACTGAAGACAGGAAGAAGAGACACAGTGAAAAGATGAAGGAATATTGGAGAAAAAGAAAAGAAAAAGAGTAAAGAATTGAAATTGGCATGTGGTCCTTAGATGGCCGATACAACAAAAAAACAACGCAGACATTATGAAATAATCGAATTTATAAAATACAAATATTTGGTTGGAAAGATACCCAGTGCGTTCAATGACGGCCAGATACAAAAACAGTGATCCGTGTCAGATGCTAAGTAACAGGTCTAAGGGACAATGCACGAAAGAAACTGGGCGTGCGGAAATGCATGACAGAGGCGGAGATTGACTGTCTGGGCCCAATGATGGACTGCACGGTCACAGGAAGAATAAGAACGTGTAGAAGAAGAGATTTTGTATTTCTCGAAAATACTGTGATATAAAAAATGTTGTTAAAGTTAGAAAACAAACTTGAAAAATATAAAGTTCTTGAAAGCTCGGTTATTCTTATGTTGGCTAGTTAGTATTTTGCAATAAATAATATACTTTCAAACCCCATTTGCCAAAATTTTACAGTTATGTGGCTAAAATTCTCTGCATTTTAATCCTGCAAAAATGTTCTTCTACTTATTTCCTTTTAGGCGGTCTGTACGCTTCAGCTTTTTTAAATTCACATTTTCTTCCTAATATTACTGCAATTACTTGATTCCAAGTATGTCCAAATCTTTTGAATCCTAATTTTTAAATTACGATTTAGAAAAGGGAATATCCAGATTCCAAAATAATTATAGTTAAATTATAAGGATGAACGGGACCAAACCCTCAGAGGGTCGAAAAAGTTAACGAATTTTGTTAATCTCTGAATCTGTAGGCTGTTTTATTTTATATTTTTCAGCTGTGTATGCTGTACGCTAATATAATACTAGCTCTTTTTTAAATATACAAACAGGTTTATTACACAGCATTAGGGTACAGGTGTGGAGTATGAAATATAGGAAAGTCAATTCACTCAATAAGTATCTTTAAACACTGTTTGAATAACGCGTATTTTTAGAGTTTTATTACCGTTTACTTTAATGGAGCATATTTCTGGATGTTATCACACGTTTTTTAAGCCACTTTAAAGATAGAATGTTGATTAGTCTTAACTTGTTTTTTCTTTTGTATGAAGCCGACCCGGACCCCGAACTCCCCAAAGCCAAATTCTAAATATGGCACTGGACCCTTAAAAGGAAAAGTTTGGAGGGATAACTTAACGAGATTTTACAGAATCTTGGCTGTGTCTACCGCTGCTATATGGTATACCGCTACTATTAGGCTATATGGTAGAGAGATCAAACAAGCAAAAAAACGTTGCTAACGTATACAGGCTTCAGTGATGAAATTTGAACAGGATGTACATTTAAAGATTGTAAGAGGAACGATGACACCAGATAGGAACTTGACATATTTTCCTAAATAAAAAAAACTGATAGGGTACCGCACCAAACGGAGACAACATTTAAACAAGCAGCCCGATTTTAATGTAAAGAAAGTCTTAAATTATACTGCAAAGGGCAAGAGAGATCCATGAGGACCAAAAACAAAGTAAGCGCAAGGAACCTGTGAGGCCGGAACAGACATAACAATGGCTCTGAAAGTAGTTGACAATGAATGTTTTTAAAATTTTTTTCTCCAGAAGTTGTTTTTTTCTGTGCAACTTCTCTTTACAATCATTCCTCATATTCATATTACACCAGTCTTTTTCTTCGTTCTTAACTTTTAGTTCCCTCTTCCATAAGGCAATATAATACAAAACTGTTCGTAAAAGTCTTTCTAGACTCTAAAACTCTACGAATACCTGTGGAAATACTACCTGGTGCTAGTAACTTTCTCAGGAAATACTTTTTACTTACTAAAGTACGTCATTAATATTAAAGTAAAGTCGCGCTGAAATTAATGTAATATCAAAGCAAACGTACAAAGATAAACAATGTTCTTCAAAACTCCTATACGAAGGGAGGGTCAAAGGGATACTCCCTCTCTGCCTGGCCCTCACTCCTCACGCAAGCGCGAAAAAACACGCGCGCGCGCGCGCACACACACACACACACACACACACACACACACACACAGTACTTAGTTTGCGGCATTTGTTTGCAGTTATTTAAAATTTTAGCGGTCAATTAAGATTTCAATTGGAGGCGGTATTTCCAGCGTTTAAGCCAGTCTAAAGGAAGGTACAAAAGGTACCTAATTGTACCGTTTGTTCAGTTTAGAATACTAGTTCCAACTGCTTTGGTGTGCTTATCCCTAACTAAACAATGTATTGTTTTATTCGACACACACGCGCGCGCGCGATCGCATACACATCTACATAATCTCCGAGAGACATTAAAAACCGGGAATCTGGTTGTCTCTTTTTGTGACATATTAAACGTATATAAAAGACAATAAAACCAAAAGCAATTACTCCATTTCAGTAAGTAGTGTATTTACCAGTACTGTGACTCTAGTAAGGATATAATAATGTATCAGTTCATGAAAATAAATTAATACAAAAACGTAAACTTACGAAGACTTTCACGGTCCTAGTTATTTTAGTAATATGAAAAGTTTTCGGGCTTAATAGCCGTGCCCTATAATTAAAATCGTTCTTAATTCTCCTTGCTGACTGTTCGGGAGTTTGCGCGGCAGTCATCTTCAGAGAGGAGGAACTAGAATGGAAAAAGTATTGTCCTAACATTGGTAACAAAGATTTCGAAGCAATTGTAGATTAATCTGAGAAAGTGGGCCTCACTTTTTTTACTGTTTTTGTAAATCATGAATAATTGTGAAAATACGTGTGACATTTATATTATCTTAATTACTAATTTATATTCGTTGTTACTAAAGTCAAGCCTCTCGTCGCCTAGAATTTTAACAGAACGCTAAACTTTAAGTAAACAGTTTTTCTCAAGAGTTCTGTTTGAAATAATAACATAAAAAAGTTGAAAATTTTGCTTCTTTTGTTTGATCATATTGTTAAAATAAGAAAATATAGTCGTCATCATCATCGTCATCATCATCATCATCATCATCATAACCATGGTTGTAGATTGCCGACGGAACCGTAGCCGGACTCAGCAGCACCAGTGGTTGACGATTTACTTAATCCTAACTTTCAACTTTCCATTGTAAGGTCTTAATTTATATGCTTCTTAACCTTCCTTCTCCCGTCTCCTCACCTCCTCAAAATCTCTCACTCTCTTATCATCATCTCTCACCACTTTTAAGCTTTCAAGATATATCCTTCGAGTCTTTAGCGATCTGATCTTTCCACGTCATCTTTCGGCTTTTCCATAATGTCTTAACTTGTGGTCTCCATCTCTCAATCCTTTTTAATAAATATTTCTCCTCTTCTCTACTGTACTGGGTATAGAATGTGGTATCACATTCAAATTAAAATTTATTTTAAATCGTACAAATTGCGACGTTGAATATAATACAAAATCGGTTTTGATATATAATAAAAAACTATTTGCAATTGTAAATAACATACTAGGCGAAATACGTGAGCTGAAAGATGAATCTCCCTCGTTTTTAATCAAAATTATAGGGGGGGGGGTTGCTTTTATTTGTGATGACAAGTGGAAAAAACCAAGCATCATATCCGAAACCAGCCACACGTCAATTTATTGCCAATAGCTGCAGACAGTATTTAGCTCAGCTAACTCTGTGTCACCTTGGGAAATCCTATGCAGTAAACAGTGTTCTATTCGAGATTTTTCAATTAAGCGAGAACTAAACAATACGTTGACTTTTATCATCACTTTATTGCCGGATTCAATTTACTCCAAATAATTTCGTTTCATAATCTGTAGATAAATTATGTACCGTCTACAACTAAAACGTTGAGATAAAAGTATGCGTGTACGTGAGCGTGCAAGACATACATGTCAGAAATTGTTGACACCAATTCATATTCCAATTGTTGAATTCAAATCAATTGTTGGATTTACATACGTGTAAAAAATGAATTTTCCATCAATTATTTTGTAATGGAGGACGATAGATACTTATCATACCTCAGACAAGCAATCTAAATACGAGCTATATGAATCTAGTTCCTTTCTAAATGTAAATTTTTAAAGTCCTTGAAACACTTTTTCTCAGTCCTACTGTCACTAAACCTTTACCGTGTAGTCATCCAAATGGAAACTGAAATAGATTGAAATTACTTCAAATTACTTCACGATATGTCTTAGCCTCTGCAACATATTTCTTCCTTCGTTAACATCACCGCTTCAAGACTGCCCAAACTGTTTTTTCTTTAGAAGTGTAGACTAGTGCTATCGAAACTCTAAAAGCATAGTAAAGTACTCGAGAGTACTATCTACTAGTCTGTTGAGATATTTTTCAATATTTTTTATTCTCATTTACTTTACCGTGTAACCCAACAATTTTAAAAATTAACTTCTGATATTTTTTATTGTATGTCTGTTTTCCTTCCTGTGGGTCTCTTTCCACTGGCTATCGTATCCAGTTTTCCGATCCTGTCACCCGTATTTAGTAATTTCTTACTTCCATGTTCCGTAAGGAAATGGAAGTATGGTAATCGCGAAAAAAAATTGTCATCGAGATAAGGGCAGATTCTGATTGCACTACTCGCAAAACACGAAGAACAATCATTTTCCGAAAAGTGTAGAATTATTCCTATGGCGAACGATAACGCCGCAAAATTAAACAGAATTAAATAATTTTTTGCATATGTGCCCGAGTTGTAGAAGGCTCAAGATCTGTTGGTTTTAGTGAAGATCGGTTAAGGGAAAGGGGCAGTTTACCTGCAACGTTTTGCGTTTTAACAAGAGTAAAGTACTTAATTTTGATAAATAAAGTATCTTGTAAAGAAGGTCATAATAATCCACTGTAGAAAGGTAGATGAAATATCTATAAATAAAAACGGTAATTAAAGGGGGAGGGGATAATTTTCTATAAATGAAAATGTTAGTAAGGGGAGGGTGTAATTTTTTATGTGTACTACGTTATCGGCAACAAAGAATGCTACTTCTGTTACTACTACTTCTGTATGAAGTAGTTTCTATGGAAATATTTCATTTCAATTTGTCAGACTTGTCACATTTGTCAATTTATATTTAAAAATTTTAAATATAAATCATAGAAGATGGAAGTCATGTATGGTTCTCCATACCGTTTTTACTTCCATGTTCCGTAAGGAAATATAAGTATGGCGTTCGCGAAAAAATTATGCTCGAGATAAGGGCTGATTCTGATTGTACTACCCTCAAAACATGAAGAAAATCATTTCCCGAAAATTGTCTGTGCGAGTGTGTGTGTGTCTGTGTGGAGAATTTTTTAAACGCTGCCGCAAATTCAAACAGAATCAAACAATGTTTTGCATACGTGGCCGAGTTATAGAGGACTCAAGGCCTATTGATTTTGGTGAAGGTCGGTTAAGGGGAAGGGGCAGTTTACCTGCAACGTTTTACGTTTTAACAAGAGTAAAGTACTTAATTTTGATAAATAAAGTATCTTGTAAAGAAGGTCTTAATAATCCACTGGAGAAAGGTAGATGAAATATCTATAATCGAAATGTTGAAGGGAGAGATGGTAATTTTTTGTGTTGATGTTATAAATTTATTCGACCGAAAACTTTATAAAAAAATATCAATAAATATTAACAATTGATATCGTTCCATGTAAACAAAATATCGTAACCACGGATACGTAAACATAATATTTTTTCGTTTTCAGAAATTCACAGATTACAAACGCTGGGCGGTATTCGCTTTCTTTCGCGTTTTTTAAATAAAAGATATTTTAATCAAATGAATTCTCTATTTTTAAAATATTAACAACTATGTACAATTCGTATTTTGATTATCTTTCTCAGCGTTTTAGCAAAAGCATGCTGTTGTATTTAGTTTCATTCTGAGTGTACATATTAAAAATAATTTTATAATTAATTAGAACATAGATGTCCTGCATGGTTCTCCATACCGATTTTTTATTTGGTACTTTAGTTTAATACAAATTTTAAGAAAAACCAACAGTAAATTATGGACAAAAAGTAACAATACTGTCATCTTCAAACGTGTCCGTTACTATGTACATTTGTAGACCTAATATTTAACTCCCACCGTTTATAAACCTTCCAGTGAACTGATTTGTATGACAGCTTCAAGAAAATGTGCGGCCAGCTATGTATTTTCGCACTTTGAGCGCGGTTTTGAAATGTTTGTTTAGAGGGCCTGCAGCTTCCGTTTGTTTTAAATCATCGATTCACATCTATGACAAATTATTTTTGGCTGCAAAATATTTACAAGCTCGTATTGAGAAGGGCAAAGCTTAAAAAATATTGGTATGGAGAATCATACATGACTTCCATGTTCTAAGATTTATATTTAAAATCATTTTCGAAATGAAATATTTCCAAGAAAGTACTTCTTTCTACTTACTGCTTCAGCCTTAACCACAGTACTGTGGTCACTAACGTATACCACCTCACGTTATTGCACTCGATTTTCACTGATGATGGCAGTCGATGGCACTGCCGAAACGTCTGGTTTTGCAGAAAATATTGGACTACGGCCAAACAGCCCGGGAAGGAATTTTAACAACAAACTACTTCTTTGTTGCCTATAACGTAGTACACATATAAAAAATTATCAGCTCCCCCTTCAACTATAATTTTCATTTACAGAAAATTACCCCCAGCCCGTTCAACTAGTCTCTTCATTTATAGATATTTCATCTACCTTTCTACAGTGGATTATTATCACCTTCTTTTCTGGATACTTTATTTATTAAAATTAAGTATTTTACTCTTGTTAAAATATAAAACGGTGCAGGTAAACTACACCTTCCCATTAACCGATCTTCACCAAATCAATAGGCCTTGAGTACTCTACAACTCAGGTACATATGCAAAAAATTATTTGATTCTGTTTTAATTTACTGCAGTCATCGTTCGTCATAAAAAATTACTCTTGTTAAAACACAAAATGTTGCAGGTAAACTACCCCTTTCCCTTAACCGATCTTCACTAAAATCAACAGGCCTTGAGTCCTTTACAATTCAGGAATGTATGAAAACAATTATTTGATTCTGTTTGAATGTGCGGCAGTTATCGTTCGTCATATAAAAAATTACCCTTGTTAAAACAAAACGTTGCAGGTAAACTACCCCTTTCCTTTAACTGATCTTCACCAAAAACAATAGACCTTGAGTCCTCCACATTTTAGGGATGTGGGCAAAACATTATTTGATTCTGTTTGAATTTGCGGCTGTTATCGTTTGCCATTGAACAAATTCCACACACACACACACACACACACACACACACACACACACACACACACACACACACACACACACACACACACACACACACACACACACACACACACACACACACACACACACACACACACACACACACACACACACACACACACACACACACACACACACACACACACACACACACACACACACACACACACACACACACACACACACACACACACACACACACACACACACACACACACACACACACACACACACACACACACACACACATTTCGAAAAATGACTTTTCTTCATGTTTTGAGGGTAGTACAATCAGAATCAGCAGTTATCTCGAACAAGATTTTTTTCGCCATGACCATACTTCCATTTCCTTATGGAACATGAAAGTAAAAATTCGTACAAAATAGTTAACAGCACAGCATCAGCGTCTGCAGAAGATGGAAGAAATTTTGTGCCAGTTTCTTGGTATCTTTTATTTTATCTGTATTGTAACTTAAGACGTGTTCTTTACTTTGGCATTGCTTTGTAAATTTTAGATATTTAATAATGTAACACTTACTTTTGATTTCTTGATTATAACAAAATACGTTGCAAATGAAAATTTGTTTTTCTCTAAATTTTTCTAGTTTATTCATAAAAATCTAAACTGTCTCAGCAGGAAATTCTAGCCGCGCCGCTGTGGTTTTGGAAAAATAAATAAAAACTATTTGCCTCACTAGAAGGAAATAAACTGTAGAGAAAAACGGCCGGTGCTTGTGAATGCGCATGTGCCGCTACGTATTCAGTATAGTAGTTTATAACATACGTGGAGTTAATTATTGAGTTTAGCTGAACGTACTTTCCTTCCAGATATGCGACCGGCTGTTGCGCAATGACAATTCCCGCTCGACGGACTACGAGCTAGTGCCGGCGTCCACGGTCAAGGCCACAGCAACGTTCACCTTCCTTTGTTCTTTCATTCATGAGTTATCCTCATTTTATCCGTTAAGTAATTAGTGAAAGTATACTTCCGATTCAACACCACGCGAATGTAGGCTCAGCTGAACGTGCTTATCACACGTTTATCATAGTTACCTGTTGTATTAGCCTTACCTGAAGACGATAACTGTCCGTGCTCACATGGTGATCCGCTCACATACATTCGAATGAATTTCCCTAAAAAAAGTGTCTATTTACCCGTGCCAATAACTCCATATTTATTATAACATATTTACTGTAAAATATTTAGATTGAGGAGATTTGAATTTGCGCACAAGAAAAATGAAATATCTACAACGGTGCGAATCGCATTTTCAGTTTATGTGATAGTCTTCTTCACCACGTCCCGTTCGTAGCGATTACAGAGAAATACTGAATCCGCTAGAGGTGGGCCGATATACCTTTAACAGGTATTTTGGAACGATTACAACAGTGACTGAAAAGTTGAAATACCTGTTCCGATTCAACGATAACTGAAAACTGAAAAGTCGAAGTATCCGTTCCGATTACGCGCGGCTTTGCGGCTCCGAGTCGCGGGACCCCCCTACGCAACTAACGAATAAACACGTAAACGAGTACTACGAGTATTACGAGTACACGAGTACAAAGCCACTTTTTGGTGCTGAATAGTTCATTCTGCGCATGTGGCGATTGCCATACAAGTACGAAACGAAGCAAAACAGCGAGGTTAAGAATATCTCTAGCCAAAGAGACGTTTTTATAAATGAAAAAAATCATACTGATGTTACATTTATTCTCGTGTGTTATGCAGATATATAATACAGATTATAATAACAAATTATATATTTTACTAGTCACCAACTTGGTAAATTTTGAAAAAGCTAATAACCTATAGTTTATAACCTACAGAGTGGCTGACAGGCCATATAGTACATTTGTTAATGGGATTTCGGAGTAGATTTTAACTTCACTGCACATCTCACGTAAATTTTTTTGACACTCTTTATTGTGCTATTACGTGCACTCTAAATTTCGTTGCCTGAGTTTCGCAACTGATTTTTCTAACCAAATTGGAATCAATAATTTAATATTAAATCTACGTCAGTTTGTTTACTCCTAGTGAAAACTTAAAATTACTATTCCCTATACTAGGCCTATAAATTCTCTTGTTTCTTATTTTCTTTTAAACAGTACACTGTTAATACTTTTAATTTCAATTTACCTGTTATAACAAATTATATAATACAGGTATATGTATAATACGTATATAATAACAGGTAGGCCCACGTGTTATTTTTTTGGAACGGTTTCGTTCGTACCTGTTATTTTGAAATAGTAGCTTAGCACACCTCTAGAGTCCGCATGTGCACGACTCGTACAAAGTACAGGGAGGGAATCGAAAGCCTACTGGCAGGAGCGTGACTGACGTCGATACTCTTAGCTGGAAGACGTGGTTCGACTCCAGTTATCGTATTTAGTTTTCCATTGTTGCTCCTACCGCTGTAGACTATGTTAGGTATGTTGCTTGTAGACGGATACAAAATGTCGTCAAGATGCGGCACACAGATAAGCATTCAAATGTTTTTAAACACACCGTCTTTAAAAAATCTTATAATCTTTCCAATATCGGTCATCCGAACATACCTTCAACGACCATTATGGAAAAAACCTCTTCCTACATCTCTCTATTGAATTCATTCAACAAACAATTGTGTTGTAAGACAAAGAACGTATTACAAAAATTACGGGTCTGGTTCAGTCTTAATGATATCATAAAATTAAACAAATATATGACGTCATGGTATGTTTATGGTATGACGTAACATGTTGAATGTAAATATTACAAACAAAAATCAAATAAGTTACTTATTGCCTGGTTAACATAGACACGTTTTAAATATCACAAAGGGTCAGTATCAGCGTCGTAATAATAAGGGAATACACAAACAACATACAAAGTTAGAACTTCAGTGCCGAGTGGCGAGTGAACATATTCGATTTGTAAAAGGTTGCTCGTACGTATTTGAAGTAAGGGAGATTTTTTTATAAAGAATTAAGATTCAAAAAAGAGTGAACGAATAATTAAACGAGACGAGGGCATAGGAATGTTTATATGTACTTAATTATAAGAAATCAATATTTACAATCAAATTTAATGGAATCATACACATTTTGTTGTATTTTCAGTATCCATACATATACAGACAATATGTAACAAAAATATTTATTTTGTTGCAAAATACCTGAAAGTATTTTGTTGCTCAGAAATAGTCTTTAACTGGTTAGAAATAGCATTTGACTGGTTGGAATTATCATTAACTTCAGTCTTAAGTTGGTCAAATTTACTGTTAAACTGGTTAAAATTAGCCATCATTACATCCATCATTGCCTTTATATTTATTTGTTCAATTTCTTTAGGTGGCTGTTCCATTTCAGCTTCCTCCTCTTCAGCACTATTACTTCTTAATTCATATCTTTGCTCGTGTTTGTTCGCCATGTTACAATATTTAAATTAATTTAACTACAAGTCAATTTCTTATGCTAATTAAATTGAACAAAATTATTTTATTGTAATTTAATTAATTAAATTCGGCACTATTGCCTATTATTTATTTTATGTTATTTGGTGCTGATTTAAAGAAAATCTTTGCTTTCACGTATGGGCGCCATTAATGTACTGTAATTATTTACTAGTATAATATTTATTATATGCACCACGTTGGTTGCGTCATTAATGGACTGTTATTTATTTTCTAGTTATGTAATTAAGAAATGCAATTACAGTTATTATGTTTTTTGTTTATCTGCACATGAAAAGAAACTCTAGCTCAGGGTTAATAATTATTAAGCTGTTTGATCTTATTTAATATTGTATATGATATCTTCTTTTCTTTAAACCGAACCAAATAACGTTAGTATGTAAATTTTTGATAAATAACAGTGTAAGAATATCTACCATACAAATGTAAATAGATTGACTCTGAATTCTTCACAGCTGCCACGGGTTCACTTCTATTATTTTAAAAGGTAATACTAGGCTTAGCGATCCGTTCCTCCACGGGAATTTCTTATTAGTTTTAATGCTGAATGTTGTTTTCTTCGACGACTGCAAAACAGATATTAAATACCTTTATTTGATTTCTAACATTCTTAATTCTAGTTTGTATTTATTATATTATAATTTTCTTACTCTTTCCTTTTATTTTAATATTTATTTTAAATTTCATATAATCCTTGTCAAAACATATATCTTACTGCTGTTTTATCTAGCATTGGAGTCTACCTCTATGTTGGTTGGGACTATTGACTCAATGTTTTTGTTTACAATTTAAACATATGTTCCAATTACTATTAAATTCATATATTTTTTCTTTTAAAATTATTATTTGACTCTTATGTACTGTGTATTATTTTAACAGTAGTACATAATACCTTCCCTTATTTCATAATCTCAGATACAACTTGATATGAGATTTTGAAATAATTAATTTCTTATCACAAACATGGTCTAACATTAATATTGAAAACATCTGATTAATTCGCTAATTGTATATCACAAAGTTCTTTTCATAAATTGGTTTTTTCTTTTATTAACATAACAAATATGGTTCATCACTATCACGAATCATCACTTACACACTCATTTATGGCTTAAAATAACATTAATCAAACCAACTGATTTTACATCAAAAATAATAAATATAAAATAACAATTGTGCCTAGTTTCATGGCTAAAAAACTCAAAAACAAGAATACAACTTTATCTTTTCTTCTAACTCTCACCTTCCCGATCCTGGTCATAAATTTCACGTGTTCTTTATTTCAGAATTATTTATTATTTTTTAAAATTATTTTTACTATAATATGGGTATCAGGTTTAGTGATGTGATATAACTTTGTAAACCTAATAACTGTCCATGATAATCAGTATATATTTAATACGTCTCCTACCGCTAGTTGGGAATGGTCCACAAATGTCAACAAAACTTGCTCTAACGCTCTCAATGCTTGATTATTTATCCACCTTCCCTCATATCTGACATTGGCTAACTTGACTTTTTGACAAATATCATATAGTAACTTAGCACATAAAAATTGATGTAGATTCTTCATACACTTTGGGTTATTCTATCATTTATTTGGTTACCTTTAATTATATTCCTGTTTTCATGTTGGAACACTTAATTTTTTCTCACTTTTCACGCCGCGAGTCATATTGTCATATTTATTTTTTATTTCTTTACCTCGTTGTTTGTATCATCCCTAAAATACCATAGTTCCCTAACATTAAATACTACACATGGGTTCGGATTCGGAGGGGCACTCTTGCCTTCCATTACTCCGCCGTTTTCCCTAAATATATCATCTGAGATCAGAGGAACTTCATCTCTGTCCAGGAAAAAATAAAAGTTGCACTATCACAACACAATACATATAATTATTACCTATCCTTACCTACAGAGTAAAAATGAATTTAAATATTATTATATATTATATTTATATATGTTTACATTTTTATATTTATACTGTATTCATAAAAACATATACTATTATATTTATTTCTCATTATAATTATTAAATTTTATTTTTCTATTTAACTATTTTAACGTGTAATCAATTATTACACCTGAGCATTGCTTGTGTGTTATATGTACATCTATTTTTCTCACGACGAGTACTGTATGCAGGTGGAAAGACATAAAAACGGCGTAATATAAAATGATAGAGTTACGAAAGGGTACTTAAAGTGAGGTAGACGTAGACATTACAGTACGGGTAAGACACTGATTTACTTTGGTATTCAAACCTGCCATGAGGGAAGTGTAGTTAATAATTAACAGATGACCCACTTACTGTTTGGGCGTTATCTTCGTAAAAGTTTGCGATGAAAATAATGCAATAATAATTATAACAACGAACATTATTTACAAAATAATTATGTTCGTGTAATAACAAGCTAAGATAATCTAGTTTTGCTCTCGGCTCTGTCTACTGCAGTGGATAAAATACTAAGGTAGTTTTTTAAAGCAGTAATTTAAACTGTTGCCAATGTCGGAAAGCGTTCGTGGAATCGTGACCGTAGATAATATTTAAAATTACTTGACTTCAGTTCAGTTTGTTCCAGTGATATTTAAACAAAAGTATAACGAAATACAGATTAAGATATTCACGTAATCGAAATTAAAGTTATTTGAAGAAGAAGAAGAAGAAGAAGAAGAAGAAGAAGAAGAAGAAGAAGAAGAAGAAGAAGAAGAAGAAGAAGAAGAAGAAGAAGAAGAAGAAGAAGAAGAAGTTATCGCGATTAATTTGTCTTTCAAGTTTTACGAATATATCTCTTCCAAATCGAATTTACCTAATCTAACCTACCTAAATCCGAATCTAAACTAATTCACCTAATTTTACCTTAACACGTTGGGGACCGGCGTTAGTTACACTAGACGTGCAAAAAGACCCAGGCCGTTTTTGTAATGGCTGTGATTTTTCTTCATCCTTTTCCTCATGTAATACGGTACATACTTGGACTTAAATGGTGCTTTCTTTTAAAGTACAATTTGAACTTTTTAGGAAATATGATTTTTTCGGAAATATAAACACAATTATTTTAACATAAAAACTTCTAAAACTACACTAAATTAATATATAGAGATATGTTTATTCACTAATAGCATTTCTAAAATCAAAAACACAATGATAAAAAACAACGTAAACATAACCCACACGAACTACGATAGCAAAACATAAACACGGAAAACTGTTATTTCGATATCATGTCAAAGAGGAAAAAATAAAAATCAATATCCGATGATTGAATTGTACACTACAAGTGTTTGTTCTACATCTGACACAACGAATCGATTGTGTAAAAACTGCGGCAATTTTAAATGTCGTCCAATGTATCGAACGTCGGCGGGCGTCGGTCCTTAACGGTAAAACCAAGATCTCCGATATAATATCCTAAAAGGGTTAAATATACCCAATTTACAATTTTACCATTTATTATTTTAAATATTGAATGAAATTAAAGAGATTGTTTTTAAGAATTTGTTCAAGAAAATCCAAATTATAATTTTTAAATATTTTCCTTAAAGAAATCACACGTCATCATTGCCATAGCTTCTTTCTGCTAGTCTTTTAATTTAAACACAAAGTTTATATGGCATTCCACGCCTTGAAGTACGTTTTCCTACGCCTACCTCGTCTCTTACCTTACTAAATGATACAAGGATTTTCCTTACTAAGACTTAAACCGTTTATGAAATCTTATAAGTGAATGTAGTACTCCGTCATTATTTACATAAAACATACTAACATTTTTAGTATGTACAGATATTATTGATATCGTTTAAATGTTGTATAACAATAGGTTTTACATTAAAATTAGCTTACCGGTTAAATTTTTCTACAACAGAATTACAGAATATAATCTAAAAATGTTTTATCATTACATTAAGTTATTGTTAATAATTTTTGAAACAATAGAATTTCCACGTACAAATTGTTACAAAATTAATCCGGTCGCTAAGCAACGTAAGTTAGATTGATTGTTTAGTATTAAGTTAATAAATTTATTAAATAAAATGTGTTTATTTATTATTAAGGAAAAACTAATAAACATGTTTATATAAAACATGTTAATTTTTTACGGGTTCTTTGTTGTTTCCTGAGCTGTACGGCTATGTGCGCTAAACTGTTTTATAAAAGTCAGAATCTTAATAATCTTTAATTATATCCTTAATAATCCTAATTAATCTTAATAATCCTTAACACGCGCTGTTGAGATTTTTTTGGCAAATAACTATATTGTAAGATAATTAAGTGAACTTTGTGTCTACTTAGAGAATAAATTATTGAGTCGATGCCGTATAACGTGTAGGTTTTGTGACCTGTGAACATAAGTAAACATTATTTGTGAAATATTCGGTAATAGTCAGCAGTGACAACCTGAGCTCTGGCAGCCACAAAACTTGCTAAAACTGTGTTTTTGTGTTTCTACGTTACTACAGGTCAAAAATAGGCGCGGACGCGAAACATTCGCACTTCTTGTGTGCAAGTTGCGAAAAAGAATGCATATGTAGTTACTTACAGAGATACAGCATTCAAACACAATGCTGCTTCGAGTTGGTTGTTTTTCTGCACGAAAACCGAGTATAAGTGGAAAACGAGTTCTGTCACAGAAAGAGAGGCATGTATAGTAACAGGCAACTCGCCTTACTTCGAGTTGGTTGCTTTTCCTGTGATCTCCACAAAACCGAATATTATTGAAAAAAACGAATACTAGTGAAAAAAGAATTCTGTCACAATAAAGGGAGACATGTACGGAAACAGGCAAGGACCATCCCGCCTTATTTCGTTTTTTTTACGTGGATTTCACAAAAAGCGAGAAAGTTTAGTTGTTAGGTCAGTCGCATGTTAACCTAACTATGTCAATTTTACCTTAATTACGTCAATAAAACTACCTTATTTACCGCTTACGCAGCTAAACTTAAACGTGGATTCCACGTAAAAAATGAAAAAATCACGTTTAAATTATTTGGATTGCATAATATTCTTTTTTTGCAAATTTTTGAAAGAAAAAGCAAGTTTTGTGGCTGCCAGAGCTGAGGTTGTTACTGCCGACTATTACCAAACATTCAGACATATAGTCACATAGATTTGATGTGGTAACGTCTGACAATATTACTGGAACAGACTGGTGGGTACACATCACGGGTGATTAAATTAAGTCTATACAAAACTTACTCACCAATCATAACCAAACTAGAAGATGGGTAGAACTCCAAGTAACGAACTCCGTCTGATACTGCACAGACTTCCGACCAAAGTTAACGCTGCGGAACGCCATCACGCCAATATATGATTTAAAAACATTTTGCCAAAGTAATGACATGTACAGAACCGCTGCGAAGCAAATCGGTGTTTAGTTTCGTTATTGGACACGCTGTATGCTGTCAAAGGTTGATATGCTTTTCAAGTGAATTCGATTCCTCGCAGGTGTTTCGCATCGGATTGTATCCGTTACATTTCCGAAGATGCAGCGATAGGTTTGTATACTTTTTCGGTTGTATAACATGAATATAATGTTACCTGCTGTTAGTAAACAACTCTACTCTAAGGCGATGGAATGCATAGACTTATTTGTCTATAATCCGTGGGTCAGTTGAAAAGTTTGAAGAGCAATTTCTGTAACTTGGCAGTACAACTAAAATTTGTCATGTGTTATACGATTCATAATTCATGTCAACCACTGTTAATTTTGAAATCAATCTGGCAGTGTATTCATTGTGTACCGCCTGTTCAAAAGTGACGTATCACGATTGAAAGTGGATGATACTACTCACATCACAGACATCTCACATGATATTGTATGTATCACAGTTTAACACAAGAACTTGGTCTGATAAAGCTTTTTGTAAGGTGAGTGCTACATTTGGAGTTGTTCGACCAATTTTAAACTCGAATGTTTACTTGCAAACTATTGTTTTTGAAGGGCCAGCGTCTCCTAACATATTTACTATTTTTCGTGAATTAACGGTATAACTTTTTTAACAGAAATCACACAGCACGATGTTTGACTTTGTTCATGTTTCAAAACACGCGTGACACAAAATTTTTTAACATCTGGTAAACAATGAAAAAATTAGCAGATACATTTGAAAGTTAACAGGTGTTTACATGAAATATGAATCTTAAAACACACAGAAGTTTTAATTCTGCCTGTAAGCTGTCGAAATAAATTGCGAATTTTATTAAAAGATACTATTTGGTTACATTTATCTTCTAGTAACTCCCTTGGTTATGTCACTACTCGTGTTGACTCTGAAGTGTGACTGCAGATACGAACGTTATGCTGCAGTGATGTTTTTGTAACAAAGTTGTACCGCTTTGTTGTTTTGATTACCTTAATTAACGGCTTTGTCTGTAGCAGACAGACTATCAGATCTGCACAATGTAACCGATAGGCAAGTGCGCTATCTCTGCCATCACTTAATTACATCTATAGAATTTTGCTATTTAAGTTTGATTAAATACGTTTTATCCGGTGACATGAATATCTTGTGGCAAATTCACCGCATCAGAAACATAGTGCAATAATGAAAGCAACAAGATCTGCACAGCGTAACCGATAGCCAAGTGCGCTATCTCTGCCATCGCTTAATTACATCTATAGAGTTTTGCTATTTAAGTTTGATTAAAGACGTTTTATCCGGTGACATCGATATCTAGTGGCAAATTCACGGCATCAGAAACACAGTGAAATCATGAAAGCAACAAGAAAATTTAACACTGCACACTTGTCAAAAGCCACGTTTGAACTGAACGTTATGTACTTTTATCGAAAAGTTAAAGTTAATAATACGGCTGCCTATATGGTACAGAATACAACACCAGCACGGTTGGCTGGCTAACTTACTCAATACGGTGTAACGCTGGGGCAGAAAAAATTATACAAGGAAAACCATAATCATATGGCAACTCAGAAAATCATTTTACGTAACGTCATCCATGCTTTTATTTTGTTAAAGTATTTGGCCTAGACTATGTAATATGTAGTTAGTCTAGTTTCTAGACTAAAAACTAGAAATGTGTAACCACGTACATAACATTTTGTAGAATTCGCGTTCAATGAAGCCTATTAATTTTATCTGTTCGTCATCTCTTCACATCGCGGCTTAGGTAAGGTGCTGCCTGTTCCGCGTTCAAAGATCCTCCGGCCATCTCTTCCTGGATTTACCGACATACACGTGTCCTATAGGTTTATATTTTCCTGACTTGTTTGACCTGTATTGAATCTGACATTCTAAGTGTTTTCTTTCCACCGTTGTTTATAATAATTTAGTCTTTCATTCAAATTAAAAAATTGTAGTTCTTCTCTTACGGCCTCATTTTCGATACGGTCATGTTTAGAACAGTATTTAAGTCCTCTTAAGAACGGCATTTACAAGGCCTGTATTTTAATTTCTTGTTTCTTGGTTGTTGTCCATAATTCTCACCTTAGAACAGTACAGGGACCGCCATACCTTTGTAAAACTTAAATTTTGTATCTCGACGTATTTCTAAAATTACGATTAATTTTCCCACAGATCGTCTGGATCTTACCCAACTTAACATCAATATCATAATTTATATCATAGCCAATATCATTTCCCAAATAACTAATATGGCTTACCTGTTCTACCATTTGATCATTAATTATTATTTTTGTTCTTATTGGTTCCTTGCCTTGAAATCCCATTACCTTTGTTTTTGTAGTGGAGGTTTTTATACTGTATTGTTTGCACATTTTATTTGTTGTGCAGTTTAATTGTTAAGTTATTTTACTACCTAGTAATACTAGCTCGGTCTTTCAGTTCATGTTCAATAACTCATATTACGTGCAAACATTTTATCGGTACCGTTCTGATGTGATCGCATTAACTAAATGATAAGACTTGATGGAAGATGTAGTTTATTTTTTCTGTATTATTATTGTATCTCAATATGTTAATAACAATATGGAAGTCCTATCAACTTCATATAAACTATTGTTTCTATTTTGAACCAATGTACAAAATATTCACCCTAATTAACTGCTTTCTTACGTCGTCTTTCTTCGATAGCGCACTTCTGAGAAGAACAGTAAAGGTCTCACTCACCTTTCTCAAGGAAAGGTGAATTCACCTTACTCAAGGAGTAGTTGTCGGCCGAGAGGCTTACGTCTGTCAAAATGAACGTATAAAAGTATGCAAGATTTAACGATTATTCACTTGTATGACATTAAGCTTGTATGAAATGTATGTATGCATCTCATCGTAGACACTGTTTACGGAAATACTTTCAAGACTTGGAAATAAAGGAAAACTTTTATAAATATAGAAAGAGTTACTTTTTCGATTAACAGTTTAGCTCAAATTTAACATAAAGCATTAGGTGTTATACCAATTTCGACAGATATGCTAATTTTATGAAAATGTTTTAAACTTTAAAGCAACAAAAATTCAGATAAGCCGAAAAATTATATATTTAAAAAATTACTTTCTAAAAAACCTACCATTAAAAAGAGCACATTCATACTTTATTTTTATTGTAAATATCGTTGACATTCAATAACTGTAAACACTCCCCGAAGATATCAAATTCTTTCGAATTAAATGAAGGAAAAGTTCATTTTCTATATAGTATCTGTAAATAAATTTACATACATCAAACGAATCCTGTAACTGCAAAAATCAGTTTTTATTTGAAACACATAAATACGTAAAAAGCTAATCAAAGTATAAGCTAAACAATAAATAATTGCTTATATTATATTCGTTTAAAATAGAGCTACACCTAAATTACATGGGGTCACCTACATGCTACATGGGGTTAAATGTACATACTCGTATGTGTTATCATACATTACATGTACGTTGTGTATTTACTTAATCTAGATAGAAAATATTATTTTAATATTATTTAGTAAAAGAGAAGTCTTTACTTTTTAGAGTTGTTCAATGTTAAACATTAAAATTAGCCTTCCTAAGGTATTCTCTTTAAAAGAAAGCACTCTTTTGTATAAATCGTCAGTTTTTTGCCATATTTCTGAACTTCTTGCCGTTTTAAAATCTAAAATCCTAAATATTTTCATTGATTATATTTTTATTGATTATTAAATATTTAAATAATTTGATTATAAAATTATTGCCATAATTAATCAGATGTTTAATTCCAAGATGCACTTTTAATTTAAAATTTTGATTAAATCTTTTAGAGGTCGTAATCTGAAAAACGTATTTCCAAAGTTATGATAATGTTAATAACATTTTTATTTTCACATTTCCTAAATTATTTCCGTTACACTCTATATAGATTCAAGTGGATGTGTTTATATAACTCTACTGACACAACGGCCTAACAAGTTAGTTTTCCTAATCTCGGTTTAACCTACTGATAAGCTAGATCTAGCTTTGAACTCGGCTGAAGTACTTTATAAATATATTATCTCTGTCGATTATGCATGAGTCAGTTGCAGAAGCCACTCATCAAAGTTGGGTTATATAAATCAGAAAGTCGGTTACGTTTTTATGAGTTATAGATCTGAAAGCAGTAAGAATATTTTCACTATTCAGTCTCGCGTTTAGAAACAACATTTTAATTAGAGGCGTCTCGAATGCGGTAAAACTAAAGAAAAACAAATCGTTACGCAGCTGATGTTACCAAACAGAAGATTTATTAGACGATTAAAACCGAGAGCGAGGATATAAACTAGACAAAGGAAGGGAATTAGTTTACGTAACATTGGTTGAGTAACTCGCACAGGGGATTCATTAAATAAATTAATGAAAAGAATCGAAGCCGGTGCTGCTACAATAGTTTTTCCTGGTAGTTTAATTTCTCGATACTCGATTCTTTGATAGTTTCCATGAGAATTAGTAGACATCTGTCAAACATCTGCCTTTACCGATTGTAATTAGCGTTAGTGATTATATTTTTTACTGTAATACAGTTAAGGAAGAATGTGTTTAATTAATAACAAAATATTTCCACCTTGAAAAATGTGTGTAAAGACGATAATTAAACCGACGTGTCTCCTATCTAAAGACTCAAAAGAATTTCACTAATTTGTCTAATCAGTAATTGTGGTTTATTTCCATAATTTAAATGTTAACAAGCAATTCTAATTTTGTTGTCATATGTCGTTTTGTTTTTGAACATCGGTGTTGTCTGTATGCTTTAAAATAACCACCTTTCTTCCTGCTACTTTTGCTCTACTCAGAAATCTTTCGAAAATGTTTTTTTTATCACCTTCACTTTAATTATTGGGCCCTTCAGACTTTCGACTGGTTTGTACCCTCCTCGTATATACTCGTGGTGCGTGTGTTACGGAGTGTCTCACAGGTATATGGGACCTACAGTTTAACGCCGGATTCGAACGGCATAGTTGGGGAGGGTTTATACTAGGCAGGATACCTCTCGTTGGTTTGCCATCGCCTTGCGAGGGGAACGGTCGTATCTAAATCATATGACCTCGGCGGGAAACGAACCCGCGCCGACAGCGTAGCAGCGTCACACGCTAGCCATACGCTACGACCGCTCCATTACATTCACGAATATGTTTTCTTTTTTTTTGTAATCTAAGTTAATTGTATGAGATTGTAGAAAAAAATTTTAATCGTAATATGTTAATTAGCCAGTAATGATGCTGGAAAAATACGGGTGAAAATAGTTGCATTAGCTGCCTGTAATAGCTCCATTACGCAAGCCTTTCCTTGTACAAAGGGAGCACGTATCTTAACTGCTTCTGCTGCACTGGGAGAAACTGACGTTCATTGGGTAGTGACCCCGTGACGTACAAGTATCAGGCCGCCAGAGGCCCGCACAGCTTCTGTCTGTCGCACAGCTGTATTAATATTGTTGCACTCACAACACATGAAAATATCGATATGGAGAACCATACATGACTTCCATGTTCTAAGATTTATATTTAAAATCATTTTCAAAATGAAATATTTCCATAGAAACTACTTCTTACTACTTCTTGATTCAGCCTTAACCACAGCGCTAGGGTCACTAACGTATACCACCTCACGTTAGCGCACTCGATTTTCACTGATGATGGTAGGCGATGGCACTGCCGAACTTCTGGTTTTGCAGAAAACATTGGACCACGGCCAAACAGTCCGGGAAGGAATTTCAACAACAATCTACTTCTTTGTTGGCGATAACGTAGTACACAAAAAATTATCCCCTCACCTTTCAACTATCATTTTTATTCATAGAAAATTACCCCTTTCTCCTTCAAATACCCTTTTCATTTATAGATATTTCATCTACCTTTCTACAGTGGATTATTATCACCTTCTTTTCAGGAACTTTATTTAGTAAAATTAAGTATTTTACTCTTGTTAAAATATAAAACGGTGCAGGTAAACTACACCTTCCCATTAACCGATATTCACCAAAATCAAAATGCCGTGCGTCCTCTACAATTCAAACACATGTACGAAAAATTAATTGATTCTGTTTGAATTTACGGTAGTTATCGTTCGTCATAGAAAAAATTACTCTTGTTAAAACATAAAATGTTGCAGGTAAACTACCCCTTCCCCTTAACCGAGTTTTACCAAAATCAGTACATTAAATCCTCTACAATTCAAGCACGTATGCAAAAAATTGTTTGATTCTGTTTGAATTTGCGGCAATTATTGTTTGCCATAGAATAAATTCTACACATAGACACACAGACTGACACATAGACACACACACACACACACACACACACACACAGACACATTTCGGAAAATGTCTTTTCTTCATGTAGGGTAGTACAATTAGAATCAGCCCTTATCTCGAACACGATTTTTTCGCCATCACCATACTTCTATTCCTTACGGAACATGGAAGTAAAAATCACTTCAACATCAACACTTGTGAACATCAACGCATGCTCTCATCTACACAGCCAACGAAATTTACAAAAATGTAGCCAATAATTTACAAGGCACCAACTGTAACTGTACCGTTATTTATAATTTCTCGTGTATATGCAGGATGCGATAACAACCGGCCGTGGAGACAGTTCCATACTGTCTTAGCAATGAGCGTACAGTAATTCGCAGGAAGTCGCACAAATTATTCAACGGTTACGAGGCTGTACAGTTTAATTAAAACGCATGAACGTGGGAACGTACAACGACTTTGACACACATTTTTTTTTGTTTCGGGAACGAGTGTTTGGTTTTGAGAAACTTACGTTTAACTTCATGGGGAATGTTTGGCGTGAAGCTTCTGTGTACATTTGTTATACACACGTTATTGACACACGAAAACAATGTTACAGCAGAAACCTGAGAATATGAGATACCATCGTATATTATTATTTGGTGTTCTGCCCTAAGGCAGGTCTTCAAATGGTAAAAGCTCTCCAAGCTGTCCTATCGCATGCCAGTTTTTCGTTTCTTCGTAACATCCTCTGATTTTAATGCTATCTATTAGCTTCATTCTTCTACGCCCTCTTCTTTTTCCTCCTTCTATGACACCTTCTATGGCAGTTGTAAGCAAGCAGTCTCTTCTTAAACAATGACCTAACAAATTCCTTTTCCTATTTTCTATTACCTTCAGGATTCTTCCTTCTTCTCTCTTACGTCATATATAAATGTACGTAATGACAGGCTTTATATGAACAGCGTCCTCTATGCTGTATTCAGTTCTCGTTAACACATTCCTTCCTTCGGATGGCAGTCAGAAAAGGTTACGGAAATAAACAGGACATTATCTGCATTGGAACTGCTATTTAGGAATAGTGGACCTTTGTTCGTTGGGACTCTGAGATCTTGCAGAGAGAGGCGTTGCCCAGGTCTTTAACGAAGAACGAAGCGCTTAACAGATGGGCTAAACAAATTGAGAATGTCAGCACAAGCTATGGTCATCCTCAAATGAGGACTAAATGATTACGGAATATGTTCATTTAGTGGGCTATTGCGAGAAATTTTTACGTAACAGCAGTAACTTGTATAGTTTTCAAAACAAGGAAATAATACGAATAAATATATTCAAACAAGAATAAGAGGTTCTTGCGAAATGTGTTTAGGATTCTCTGAACGGTTGATTCATGTGTGAACTTGCTTTTACTGTAATATTATCTTTACCTCAAGACTACTGAGTTTCTTACTCACCGTTCTGATGACTAGGGCATCCAACCTTACCAGGAATTGAAAAGCAGGTTCAGGAAAACTGGAATGTATGTTGTGATAATAAGCTACGAGCATGCGAAGTGTTAGTAACTAGGTAGCTAGATAACTAGATAGCTATTTCTGTGTTTCTGTATACAGTGCTACCCACTGGGTAGGGACCCACGTTAGCAGACGTCTCACGGCATATCATCGTAACAAAATTGTAAACTTTAATAATCGGCTACAGGTGTAACAACTAACCTCGAATAGTTGGAATCACACAATTTATTTACTTGAAAGGGTACAAATTACGATGGTAAACGTTATTAAGTGCTGAGTATAT
This sequence comes from Magicicada septendecula, assembly GCA_034769895.1. NCBI lineage: Eukaryota > Metazoa > Arthropoda > Insecta > Hemiptera > Cicadidae > Magicicada > Magicicada septendecula. The sequence continues at coordinate 113,607,940 of CM068370.1, forward strand.
ACCGGTGAAAGGCAACAACGGATAATCTCGTGCTTCAAATGCTTTCTATTATTGTTACATAAACACGGACTGGTTCTGTACCCGGTAGCCTGTATCATGATACGTAATTAATCGTATAGAGCTCATGACTTGCCTGTATTGTTTACGTTTTGTAAAACACGCGTTCAAACATACCTACGTCTCAAACGATAAGCACGTTTGAAATTTAAATCACACACACACAGACACACACACACACACAAACTCTTTTCCGTTACGATACGCTTGTTTAGAATTTAAATCACGATACGACTTATGTTCAACATAATACCGCCTTAACAGTGTTCGCTCTGTCGCATACATAATTCATTATCAAATATACATATGTAGTTTTCACATCCGCGTTGAGACCACGAGAGTTCGGGGAGATAAAGTAATCGCGTGTGGAATATCTACAATCGAAAGTTCCGAAACGAGGCAATTAGAGAGTGCAGACCATGGACGAACAATAGTGGACAACGTAAACACGAAACGTCTAACAGAACGCAAGCCGAAGAATCATAAACTAAGAGATTCATAAACTGGATCCCGTGAAGAAGAAGAAAGAGAGGGTAAACCTGGAGGGGACGAAGCAAATGATGAAAAAGAAATCAGAGGACTACATCCATGTGATTGGAAATGTAGGAATGAATTTTAGAGCCAACCCACCACTATAAGTATTTAAGGAAAATTCATCTCTGCCTTTCCCAAATAGATATGTTAAAATTCGCGGCGTCCTAAGCCATCGAGGAGGAATATGCCTAGGGGCAGCAGAACGACACAATGCTTAGGGGCAGGGGCAGCCTATTATCTTCTGACACAAAATAGCAAAAACAACCGACATTCAACCCGGAAAAGGACACATTACACACGCACGCTCACATGCGCGCGCGCCCACACACACACACACACACACACACACACACACACACACACACACACACACACACACACACACACACACACACACACACACACACACACACACACACACACACACACACACACACACACACACACACACACACACACAATGTTTCCAATAGGTGGTGCCATACTTCGGGAAATTATTTTAATTATTAAACTGAAGGAAAAATAACCAATAAACATAATGTCGAAAAACGCTTCGTTTCCGTCTGTTTGTCTGTACGTGTTTTTATAACAAAAATCATTGCTGAAGGGAACGAGACGTAGAGTCTAATTTGATACACGCTGTAAGTATACTGTTTCTTATATACAAGTACATCACAAACCTAAATATTAACGTAAAATTCTAAAAATGTCGGGGAATGACTTTTTTAATTATACGTTTCTCAATATCAGTACGGTTACTAATTTCTTTATAAGAACTATTTTTCTTCGTTATTTTTTCCGCGTTGTTAGAGATTTGAAGAAACTGGATTAGTTTTTCTGATTTACAAATGCTAAATGAAATAAATTTAAATAAGTATTTTATTATTTAAACATTTATTTTTTATCAATATTGACCATGGCATACATATTTTTGCTCTACTAGTAAATATGAGTGATCTAGTACTAAATCTGTGTGAGGCATGAGTTGTGTGTGGGTTAAATACAGTATTATTCAGTAGAAATAAAAATTGTTAAATCGTGGTAAACAACCTAAAACAGCTTCAAACAACTAAACATGCAACTAAACATGATAAAATAATACTGTTACGCAATGCGGAAAAACTGTTACACCATGACAGAACATTCTACGTGTTTCTAGGCTGTTCCAGTGGAATCCGGCTGTAATGTTGTTTGCGTACGTGATCTCAATATGTAACATGCAAGACTTTTCTAGACTTCGCCGGCCTCGCGCACTATGTCAAGGCAGCAATCAATTAGGCTCTAGTGTAGCGCTGATGCGTAGTATGGACAATTCTGGAATTTCAGCGGGGTATAAATATAGGCATTCAGCGGCACTTAGTTCAGTTATTGTCGGGCGATTTATACAGTGCGGTTAGAAGTGTTGTGGTGAAGTGTTATGTGTTTTATAACTGTGCGGGACAATTGTAATACAATTGTGTTTTACATTAGTTGACATTTTTATTGCGTGTGAACAATTTTTATTTGATTTGTTGTAAGAGACTGTCTTGTTAATTACAAACTGTTTAATTGTAATAATTAAAGCTGGTGATTAGTGACTCAATTGGTGTGTTGTATTTTGTTTTCCACTGTACCATACGACGTTCACTAGACTGTCGTAACAACATAAATACAGATATTTGTTTCTTACAAGGAAAATAGGCCAAATGTTTTGTTATGAAGGAAATGTAATAATTCGGTTATTTTTAATGAGAATTCCAGAAACAAAGTACCATTGAATTACAAGTAAAAGGGTGAATTTTTTATGTAACGAGAAATGTTTTTTTAGAAGTACTGATATTTGTAAAACTTAAAAATAGAATTTTAATCAGCCGCCATAAACATTTTTTTAAGATAAATTTGTTTAGTGCTTATAAGAAACTGTAAACTTGCTGTGTATACCAAATATAAACTCAACATCTCATTTTAGTACCTTTTCTCAGTAGAACCTTTTCAAAAGTTTGCCACCATCTTTTTGGAACATTCTGTACATACGTGAATATATAAAAATTTGTCGTAAAAACTTTGACGATGTTAGACGATGCTCCAACGTAATGTAGATTAGAAAAACTAAACAATGAATGCATGCATGTTGAAAATTTATTACGCCTATAATTAAAATATTTTATATGTACATGCAAGATATAGTATAATAAATAATCAAGTATA